>JAFMSR010000002.1:58398898-58728641 GCA_022818135.1 Saxidomus purpurata | reverse complement strand
ACTTAACAACTGTGGAAGCAAATCTACCAGTGCTAGAATATGCTTTGCAAAATAAAGGAAAAACAAGCATAAACTTATGCATGCATAGAACAAACATTGCCTCCGATGCCCGTGTGCATAGTGGTACCTCTCTGAGACTCAGCTCCGATCCCTAAAATAGTTACACATTAACATAATTACACATAAAAATATATGCAACTGAAAACATGAAATATAGCTTGAAGCCAATAAAGATCTACTAATTGTATATTTTCTCCCATAAGTCTGCCATTTTAACTTTATACGCTTAACACCTGTGGATGTGCTTTTTTGGCTTCTCTGAAATCAGTTTCAAATCTTCCCAATCAGAAGCTACAGGCTTTAGACTCATGTCTTAGTAGAAAGTGTTGACATAAGCAATGCAACATCTGACTTACTATAGTGACAGACTTATGGCTGAATATATAATGAAGGCAACAATGCAAAGATCTGACCAACTATAGTGACACAACAGACTTATGGCTGAATACATAGTGAAGGCAACAATACAAATACAGAACATGTACATGCAAAAATGAAAATGTGGAGAAAAGTGTTCACATATATAAAAGACAGCTAAATATTCCTTCACTTTGTGTCATTCCTGTCTATGATTGAGAGAGTAAGCTCTCAAAACACTATAAAAAATATAAACATATTTTTAGCTGAAAGTACCTTTTACCTTATTAACACAATAACTCTGAGCTAATTTCACTGGTGAATATTTTTTCAAATCATTACCCGCCAACCATACTTATCTACCAGGTATATTCCTACCTTGGATGCACCATTTTTCAGTTAGAATTTGCATCGTTTAAATGCACGAAATATCATGACTTTTTTATTGTAATGTTTGACAAGTCTTAGAACTGATTTTTAACAGCCACTTTAAGATTTATCATTGCCATCTAAAACTTTGATAAGAATTATGGAAAGATTATAATGTATGTTGCCAAGTCATCAATTTCACAAAAGCTTAAAAAAAAATTTGAAAAGTGATCCGGAGTGTCTTATCAGATTGTGCTATATTTCAGTACAGGATCATCAGTTGCTACTAGAGTGATGATGGAAGGGGACACAATAGGGAACAGTGATTCAGGTGCAGTTTCCTACCTCTGAGTCATGATACAAATGTATATCAACTGCATTAAAACATACACATGTACATATCAGACTTGACTTGGTAAGGAATGACACAAGCTACATACATTCATACAGTGACAACAACAGACAATATACACAAAAAAAAAGATGAAATACATTAAGAAATCCCTAAACACCATCAAACACTCAATTTACATAACATTTATAATCGACAAATACACCATGAATTATAAAAATTAATTTGTAGTGATTATGAAAGTTTATTTCTGTTTCCTATCAAAAAAGTGGCAATCAGCTGTTATACATATCTTCATAAACATTTAATTATTTTTTTTTCTAAAAAATCTTGTTTTTTTTCTCCAAATTAATAACTAAATTTAAAAACACAGCATTTTACTCAAAAAGGATTAAACAGTCTGTTCTAACGTAAAATCGATTTGGCAGAAATATTTCTTCTGAGCTAAAATTGATCATTCAGTCTTCAAACCTGCAAGCAAATTGCCTTTTATGCTGATGATACACAAGGTGATAGAAATATACCTCAGAAATATGTTCTAATAATTAATTAGTTTAAACTTAATCTAAATATGAAACTTGCCAAACTGGCATACAGCTGTATGTAATAATTGCTAACATAACAATAATAAGCGCTGTCAGTAGATCAGCTGCCATATACGCTCAAAGGATATGCTATTAAGTTGTATGGGCCCTTGTTATTTGAAGGGGTGGGGGGGGGGGGGCGGTTATGACATATTTTCACACTGTAAGGATTTCAAACAGATCACTGTTTAAACAAGCGTATGCAAACGCTATGCAGTCCACATGCCATATCCACATGACATACAATTTAACTGACCAATATTTAACTGACCAATAATTCTGCACATTATCTGCGACAATAATTATAGGATCTATACAATTTATACAATTGACCTGCGAAAAATAAATTGTTTCATTACCTTCCAAGTTTCTCACATAGTTAGATGGTAGCAAGGCTTGATTTATTTTCAACAAGGAGGCAGTCATTGAAGTATAAAACTGCTTACAAGTTACAAGTATTGTTCACATGAGAAACTTTTGACTAAAAACAAGTAATCTTTCTTTTTGTTAGAGCAGATAAAATTCAAATTTGTGTACAAGGATAATGTGTCAATGATAAAATCACATGCATTTGCAAAAAGAAACATTTAAATTTTTGCCTCATTGGAGACGAAAGTGGCTATTAATACAAATCCGGATATGTATCAAATAAAATGTATAATTTTCTTGGAATTTGCATACAGTGTACTTTGTCCTACATCACCATCACAAGATAGAATGCTTTTTATTATAATTTAAACCTGAATCACTTTCATCTCCGGCATCCATCCATCCGTAACTAATACATCATTAAACTCTTGGAATATCTTTATTTTCATCTCTGCTAATTTGGTTTAAAGTAACACTGAATTAATTATGTTCTGAGCTGTACTTTTAACTAAGTTTTGCCTAAAGGCGATTAATATCCCCTGTCAATGAACTATTGACTCAAAAACATTGATCTGTCTTGCCATTTTGGGAAGGGTCTGGGTCCAGACAAACTGGGGAAAATCACATTATTCCCTCTAAACTTGGAATTATAGGTTACACTAACCAAGTATAAAATAAGTCCTCAATATTTCACTACACTTGCACATAGAAGCATTAACCCAAATGTGGCAAAGCTTCTGCATTGTTCTGATGTAGATTTATAAAGTCTTTAAAACAATTCTGTTCAAAATTGATGGATAAAAAGCTGTCAAACACTTATAACAACATGTAAAACCCAGGAGTGGCCAATTTTAACCCAAGGGGAACTATTTGAACAAGTTTGGTAAAGTGATTCTCAAAAATGCGAAATGTCTATGCTTTATACCTTGTGATTATGAACAAGATTTTCGAAATTGATTCTACAGAAGTCTATGTAAAATGGACCAATTGGACATCGCAAACTTTCATCACACATGTATGACAAACTTGGTAGAGGTCCAGCAGATAATGCTACATACAAAATGTCTAAGTTCTGGATTTTAAGTTTTTGGAAAATAATACTTTTAAAGTTTCTCCTATCTACGTCTTTGCAAAAAAGAGTGACCACCTAGACTGGGGTCAACTCTGACCAAAGGGACATAATTTGAATACAGACAACCAGCGTCATAACATAATACATCCATTCAGGCGTATAAAAAGGTAGTTTGTGAATGTCTAATAAGCAACAACATGTAAGTACATGAGACAGTGTGCTAACAATAGGTACCACGTTAGTATAATGGTCGTCAGGCCTGTTTGTTAAATGGCCGCCCATCAAAATCTGAAACTTCTGAAAGCGTGCAATATCAGTGATATATATATAATACGGGAACGTACAATACAACGATTTCAATACAGAACATACGCCTCATACAGACCTTGTTACAATGTATACACATTTCTCTCTCAACAGAAATATCACACACATGACATTGCAAGTATTCACATACAATGCAATATAAATGTTTACAGTTTCATTTTTGATGCAAAACTTGTTTTATGTTATAACAATGTTTTACATGCACTTAGAGTTTTGGAATAGATATAAATTCTTTTAATAATGAAGCATACGCAAGTGACAAACTTTCTTTCTCTGAATTAAGAAAAATCTTTTTTTGATATTTATAGTTTGAAACTGTTTTGACACTATTTCAAAACAACTACAATATCTATGATATTGAGCGTATTGCTTTAAAACACATATTACGACTAATTAGGATAAAAGTATTGTGTTTTTAAGAGAATCACATTTACTGAACAATTTATACTTCAAACTATAACTTTTCTACCTAGTAACATATCAACCGTGTTAATGCATGAATATTTTTTAGTGAAATCATTGTTATATTTATATACAAAACAGTAGAACGGTCCATATATAATCAACAGTCAGGTTAACAAAATTTCATCCAATGAAAAATAATGTACATAGATTATTCGGGAAAATAATTCCATTCAATACCACAATATTAAAATTTTGTGACAATGTGTAGAATTTTTCTTATCCCAAGGTAAAACATGTATTGTGTACTCTGAAATTAATCCATTAAACAATTTCCATAAATATAATAACACTTTGCCTTGGTTCTGTTAACCTTCAAGGCTTTTATGTTAACTTTCCATGTCTAACATATTTTCATTATGATCTTTAGACTCTTCTCTGTACGCTTCAAAAACTCTTACTTAGTCTGTGACCATTTTTAATTTACGTTTATACTGACATATAACAATGTACATCACAATGGAACAAGTTACACTGTACGTTTGTGAAACAGTGCTGGTGTGTAAAAACTTTGCTGGGTAAATATATAAAATTGAAAAATAAAAGTGTTGAATAAAACATACATGAAAATATAATGAAATATTGTAGTACGTAAATTACTACAATATTGAACTTTTGCCATTTAAATGACCTTAATTCAAAATTATTTTCAAAATATTACTGCTGTACTATACAATGCACTTAAAAACCAATTATGAACCCACCGAGGCCACCTTGGCATCAAGCATATCCTCCATGTTACCCAGGCGCTGCTTGATGGCATTCAGTCTCGTGTCCATGTCTGACAATGCCCTGGTGCTCCCCTGTTGTTGCTCATTCAAAATTTGCTTAACGTCACGCCGAATCTAGCAAAATTAAACAATACTGTGTATAAGACTGATAAAATTGCATCACTATTGTTCATATGAGGGCTTTAAAGTAGAAATTTCAGTCAAGGTACTTTTGGCATATTTCTGTGTTCTTTTATGAGAAGCAGTATCGGTGTAAGTTTAGTTGTCTCACTTTCAGGCAAACACATAAAGTGGATAAATGTTTGCAAATATGCAGGAATGGATATGTGGTCTGGTAGTTACATGCTTCAGTAGTTATCCAGGGTTACAGATTTTATTTCCAACTCAGCCACTAATAAATAATGTAAAGATCTTTCAGATGAGGTCTTAAACCTAATGCATACCCATTGCTGCTCTACTGGGCATGTAAAAAAACTTGGTGTACTTATTTTGTATTTTGCAGTTTCCTCTGAACCTAAATTAACTAAACTCCTCTGGGAGTCTTGGTCATATGGAGTTCTGGATACCAAAGATTAAACTCTCAATGCAATACAAAAGTAGGCAATTCTTGAGCAGACTTTCACAGGTGTCTGTTTATGTTAGCTTACATGACAGAGTGCGATCTCTGGTAACTATGAGGTAAAGCTGAGTGGAACCATTAGTACAGTCTGGAAAAAACAATGCTAGGATGCTACTGGCCATGTTTGAACTTACATTCAGTTATTTAACAGGGGCTGTGAAATATTAAAATTTCTAGCTTGTTCAGACTGGCTGACTGATAAAATTTATTTGTCCATATTAGCTGTATAGTGTAGAATTCAAATTTAATACCGACAACTGATTTTGCCGTCCCTTATTTCATGAGGTAAGTGCAGACTGACTTCGTGGACTTGGCACACTCAAAATAACTCTACAGAACCTTCAGCATTTAGCATCTTCTCTTGATGAAAAAAACTACACTGATAACATATTTAACTGTCTGGAAATGGTTGGAATATGAAACACCCACAGAAATATTAAATGTTCTCACTGTACCTTATCATTGGTCACGCCCAGGTTCTGAGACACGCCTCCTATAGCTTGTTGTAGAGTTGATGTTGCTATCTGTAACTTCTCATTTACACTTGCAAGCTTCTCATTTGTTCCACTCTCATGAATTTTTCTGTTTGAAATTACAACAGTCAATATTTCATACAATCATGCTAAAAGCATTGTGATTTATTATTAATTTATCTATTAATTTATGAATATATATATGTAAATTAACTTTGAAATTGTAATAAGACACAATACGTATCTTGATATATGGCATGGCAGCTATTTGAGGACAATGAATGAATAGGATGTGGAGTTTTTCTTTTCATTATTTATAACCCTTAATAAGGAATGAGAAATACTTAACCTTACCGTTATCTGGCTAGCTTGAACCTGGTAACATAATCTAGAAAATGACTACTGAAAAAATACCTTGATTTAATTTCTGCAGCCATAACTTTGTCCACTTGTTTCTTATTCTCTGCCAGCTGCTTCTCAACTATTGATATAGACTGGTCCAGCTTGCCTATAGTATCTCTGTTGCGACCTTTTTCACCCTGAAAATCAAAACTTAATAATGAATGAAGACTCCTTGTAATGATTCAAATTTGCTTTAAAAAGATATGTTTGTAACAAACATATATGAGTTTGGCTTTATCTGTGCATCTACCACTATTTTTGAAGGTACTTGGCTTTTATTTACTCTTTTTTTCAATGCTTTAGAATATTTTGTATGTTGTTACCAAGAATCCTCTACAGTCTCACCTTTAGAAATAGTATGACTAAGTTTTCTGTTACAACATGTGAAAATCCAGACATAAATGTATTACAGCACTGTGCCATGGAGCCTGGACCTTCTAACTAAAAGCTTGCCTCTTTTTTTGCTATATTTGAAATGAAAAATCTTTGCCATTTGGCAACATGCTGAGCCAACTCATAGACTTGATCTTTGAGAAAGGGAACAGAGTGTTGCCTGTCATAATTCCTTCATGGTTGTCAAAGTTACAGACCAAAGAACATTCAAAGGACAGACAAACTGATGAACAGACACCCTAACATATAGTGAACCACAATTTTGACAAATACATCAAGCTACCTACATGTTGGCTCATATAATAAAGAACCTAATGCACAAACTCATGTCTGACCAATTACAACTAGTTTAAACCAATAAGAACTAAGTATTTACATTGAGACTTTCTTTCAGTATATGTAATTCATCCTCTAAGACTTTCTTGAGCGTCTGCCATTTCCTATCAGCCTCTTCCCTCGAGGCTTTCTCATACTCCTGGCGTGAATGTTGCTCTCTTTGTACAAGCTGAAATAAATCCACAATCAATTCAAAGTTTTGTTTGTGATCATATTATGCCAAATAAACCTACATAGTTTTTTTTACCAAAACACAAAATTTACATATGCTTTATGCTCATATTCTAATCATGAGAAAAAGGTCACAGCATATACAGCCAATAATAAAACAACAAGTTATACATTATGTTACAAGCCTAGAACTAACATTCCTGCACCAAATTTTGCTACCTGAATTTTTAAAATTAAAAAAAAAAAAAAAAAAAACCTGAATTTTTAAATTAAATATTAACAAAAAAAACCCAAAATACTTTTTTAGGACTCAACCTTATAGCTGCTGGATCACAGAGTCCTGTGATAATTTCTCCAAAATAATATACTAAAACATAAAATGTAAAAGTAATTGCTAGAATTAACAACACAACTAAAAATTTAGTAGAAATTTGAAAAAATCTGTTAAAAATGACCGCACCTCTACACAGTGTTTATATTGGAATTTCAACAGCGTTTGTTACGCTTCATAATTTGATGGCCTATTATTTCAAATATACAGATACACTTTACAGGAATTTATACCAGAACCTTTTTATCTGACCATTCATTTTGATTATGCTATTCTCAGACAGTTTGAAGAAGTTTATTATTTCACCCAAATCTGAGAGTGAGCAGCTTTAAAGACGAGTGTGTGGATCTAAAAGTCTTCACTTGCATTATCATTTATCATTTATACCTTTTCTAGCTGTAGATATTTAGTTTGTATATCTTCCCGTATCTTCATTTCCTTTGACAGTAATCTCTTGTTGACATCTTCCACTGTGTCAGTGACTTTAGCATTTAGCTGCAGCCTCTCTGCCTGCTGGGTGTGTTCTTTCTCTCGTAGGATCATGTCCACTGTGTGCATGTTTTCCTCTCGCTTTCTCACCTGTTCACTGATTGATGTATTCAATTCATTGATTCTGGAAGAAAATTCAAACATTTCTGCATGATGAAACTGCTCTGATCATGTTGACAGTGCATGCAATACCGCTTCTACTAATATACGCTATCACTAAACTCACTTTGTGTTCAATATTGACAAGAAAATTTCACATTATTTTATTGCCTGATCAAAAGATTCTGCCACTGAAAAATACTTCTCTGCTAGTAAATAGAGAAACAAGTCAAATGTTTGAAGGCCGCCAAATGTAGTGGGCGTTGCGATAATTAGTAATGTTGGATTTAATGTACGGTGATTAACCAAACCTAATCTTTTTGCACTCTAATTTTGTATATGGCTGACCATTTGTTAATGTTTAATGCTAAAAAAGATGATTCTACGTCAAGTCTTCCTCTGTATGGAAATTGGCAGCTGTCACATTATTGAATTATCAAATCATTGAAGTAATAATATTTTTTTTATTTTCCTAAGTCTAGAATTCTAACATATAAATTTGCTTCAATTTATATTATTCTTGTACGAAAGAAAAATTATTTCCAAGATATAAATTAATTTGTTCCCACTATATAAATAAAGTTAATTCCACTCCGGTGAGGTTTCGATCTCTGATCTCCCGCGTGCCAAGCGGGTATACATAGCACTGCGCTATCGAGGTATTGAGTTTCACAGCGTATAACCTCGTTATTCACCAAATCAGATGTTTGTTTCGGAATGGCGGTACACATTTATGTACACAAACAAATTTAACTTCCCAGACACTTTAAATAAGAAGTGGACACATCATAAACTTGGTAGTTTCGTAAAGTATATTCAAATATCTGTTAGTAGTCATTCGTTTAAAATCGGCTATTTCCGTAAAATTTAGACTGGTTCGAGATCTAAAATCAAAAGACTGCTTGTTACAAAAGAACACACTGTGAAATCAGTCTACAGTCTAAAAGTAGTTACGTCACCCCATGGAAATTTTACTTACTGCATTCCAATATACACGCCGTGTAACAAATAGTTTTAATAGACTTATACTGAACAGTGAAATGGGCAATTTTAATCATTTATAGTCTTAAGACTGTGTAACTACTTAAAGCAAAAGTTGTTCTACTTTTCCAAAGTCACTCACTAATCAAGCATCAAACAGAACATAACTGATCAGTCAAACAGAGGCTTTATCTATCTAAATGGGAAAATAAGGTTAGTTTTCGTACTTTGTTTGCATCAATTTCTCGAGGTTTCTCCTTTCTGACTGTTCTGTCTCATGTTTACCTCTCAGATCAATTAGAACATCACGTAACTCAGACAATCTGTAACAACAAAAAGCATTAAAATCAATTGCATGACACTAAACATTATGTGAAACGGACAGGTCTGTAAATGTGTTCTGCCCATAAATTACACATCAACACCGAGTTTTCCTTATATATACATTTTATGATACAGTATACACAACATTTAAGATCATCAGTAAGTTGAAAGTTAATTTTACTCCTACTTGTTCAGTTCACATCCAAAAGTTCAATTCAATTCAATTCATTTTAGATAGAAGTAGATAGAATTATCTGCAGAGCATGCTTGACTCAGTGGTTATTCACTGTCCAATCGGATTCATGGGGAGAAACAATTCTGGTACCATAAAAGGAGATGCCCGATTTTAAAACCTTGTTGTTCTACCTGGTAACACCTTAAGGTGTATAGGAGTTTAATAAGAACAACCACTTGTACTGAAGGCTGAGGCTTGATTGTATATAAACCTGTTTTATCTAAGTCATGACAAACCTTGTTTCCACTTGTCCACGTAGTTGTGTTGTAGTGACGTCAGACATGTTGTGTAATTCTGACTGTTTCCGCACAGACTCAATCTGAAATAGTCACATAACAACACACATATTAGTTAAACAGTTCAGTCTAACATGGATCTATTTATTTCTAACCTTTTGTTTTGCTTAGTATTCATTCACAGGTACTAAATGTGAAAAACTTTCAAATTAGTTTTACAACAGTTGATATTTAAACAAGGCAGGCCCTGGCTACTAACGTCTAAACTAAGTTTCATCATTTACAATGAAATATTAGTAATAAAAGTATTAAGTATAAATGCAAATACTGATGGATGCAAACATTAAAAACAGTTCATTACAAATTCACTGTAACAGCTGTTAGGGTCACATTGCTTGGCAACTTAGTGTATCTATATGGATATAGAAGCATATCTGAATGAAGATTAATCGTTCATTTGAAAGTGAACCTCACTTTTATGTTTCTTATCATGATAAAATTTCTAGATTCAAACAAGACACCATCAGTCTACAGCAACCAGTTGCATGTATATTGCCTTGTTGAAAGTAAAGTTAAACTGACAAAACTAAATTGTAAGAACTCCATGTATAGGTTAATGTTCATATTGATGTGTTTACAAAAATAGACTGGTCAGGTGCAGCACATAAAAGAATTTTTTGTAAATCAGCATTACACCCCTATTACTGACTCAGTATTAATTAATGATTTACCAAAGTTCAAGTGCAAACACAAATGAAGTTTTAAAATGAGTCTGAGTTTTGGTCTGAGTGAAATCGCCACATCAATCATTCATCAGGAGATTGAACATGTGAATCACATGTCTGGTTTGCAGTGATGCAGAAATACATGAGATATAAGACACTTTTTGCCGTCCAACTTTCTGTCTTCAATACCATTATACCATTTTCAAGTCATATATAAGTTTTATATTTTTACACTTTGATTTCAAATAAACCCGCCTGGAAATGCAATACATGTTCACCATATGTTGTTGTATGTGTTTTTTTCCCCATTTTGTGACAGAATAACTGCAAGGCTTGAGGCGCAATCATTCTGTAAATTTGTTTCAAAGAAATTAATTGACTAATTTCATGTGAACTTTAAACTAAATCAATTAATTAAAATGTGACCAAGAGTTATGGGTCTTGTTCAAAATGTTAAAGAAGTAGCTGAGTGAAACAGCGAAATTTGGATCAAACTTCCTCTTGAGTTAGATACCGGTACACCAGAGTGGTCTGAGCTTTCATAAATGCTTGAAATGTCAAAATGAAACAGAAAATCAGCACACAAACCAAAGCTTGTTTCATTAATTGTTCTGGTCAGCAAAGCTTTTATTTTAATCCTACAGGCAGCACTTTATAAGAGATCAAACTATATCCAGGCATTCTGAATAAGGTATGAGGCCATTTTAACTTGCAATTAAATTCTTTAAAGCCACACATATTTTTTGAGCTGTTTTAAAGATTAAGATGAAATCATTAATACTCAAGAGTAAGTAAAAAATAGCATTTTTTTGTTAATTAATGAATAAAACAGTTACCTCCTGCACCAAATATAGAAAAATAAATGAAATAATTATATACACAAGAGGGCTAAGATGGCCCTATATCTCTCACCTGAGAAAATGACCTACCTATGATCCAATGTGACCAAAATTCAACAAAGACAAACAATGACAACATTTCATGACAGTTGGGTATTAAATGTGACCCCAATAGTGATGTTAACAAATTCTTGATTTGATTTGTTCAAGTGACCTTGTTTTTGATCCCTTGTGACCAAGTTTCGACCTAGAAATCATTGTAACATTTTCATGAAGAATTGATATTAAACTTTTCCTCTACAGTGTTAACAAGGTTTTTCTTTTATTTGACCATGTGACCTAGTTTTTGACCCTAGGTGACCCAGATTCAAATTGACCTAGAAATCATTAAGACAAACATTCCTACCAATATTCATGATGACTCGCCTCAAGAGTGTTAACAAGATTTTTCTTTGATTTGACCATGTGACCTAGTTTTGACCCAAGGTGCCCACGGTGAATTTGCCCTAGAAATCAGTAAGATGAACATTCTGACCAATTTATATGAAGACTTTATGTTAACAAGGCAAGTGTGAACAGACGACAGACAGGCAATGGACAACAGGCGATCACAATTGCTCACCTTTTTGCTCTTTGTGTTCAGGTGAGCTAATAATCAACATTTAGAAAAAGTCAGTACTCAAAGACAAAGATCTGAAACATAAATACCCCAACACCATAATACAAGAGAAAACATGTTTATTTAAAAATACTTTCAGGCCATGGTGCAAAAATGTGCATCAAAACTTTGACAAGGTCCAAGGTTACATGACTGTCTGTACTATTTTAACTCCACTTTATGTTCCTAAAATCGAACATAAGCAATCTATTTCTACTGACCACGCCCTATCCCTGAACTGCTCACAACGCTAAATCTATCATAAAATCCTCTGAAAATTTTCTCAGCATTGCTTTCAACTGCCACTAGACAATTGAAAACTTTGCTAGAAGCCATGAACTGTCACAACCCACTGCTGGCCGTGGGTGATCCCACAATTCCAGACAAGTAACACTAGGCGCCATATAAAAATGCTTAATATTTTCTTACTTAATTGTGTGCAAAGATTTTAATTCACTACATGTTTGCATTTAAATAACAGGAATTATTAGATAGTTACTTTTCCACTTTGTTCTTTGTTAACTGTAGAGTATACCCTGTAATAACCGATTGAATTTCAGAACAGCAAACTGTGACCTATACTTACATATTTGACCTTTTGTGTCTATTTTTGAAATCATAATATATATGATTGCATTGTATATAATTTTAAAACGGTGTGAAACTTAAACATTTTCTACAAGCAGGCAAATATATTTTGCTTATCTATAATAACCAGGTAAAAACTATGGTATTTAAACTTCACAAAACAAAGCAGGGGGGCAAAAGACTGGATTCTTGGTAAAGGAAGCTGCAAAGATGTCTACAATAATAAAAATAAAGAAAACTGTCTGACCCAGAAAACTTTGGATATGGTTCAGTGAAATAAAGTTTTGAAATACTACTGCTACATTATGGCTTTTGGTTTAACTTTGTTCTAAATAAAAATATATAGTTCTGCACAGTAGAAACTTCAAACAATAGGATGGCATAATGATTTATAAAAATCTTGTATAAATTATCCTCATGCAGAAACAGTATGGTGAAGTTTTTAGTCACTACATCTGGAGTAAAATTACTAGGTATGGTGAAGTTTTTAGTTAAATTACTGGGTATGATGCTGACAGATTTAAAAAAAAACTTTTCAGTAAATTTTAAATGTCTTTGACGACTACAGAATGCTTAAGTTTCATACATGAACCATAGATCCCTGAGACTGCAAATATCTAATGGGCATGCATTTCAACACGGACATGTACAGTACATGTATCTATAAGCAGTAAAAGAAAGACAAGATGAAATGAAATTTGCAACATTTCAACCAGTACCTCCGAGTCCTAGAATTGCAAAATACAACAATTTCAATGGATATGATTATGCAATTCCCTTTAAACTTTTTATGACCTCCAAGACCACAATGAATATTATAAATAAAACTCAAGATTAATTATACAAGTACTGAAATGTTTGGTTCCTTTGAGTAAACTTTCACAACGAGGTACAATACTTCCTGTAGAAAACTGTGTGCTCTCGTGTTATCCAGATTGTATAAAGAATAATTTTTCAACTCCAGGGATATCCGAATTCTTTGCAACAAAAATTATTTGGTTCTGATTTGCTTAATAGATCTATTTCTGTTCAATAACATTACAAAATTAATGTAATTTACTCATCAAGCGTATAATATCTTCATATTGTTTTGCATTTATACAGACTGTTCTTAGAGTGTAAACTTACATGTAGTCTATTTTCCTCTTCCAGTTTTCGTGCCTTGTTCCGGACTTCAGTGATCATGTGACTAAACTCAGCCTGCTGGTTCTCGACTCTGCTCTTTAATGACCTAAGCTCCTCTGTGAGAGTGAATGTGACCTGCTCAAGCTGGCTCCGTGATGATTTTGTTTCATTTAGTTCTGACCTAAGCTCCTGAAGTCTAAAACATTAAACAGGCTGTTAATAACTTGAATATACAGTTGACTCTCAGTATCTCAAACTCGCTTACCTCAAATTTCCGTTTAAGTCGAAGAAATTCTAAAGTCCCGTCAAATTTCCTTCTTCATTTATGTACTTTAACTCCTTTTAAGACAAAATTTGACATACCGAGACTCCAATGTGTCAAAGGGATCTTTTCCCGTCCAGTGTATTGTCAACTCGTTAAGTCGAAGTGCGAAAGTCGCTGACGGATCAAAGGCATGTCATGCCAATTCACAGGTGTCGTAATGATTGTTGTTTGCTTTTTCATGGATTTACGTTAATTGCCGGTAGCTACGTGTAATTAATGATGAAAAATGCGGTAATTACTTTAAAGACTGAATTCATTTTAGAGGTTAAATGATAAAAGTGATTGGGCTTTCTCAAAAAAGATGATCTCTGAACGAATGTATCAGTCTGTAAAAAATTTGTTTTGTGGTTAGATGCTGTTCTTATGTTTAGTTTATACGATTGCTCTGACTTCCTGTTCAAGAAACGCTACTTTCACTTTCGGCCTATAAGGTCCTTCGTTTTCGCTCGGGCCGATACAAATATGTAGATATGTTTGATATTTATAGTTGAATGCTAATGCAAAAATAAAAGGCAATTAAAATTGAATTTCTGTCTTCAAAACAGGGACTTTTGGGCGCTTTTCGCCCATATACATCCAAAAAACAACAACTTAAAGTTTAACTCGAAGTAAAAGGTCTTGTCCCTTGAAATTCGAGATAACGAGAGTCAACTGTACTTTAATAAAAGAACACAAATTAGCTATTGCATATGAGCAGGGCTCAGGAAATTTAGAAATCTCAATTGGTCTGGGCCGGCCAAGCACCATCGATCTCCCCCGTCCCAACTGACACCCTGTATACACACAATCACCCTTTCTGCCCCACTTCCAATATGGCTTGTCATTCAGTTGAGCATATTCAGTCCATGGTTTTATGAAATTTATGACATATTTTTGGACCGAATTGTGTTAATTTTTTGTCACAGGAACTGGTCTGACAAGTTGAAAATCAGTCAGAATTTTTGGTTTTCCTGAGCCCTGCATATCAGTGTTCGGTATGTCATTATAAGAATTTTTACATTGAAAAATACAGATGCTCTTTTTCAATATCAATGCATACAACTATAACTGTTATCTGACAGTATTACTGGAAGTTTAACTCAATAAAGCGCAAGAAAGTAAAGAAATGAAACAAGTAAATCTGGAAAAAAAGTCAATATGGCAGCTAAAGAACTTATATGCCCTTTTTGCTTAAATTGTACTATTTTTGCTCCATATATATTTCCTTACTTAACGTATATCTCATCTGAATGAACCTACTCCACGAAACTGGAGCAACAAGTTTGCTGCAAAATAAACTTTAATAATGCAACTTCAGTGTATTATGTAACATACAGTAGAAATGGGCTCATAGTCTACTTTCAAATTCCTAGTCATAACACATTTTTGTATCTCTTAACAAATATTGTTCTCCTTCAGTTTCTTATCTTTACCTAATCTCTTTTCACTTCTTATGATAACTGTCACTGAGAGAGCCATGAAGCAGGTTTAGTAAATATGAAAATCTTCTTAAAAACCATCTATATTTTCTCAAATAATAAAGTCTGTAAAGAAAGCTGCAGTAAGTTTGTAATCAATGTCATGAAAAACTAAAGCCTAATAATACCCCCACCTGACAGTAATTTATAATGACACTGACGAATTCTTAACTTCATGCACAGTCATATTTGACATCATGTGTAGTTTCTGTGCCAAGCTTGAAAGCACCTGATCTAACACAGTGGGAGGCTTTGCATCCAGAAGATTGTGTCTACAGACGGAAGGACATGATGATTCCAGTATACCCCCTTATCTAACTTGGTGGACAAATGGGAAAGGTAGAATATTGAAAGATGATCAGAGAGCAAATTTCCTATAAAATTTAAGATTTTATAATGAGGACAATTCTATTAACATGGGCAATAAAATTAAATGACAGCAATATACTTGGATAACAACGCTCCACTTACTTCAATGACTGAGCATCTCTCCTGTTCTGTGTTTCATGCTGACTAAGTACAACACTTTTCTCTACATTTTTAGTATGACTGAATAATGTATTAAGTGACGATTTTTCTTCTTCTATTTTGTCCTCTGTCTCCTTTATTCTTGAACTTAACTGCGATATTAACTCATTGCTAATTCGTATTGCCTCTGATAACTGTTGTCTAGAATCCCTTTCTTCACGCAGCACTTCCTCGCTTCGTTTTGAAGTAGTACGTAAGTCACTTTGTAGCCTAAGTACTTCCTCTAACAAGGCTCTGTTTGATTTTTCCGATACAGCCAACCTCATTTCTAGCTGGCGAACACGTTCCTCTGTGTCGTTATCCATCGTATCTCTACCACGGTTGTAACCGGGACTACTTTTTCTCCCACTCCTTATGGCAACAACTTGGTTATCATTTTGTGAGCGAGGACTCTCTCCGCCAATGCCTGGGAGCTGCTCATACTTTGACGGGAATTGGTTCTGCATCTGTGGCCTGAAAATAGACAGTGAAGAACCAATTTTCTTTAGGTTTTGGTTTTCATCAATATGGTTTTCAAAAAGTTTGCTACAATCAAAACCTTATACTAAACTGAAATATCTTGAAAAACTGAGGACTAATATAGGAAATTGGTCTTTTTAAGTGAACTGTTTGCTTGAACAATTATGTTTATAATCGCCTCCTTCAAATAGCGTAATTGTTGAAATAGCGTAATTATTCTACGAAGCTAGTACTCAATCTATCACTTATCTTAATGCAGATAGAGATATACAGTTAATAACACCACAAATTTTCAAAATTTGCTAGAAAATAGTATGCATGGGAGTCATACTGGGGTCTCGTCTGTTGAAGTTCATCCGGGGAAAAATCCCACAGTCAGCTGAGACTAATTTAAACAAAACAAAAAAAGAGATATAATGATACTGAGTGCGAATATGGCAAGGGACTCTTCAATCGAGGTGTCAGTGGTTACACTGGTTTAACATGAGTTCACTAATAATTTTATTGAAATTGAAAATCATCAAACTGAAATATAAATGAGACAGTCATGTATCTCAACTTTCAATTTAATATTCCGTCAGCTCTGTAATGATATTGATTTAGTTCTTCGTTAACTGACTTTGGTGTCATAGTTGGCTGAACAGGTTGTTTCCAGGCACAACAGTCATGTTGTTGGATGGAATTTATAAACATTGTCATTTGAAAAGTGTATTGATTACAAAAGCCAACAAGAATATTTCTGAAATCAATACCACGGTTAGGCGACAGTAAATAGAACCTTGAACAATAAGCACTTGTTAATCTGTCAAAGTAATAGTGATGAAACAATGTTGTCCTATGATCAAGAAGCTTGGTTTATTTGACTTGTTTTATCAGTAATCCAATATCAGACAATTATTTTCAGTGTTTTTTTTGTAACTCAAAATCCCAGGAATTGTTTTATGTAGGGATAGGCATGTTTACCAAACAAATGCCATTATACTGAAAAATATCTTATACCACCTTAGCCAGTGTTTCAGAACAAATAATTACATTTATTTGACCCTCAAAGTGGTCAGAGTGCTTTGAGAACAAACAAAATTATACAAACATGCTGACTGGCACTTTACATATGTAATCCAACACAAAGTTTTATTAGTTTTAACTGTACAATCATGGAAACTACTGACTCAGATGACATAATGATTTCTAAGCCTCAGAAGACATAATGATTTCTAAGCCTCAGAAGACATAATGATTTCTAAGCCTCAGAAGACATAATGATTTCTAAGCCTCAGAAGACATAATGATTTCTATCTGAGAGGACATACTCAGATGACATAATGATTTCTAGGCTTCAGATGACATAATGATTTCTAAGCCTCAGATGACATAATGATTTCTAAGCCTCAGATGACATAATGATTTCTAAGCCTTTGAAAATCTGTCAAAATTATTAAAGCTCTATAAAATATTGCAGTTGAAAGGTAGCAATATTTGGCAAGTATAATAAAGAGCAGTAAGTTCAAGTTAGCGGACAACTGAAAATTGATCTAATTTTGGCATTTAAAGGGCAATATGGATAGGTATCAACATTGGCCTAGAAACTATATGCTCATATTAATATTCATGGCAAGTTTAAAGCGACTGCACTCCAAATTCTTAGTAAATTTATTTTTTGGTAAAATCTTTATTCATTTGTCAGCTCAAGATTTTTTCTTTGTGTAAGAGCTAAAAATAAAGGTACCCAGAAAAATTTCCCCCCCAAACCCCCCCCCAGGTTTTGAACTCGGATCTTCTTTGCGCTTACAAAAAACAGCGGCTCTAACCCACTACACTACAGAGTCAGCTGATTTGATGCGGTTAAAATTATTGGTATACCAAAGAGCCCACCCGTTAGTCACGGGTGATTTTTCTACAATAAAAGTAAGCAAAACACACTTTTAATTGTTTCTTTTGTTAGAAAACTTGTCACTTATCATAATACAATGCCCCTGATACAGTAATGACAATTGTTTTCTTGAAATTGAAAATTTCCTTTTTTTGCGTAACTTGTCCATCTGGAGTGCAGTCCTTTAATGAAGATTAAGGTTATGAATAGTGGAAGTTTGAGAGCAAACAACTTTAATTTTATGCAAATTTTGGTAATTAAAGGGCAGTAACTCCAGAGTGACTTGGGCAGTTTGACTGCTTATCAAACTTGGTCGAGATATTAAGACAATAAAGTTTAGTGCAGATTGGTTAGAACTTCCTCTCTAAACTTGTCCAATTTTGAATTTAAGAGGCAATAACTTTGGCGTGACTACTGACTAGACAGAATTGGCTGTCACCGAACTTGACAAAGTCATGATGCCTTTATAGGAGAGTTATGGATATTTGTGAACGCTTCCGCAACCTTAGTGATCTCATTATACAGGCGTATTCAATATAAACGAGAGTGCCAAACTGTCACAAAATATTATCCACACCTGCAGCTAGTGATAAATTCTTTATACCTGTATACCTTTAGCGCAAGTTTCTTGTAGCAGAGTATGAATTAACCATTCATTAATGAAATAGGTGGACAGTCTAAACCCTGAATGCCAGTCTATTATTAGATCGGCAGCATGAGCAATCACGTGTATTAGACCATTTTCAAATGGGTTGTTGGAGGAACAGGAACGAATTTGTTGTGCAACTGGTGTATATTTTGCAGTCATTCTAAAGATGACGTTAACTATATGATAATATATTATGTACTAACAAATTACAAAATGTTATCATTGAGTAAATGAAGGCTGTGACAGCCCCAATTCTCAATGTGATCGATATATCCCTAGTTGAAAGCAATCTGTACATTTTAAAACAAACGATCACATCTCTGTGTAAGGAACGGAAATGCAGGTCGAAAAGGACCGATAAACACATACACCATCATGTGTGATTTAAAACTGTGGACGTACGTATGTATAGCAGAAAGCCTTCAGTTGATATTCCTACTAGTATTAAAACCGGTATTGAATATACTGCGGCTTTCAGCTCTTCAAAATATCAAATGATAATTGCTCTTTCTAAATCAAAAGACTGGTCCTATGAAACCTTTCTGAAAAAAAAACCTTCAACTCAGGTCTTGTATATCTTCAGTAGATGATATGTTTTCCAAAGAACAAATGGCATAAGAAAACCTCCAACCAAAATAATTCATTTCTTTCACCGTGCTTTTACTCGTAACATTTCATTGGTTGAAAACGTCAACCCACATGTGAAAATTTAAAGTTGATCGAATATTCTAATAATAATAGATTTAAGATGACTGGGTACTTTGTGCCATAGAGAATTCTTACACAATACCAAATTAATACAGTTGTTCACTTTGTAAATGCTCTCAATGACTTGGATTAAAGCCCCAAGAAATGTAGTAATTATTAGGTAAAGTATGACAGATTCAGGACAACTGCTGTGACTGCATTCACGCATGCCTATAAGCCTCTAATGGCGACTGCTCCTAACATTTACAGACTATAATTTGTTTTACATGCCAAAAAATAACAATAATTTTCTTCAATTATAATTTTTGTTTGAGGTGGGGGGAGGGCCGGGTCTCCATTTTTTGCATGAAAATCATTCACAAACATTTTGACATGCCGTAACATTTGATATTTTATATTGAAAGAAAGATTGAAAGTAATTTCTTAAACAGAATGTCAAAATACACTGGCAACACATGAATACAATTTAAACTGGTATTAAATTATGTCACATTTAAAAAGAAGTATCAAAAATAATGCTACCTATAAGAAGATAGCTTTACTGGATATAAGTTAACTTTTGTTGACTTTGGGTACATGCCAGATAAGACAAACACAAACTCATTATAGATCGTCGATATACATGAACTAAAGCTTTAACTCTACTGATCGAATGACTTGAGATCTAATAGGAAGTTGTCTGAAATGATCCCTTTTAAAGAAGTTTCCTCAAACAGAAGAATGTGACGAGATAACCCATTTCTTTAACTTCACTGCCAAAAATACACACAATTAAGGCAGATACCGGTTTAGTTTAACCTATTTATTCTCCTTCTTGCAACTTTAAAGTCTCATTATCACACTATAATATAACTCACGTTACTTACTTACTTACTTACTTACTTTGTACTTACTTACTTACTTACTAATTTTATAGAATAATGAATTACAGAAAAAATAATCTATCTGAATAACATTATTTTTTTTTTCCCTTTCTTTCATTTTTGTTTTGTCTCTTCTTTAATCACACAAAGCTCTTGTAGAATAAATGCTTATTTTTGCAATAAAGTCAGTGAAAACAATACATGCAATGAGAGTATTTATAGCATGACTTTTTTTTATTTAAAAAGCAACCTAAGGAAAGCTTTTGGTACATTTAGTACTTTTACTGTCAAATCTACTAGTTCAAAATAATCATTCGTAAAATAGGAGCCAATTATTCTCATTTAAGTGATCAAGGGACGCTACTGTTGGTGGCAATGACGATGGATGATGGACCATGCACCCATTCGTACTAATAGCTCATCCAGATCTAGACCCTTTGCTCAAATGTCAGCTAACATTTTTTTGTAGCTGCAATTCTTCTCAGGAAAATCTGTAGTTTATTCTACAGTAAATACAGCATGTTTCTCTAACGTGCTTAAAAGACAAGGCATATGAAAACAAGTGCATCAAATCACATTTCATGCGCTAAAGTTATAGTGATACATTGTTACGTGTTCAGTAATAACTGTATGTAAGATTATTGTAATAACAACCGTGTCCCTGTACTAACTGTTGAATAAAATACAGTCAGGAGTTTATGACGTGTATTAATCAAATCACCAGTCTTTCTTCAAATCATGTTATATAAATTTACATGAAAATCATTCTCACTGGAATTTAAATGAAATATGTTATTTAAAGAAAAAACTGACCTTTTGAAGTTTTCAAAATTCCTACCATTTAATAACACTTGTATTTAATCACCATACAAAGCTTTATGAAATATAGACATCTGTGAAGTTTCAATAGAATTGCATGAATTTTTAATAAGCTGTAGCCAGCGAACCATTGCCTTCATAATCATACTCTTGGTACCACATTATGTACCAACTTTAATTTGCAATGTCTGAAATTATAGGCGCTGTAAAGAAATAATTAATTCTACCAAATGCAATAATTTTGTGAAAAAATGTACAACTGAGAATTAACATCAAATATAAAATTGATAGGCCAGATATGCTATAATCTCTTTAACAGAATGAACCCTTTGGCTGTTTTGAGTAGAAAGGTAATAAATATTGAAAATGGATATCAAGTCAAGTGGAAGCACCTTCACTTGAGCTATTAATGCATCCGACAACAGAGCATGACCTGACAAACACATTAAATTTATATGAATTATCGACATAATCTACAGCTGAGAAAATATATTGGTCGTTTTTTTATATAACCTTAGCAACATATCTACAATCGGTTCTCTCAGGATAAACTAAATAAATGACTGCATGAATAAGTAATTGCATAAATGAAAGTACATTTCATAGCAAAACATACTTATTAATTTGATGAGTATTTTCAACAATTTAAGTGCTATCTAATGACAGCACGTGCTGCTTGACTGTTCCCACCACTTTGATAGTAAAATTAACAGCATTAAATAATACATGAAATTCTATAATCAACTAAATGTTTCATCAGAAAGGTAGAAGTTATAAAACATAAGGCTACAACATCTTGATTATTGTTTGTACTTTCAGTCCAAAAAGGGACATAATTAGTGACAAGACTGTTAAACAGTTATCAGTCATTGCTGAGTGGTTGACCTTGACCTTAGTGATCATTACAAAAACAATAATTTTAAGTCTCAAAAAAAAATATATCTTCACTGAAATGCTCAGATATTGACTTCCCTAAGAAACCTTGAACTTTAAAGACCAACGGAGGTTATCAAACTCGTCACCGGACAATTCACTGGAGCTATCAATTTTACATCAGATACCTTGACTGATTCACCGGAAACATATACTGTTACATATAGTCTCAAATAAATGCTATCTTACCAATTGACTTTTTTTAAAGTTCAAACTAGCCATTATGATTTGAGTGCATTCAGATGTCATGAATGAAAAGAAAGTGATGCATTAAGTTCTAAAGCAATATATGTGCATTTGTGTAGGAAAAAAAAACATGGACCCTGACTGCTATAAATGCATGGACAATATAATAGTCAATATGACACAAATATGGAACCTTGAACAATCATCATATTTGATTATCCACCTTTTTCAGGCACTCTGCAACAAGCAGGTCAAGGCACTTAATAACCTCCCATTTCTACTCTCCAATGAAGTTATATAAATGGTAGCTTATAGTATCATTGGTGAGCTGAAAGGTGAAATGAGTTTGGCTTTTGTTTATAAACTTAAAATACAAAGGTGTATGAGGTTATATTAGTTCAACTAATCAGCTTGAATCCTGCATTTGTCAGGACTAATTACCTCTCTCTATACCTCTACCTATAATGTCATACAAAATCATTCAAATCTCATGCAAATATATGAATATGAAATAAAGTAAATTACTGTACTGTGACTGCTACCTTAGGTTTTATTCTACCAACCTTAAAATATAACCATTTGTAACAATTTGCATTTTACATTGAAGATGTATGAAGAATTATACTCATTGAGCTTTCATGACTTTCATCTAAAAATGTAACACTGTATAACATTTGCATGAAAGAAATCTTACATACTTGAATTACAATTTTGTTCATTTCAAACATGTATACATAAAGTATAATATTTTAAATCAAGTAAAATCATAAGAAACTTGCAAAGATGTCACATTACTAAGAAAATTGTGCCATTACTAGATCTGCCTGGCCTCCTGCACCTTAGGCATTGATTAACATTGTATACAAGTTAGTACTTATACTGTTAGTAAGATACTTGTAACACACACACACACACACACCACGTGAGATTTACCAGGAAGAAAAGAATGCCACTTTTGTGCTAAAACAGGGACCATAAGTTTAAATGCCTTACATGATAAAGCTCAAACAAATTTCAAATGTACAATATTTATACAAGTCATGCTGATTTATAAAGTTTCAAACTTTTAAAATCAAACTTTTAAATACTAAAAAATAAAACACTCTAGACCATATACATTGTGGTGCAATACATGTCTCAAACGGATGCCATATGTCTGTCATGATCTAGGTCATAATCACTTTGATAAGTCAAGAACCATAATCTGCTCTTACTGGATCAATCATAAAAAACACCATGGGACAGTCACTGTTCAGTAGAACACTTGTTGCCCTCTTACACTTTGTCAGAATAACCAATAATTTTGTGACAAAATTTAAACTACAAAAAGGGGCATAACTCTGTCAAATATGACTATGACCTACAAAATTAGGAAGCATCACATCCCTTTTGTCATTAGCAATGCAATTTGAAAGTTTGATGAAGAAATCTTAAGAAATGGCAGGGGCGTAGCTAGGGACATAATCGAAGTACTCCCAGTTTTCTGTAAGGGGGTATGGGGCAAAGCCCCCGCGATTTTTTTTAAACAATTATATTATAACGTAAACACAACGCATAAAACCTATTTATTGCTTTATGAAACACAAGTTTACCATTTGTGATTAAAAATAAACCAATCTATTAGTATACCCGTATACCAGTGGACATGTACCCCCTTAGGCACAGTTTAACACTTTTTGGCCATTTAAATTTTCATTTTTGATTTCAAGTACTCCCGTGGTGGGAGTTCCGGCACGAATGGCAAAGTTATAGCCAACATTATAACTTTTCATGACAAAATCTAAGTACAAAAAGGGGCATAACTCAGTTAAATATGACCTTGACTTGCAAAATTTGGCAGCATCACATCATTTTGTCTTAAGCAATATAATTGTAAAGTTTGATGAAGAAATCTTAAGAAATGGCAAAGTTCAGTTTTTGTGACTGACAAAGCATTCCCTATGTAGTGCCTTTTCTCCAAAAGGGTGACATGAAAAGGAGCATGAAATTACATGCTGCCACATATTTCTTGTACATGTATGTAGGTTAAATTTGAAGCACAGCAATGCATAACAAAAGTTAGAACTGGCATGTTTTTTGTTAAGTCAAGGGCCATAACTCTTATTTTACTGACTGTGCACAAACAATAACAAAATCCTAAATACATCACATGCTAATTAATTTTGTATTAATGTAGCGAAATGTCATGACTATAGCTATGATGTAGTAAACTTAAGGAGTAATGTATGATACAAACATCTGGCAGACAGACAAGAGTCTGGAAATAGCAATTCTATATTCCCGCCAAGATATGGTACCGACATAAAAATATTTGTATTTTTTCATAATTATTGTCTCTAATACTTTACAGTGCCAAATGGTTTACTATTATCCTGGCTGAGTTATCTACAAACTTCCCAATGTTCTCAGTTTCCGTCACGTTTGTCTAGCATGTGTCTTGGATGTGAAATTACGGTAAATAAAGGAGATCCAGGAAACAAATTTTAACTAAATTCATCCATAAATAACATATTTTGATGAATTTTCCTCTTTCTTGCAATTCCTCATGATTCTTTGCAAATTCAACAAAAAATTTCTGATTTAAATATCTGCATAAATTTGAACATCATGCTTAACTGATGGGGCAACAAAGTTAGAAGAAAGTGATTGATGTGAAATATACTAAACACACAGTACATTATTATTCTGTGAAAATTAAAATTTGCTAGTATGAATTGCACTGTTCTGTGAATAAACACACACATAGCTGAAACTTGCAAAATTAATGTATCTTTTCTTATATCCGGAAAATACAACTGCCATTAGCCCTGACACGATTAACAAGTTTTTAAATTATTATTTTTTCAGCTTAGCAAATAGTCCATGCCTATAAATAAACTGGATACATTTAGTGATTCATTACATTTTTGTAAAGCCCTCAGTAATCTTCAACTGAATATATTAATAGCCAATTCCAGGGACTGAAGTTACCAATAGACAGGTTCAAACAAGGTAACCTTAAAATCCAATCACACAATAAAAAAATAATAAGTAAATAAGCACTGTCTTCTTGTTTGTCTTTTATTTACAGAGAAGATTAATTTATTGACTTTTTTTACTTAGAATGCAATAGTCCATTGCGGCTATAATCCAACACATACATGTATATGTATGCACAGAACAAATATGATTTAACATGTATTTATTGATGCTGGATTATAAAATTTATAACTGTTACAGTTTAAACTGTTGACGAAAGAGGAAATACAAATTTTATCGTTTGAATAATGTGGAACTAACCGTTGTTTAATAGTATGATTAATATTGTCAAATTTGTATATTCAATTTTCTTGTAACAAGTAATCCAATGTTAATAATACCTTACTTGATATCTGCCTTCCAAGTATAGTTAGTGTTTTAATTTTAATTTAAATCGAAGGAAATATATAGACTACAGTTGTATAAATTTGCAATTTATCTGAAGGCAATATTAGGTGTAAGTCCCAAGATCACTTGTTCAATATAATATGCTAATTGAAGTATTACCAAGATATGAGTTTACTGGTGTTATATGTATGCACAGAAAACCCCCCAACATTTAAAGATGATCGCGGCAGTTTAATTCATGGCTATATATCAAATACTTTTATGATTTTTGATGTTGTAATTAAATGTCACAAACAATTTTTTAATAAAACTGTTACAAAGTATTATTCTTAGCATTATATACTGTAACTTGAAAACATATAATGGAAAAAATTTTGTCCTTCAAGAATTTATTACCTCCCTTTAGAAGCACCCTAAATGTCATTGTTAGAAAAGGTTGATTTTAAACGTAAATCTGTCAGTAGGATACATTTTTGTTACATCTTATTTGCAAGGTTCTATATGCTTGTCCACTTAATTTCATTGCTAATCTTATTATGTCAGTGGCCTATCATTTTTAAATTACCTTTTACTCAATTAAGTGAGTCTGCCTTTGCAAAGTCTATTGCTTGAACATTAGGAAAAAAAACTTTTAAAATTAAAATTTGTAAATTTAAATTTACAAGGAAATATATATACTTGTCAGTTTGAGTATCATTTTGCCAATATGTAGTTTCGTGAAATAGTCAATTGCAAATTTTAAATAAAAAAAGGTGGTGCCATGGTTTTTTATTGATAAATATGTCCCATGGGTATTCATGCTTTCGGGGTATACTTAAAAAGTGTCAATTACTTCTAAATAAGGCTAGCACTCCCTCCCTTTTTTATTTTGTATTCGACTAAGACCTAAAACAATAATTTCATCAAATTCTGACTGCTTGAAAAAATGAGAAACGTTCCTAACGTCTTTAAATCAAAAGTAATAGCATACTGTAAATAATTAGCACAGAATTTTTTTCAATGATATTTTAAAAAAAACGTTTCTGTCAAAGTTTTCTCATGAAGAGGCAACATAAATATAAACAAAAGATGTACCATTGTTTTAGAATAAACAGAACACAGATATATCATTATTCTACCTGTAAATTAATCATGACTATTATATTAATATTTAAAGTGATAATGGGACTTTAATAAAATGTCTTGCAGTTAACGCCTACTAGTCACAATGTACATGACAAATCTTTCTTGGTTACCAACTTGATCATTTCCATTATTGCACTATATGATACATTGTACACAAATTAACCGATTTAGAAACGCAAAGATTTCCCCTGTTGAACATTTTTATTTGAATGACAATATTGTTTTTATTTAATTGTAATTTTTTTTCGCGATGAATTATTGAAACTACAAGAATTCAATTTTATATTGCTTTTGTTGTGTATGAAATTTAAATAAATTTGAAACACAATAACACTGTTGAAATAAATATTCTGCCATTTGCGTTTTTAAACCGGTTCAGTGTATTATAACCTAGCTAGTCCTAAACTTATATTGCCAATTAAATTTACAACTTTAATGCCGATAATAACATATTCTTGCATGCAACCAGACAATTATTCTTCTATAACTAAAGATATTTCCATTCCATGTAAATTAACTTCAAAGCTACATAAATATTGCAAGTTCCATGCATTATTTTGGTTAAAACTTCTGATTGGTGACTGACTGGTGATGGAGATACTCACCATTGAGGGTTCCGTGGTGTGAAAGACTGTGGATCGTGTAATTTCTTCCATAACATGGAGTTTCCTGCCCTATCCATCACGTTCGGGCACTACACAGGCACTTACATACGTTAGAACTATAAAGTTAGACACACAACAGAATTATCTCTTTTCAAAATTAGTGTAAGTACATCATATATAACAGTTAGCCATTTTGCTATTATGAGTATTATAATTTTAACAATGTTACCACACATCTAACTAAATTCATAGGATATTACTTTGTTCATAAGTTTAGTTCAAAATCCATGCTACAAATATCCATGTTTAAAATTGTCACTTAATATCTTTTCAATACAAATTTTCTTTCAACTTTATACTGTTATCTCTCCCATTGACAAGGTCGCAAAACTTAAGACCAGCTTAATTTTCCAATTTTATGACTTGAATCAAGTATCATTATTCATTTCCCAATATCACAAGACACTAAAAACCAAAGGTAGAATAATTCTGCATCTATTATCAACATTAGCACATAGCTTCCCCGCAGTTTCTTTATAATTCCACTCTGACAATCCCAGACAATCAATACAACAAAATCCAAGATCAATCAGAACTGACCAGCTCTTTACAGGTGAGATGTAAAGATTTGTTTGACTTTGAAAGGTTTTTATTTACAAGTCCTATGTTTCAGCTATAGTATACCAACAGATTACATTGAAGAAATCAATGTCTCTTTCAGAAATATCAATCAAAATCACCCGCTTCAATATGCCCAGCTTTCTAAATCACACTGAGAAAGACAAGAGATACATTTGATACACTTAAGGGTTTTCCTGTCGTTTTTTTTTCCAACTTTCCATGATTTTCCAATACCTAAATGCAACTGAACAAAACTTTTGTTGGATGAATTTATAAACAAGCCAATTATTCATGTGGAAAAAAGTTGTTTCTATGAGGCAAAAAAAATATATGTATGTTTTTGGTTTCCCAACCAACATTGACTTTTTACTGCCAACCTTAAACATCTTATGAGAAATTATGATCAAAAAGACCAATTTCCAAATTTTCAGAGCAAAAACTGCAAAATAACAAAAAATGATTTTTTAAAAATTGCCAACCAATCAACCTTAAATTTTTGGCATTGATTGAGACACACACATTTTTTTATTTTTTGCCTAATCATTAAGTCTAAAATAAGTCAATCAAATATTAATATCGTGGTATCAATTCTATTATGGAGATCTCTCACATTTTATGTAATTGCCTTTCCATAATAATAGCCTCTAAATGTAAATCAATATTGTGTATTTTACAATAAATCATCAAATTAATCACTCAATCAATCAATTTGAATGTACAAGTCTTGAGTTTAAACTAGGAAAAAAGGGAATGTTCTATTTTACCTAAAATTGTCCAACGCAAAAACATAAAATCAAGTCATTAATAATATAGCCACTTAAGTCATGTCAGTATGAAGGGAACTATGCGTTTGACCTGAAATAATATCTGGTCCTGGTAAAACAGCACTTAATTGTTATCATATACATTTAGAGCTGGGACGAGTACTTGAGTACATGAGTATCCTGTTGGGTACCCGGTAAATCTACTACCAGGGTATTAAAGCATTACCTGGTACCCATTCATTATCGATAGCGACAGATTAAAATAGTTTTGATCTTTTTTATAAATATAGAAAAAATTACCTCTTCAAATAATCTAACTGTGCGTCAATAGTCTCTGACGCACAATTGCAAAATGTAGAGGACACAAATAATTATAAAACATGATTCAATCATAATCAGTAATTGATTACACAAATTTAAGCAATCATTGATATTAAATCAACAATCATAATTTTTTTTTATCTGAATTACCTTTTAATATCAGACCTTTAATGTCGGTATTTATTACAATCTTCAGTTACATCTATCAATTCATATTCATTTATTGCATAATTTAGATTTATTATAAGTTTCATATCTCATTCTCAGTTCACTGTGCAATTGTACTGTACTCTTTCACAATTTACTGGGCTATTGCTCAGCTACTATGTCACTGTAAACTCAGCTAGGACACGCCAGTCTATGCCCTAAGAATTTCCATTTACCTGGTGAGCGTTACTACTTCTGGACTTTGTCACATGTTAGCAGTAATGTACTCGGTACTTAGCTGGAGAAACTATGAATTTTGGCAAGGCAGTCTTTGTCGAAAGATGATACGTGACCAGTGATAGATGAGAGATGAAATGAAATGGAGAGTCCTGAGTGAGCTTCTGGCAGGGTTCAAACCAACAATCTTCCGCTCTTGCATTAAGTGCACTAACCACTGAGCTATATTGAGGACTCACTTGACAAAATTCAGTAAGTTCACATTGATGGTTCTTAATATATTACTTGTACCGACTAACTATCTTCATTGACCTTTACAAAAACAAAAACAAGAGCTGTGAACCTCGTAAGTGACAAATGCACCCAAAAGAGGTGTCTCACAGTCTGTGTCCTCTCCGTGTGCATTGAACAATTGTGCCAGTAATTTAAAATCCTTCCATACATGACCGTTACCATACATACAGGATTCCATTACCTTTTAACTCTAAGTGTGAACTTGACCTTTGATGTAGCTCATGGCTGTTGTATGCGACATGCCGTCATGATGTGCTGAACATTAACGTGCCAAATTATTTTAAAATCAATCAATGAATGAAGTTACAGTCCAGACACGAATGTGTGCATAATATACAGAATTCTATTAACTATAAACTCTGAGTGTGACCTTGACCTTTGAGGTAGGGACGAGGGTCCTGCATGTACCACGTCTCCTTGATGTGCTGAACATCTATGCCAAACTATTTTAAAATCCTTCAATGTATGTCAAAGTTATAGCCTGGACACAAATATATGCAAACATGCAAATTTCCATTACCTATAGATACACAAACTCCAAGTGTGACCTTGACCATTGAGGAAAGGAGGTGGGTATTGCATGCCACACATCATCATGATGTGCTGAACATATACCAAGTCATTTTAAAATCCTATGTTCTTTATATGCATGACAAAGTTACAGTCTGGACACAATAAAATATGTGTGCATATACATGTATATAGGATACCATTTCCTTTAAACTCTTAGTTTGATTTTGACCTTAGACTTAGGGTCATGGGTCATGGACACTACACGTCGTCTTAATGTGCTGAGCATTTGTGCTAAGTTATTTTAAAATCCTTCAATGCATGACAAAGTTACAGTCTGGACAAGAATGTGTGCAATATACAGGAAACTCTTAGTGTGACCTTGACCTTTGACATAGAGATGTGGGTAATGCTAGTGACATGTCGTCTTGATGTACTGAACATTTATGCCAAGTCTTTTAAAAATCCTTCAATGAATGACAAAGTTACAGCCCCGACATGAATGTGTGCATATTTACAGGTTTCCATTACCTTTAAGCTCTAAGTGTGATCTTGACCTTTGACGTAGGGACATGAGTCATGCATGTGACACTTTGTCTTGATGTGCTGAACATTTGTGCCAAGTTATTTTAAAATCCTTCATTGCATGACAAAGTTACAGCTGAGACACCAAAAAATATAAGGACGGACACATGGACAGACATACTACATGAAAAGTTGGCAGATGTGTGCCTATGCTTTTATTCTCTATTGCACTTTTTAACCCCATCAACCTGGTTTTTCCCAGGTTGTCAATACTTTGCCAGTATTAACCTTGTTTGATAGAAATATAAAAGACATATTTAAAAAAGTTATTTTTATAACAGCTAAAAAAATCTAGTCCTTAATTAGTTTATACGAATTTATTTTAGTCCTTAATTGTCTGAAGTTCCAGTACTTTTGAATACAGAAAATTGATCACTGGGATAGAAAGTCAATAAAGGAACTGTTTACATTTGAAATAAAGCAAACATCAATTTTTTAAAACAATGATTTTTGGGTGTATTAGGCTTCAATTGAATAGGATATGAAAAAGAAATGGTGAAAAATACCATGGTATGACCTCTGCTTTAACTGTTTATAAATCTAATTGTTCCTGTTTTTAATTTCATTCTATGTGGTGTTATCATTCTTCAAAACGCATGATTTAAAAAGTGCCCAATGTTATTTGATCGCTGTTTTTCAACGTAGTCGTATACTTTTGATTTGAACTTCCGTTGGTATGGACGCGTTGCTAAACCAACTTCGTTATAATGTGACCAATCAGAATCTGCAAATTATTGGCTAGCGTTTCGGTACCGGAATAAGCAGTGTACTGCCCGGGAGCCTTCTGAAACACAAAATGTGTTTATTACGTCACCTACGTCGACCATCTTTTTTTTTTAAAGATATTACTTGTTTTAAACTATGGTACCTATGGTTGGTAATCAAAGTCGCCCATAATACATGTCAAAAAGGATCGAGTTAATGCTGGGACATTTTTGCAAAATTACTGGGTTGCTGGACATTACTCGCTGGGAGAACTTTTTTTTAGCAGGAAATCATGCATTTGTAAGAACGTATTTGCATTATTATAAGTTACAAAAAAAACATTTCAAACATTAGTTTACTTTGGACCGGTAGAAATTGTTCACTGAAAAGCTTAAATTTGCGTATCTTTTTACCCACTGTTTTGAAAAGAATGTTCGTAAATAGTCCATGTTAACTACATAAAATTTTGAGGAAACGCAGGTCACTAATCATCGCGATCTGCCATATACTGTTTGACAGTTGATAAATTTGAAAGCATCACCCGTTATGCACTCTCACCCAATCAGAACACAAAGGGTTTCAAATAATTAATCACATCATTTATGCATGATTACATGGACACCCAACATCTGATGTATGAATTTTTTTAGGTGCTGCGACGAAAACCCCAAATCTTTTAATTTTGTTAATTGGTTAAATGATTTAATTAGCAGCATGTTCAAGCATCTCTACTTGACTAATGATGAGCAGTTGATAATTGGCTAATCATCGGTGTTTGAAAATTTTGGAAGTTAACAAATCAGCGCTTACTATCCTCAGGGCAGTTTACAAAAGACGATAGTGACAATTAACACAAACTTGTGTCAGCATATCAGTTTTGTCGCCTAATCAACTGTACACAATACTAGAACTGCTTACATTATCGATATCACGTGTCAGGAAATTGACCATATATATAGTAGGGGTTGCATCAACTTAAAAAATGAGGCCAACAAATTCAGGTGAAACAAAAACAAAGATAAACTGGTAGCTCATCACTTAAACAGTGACTAGTGTCAACATGGTCAGTAACTTGCCCTAGATAGACTAATAAACTGATAAATTATTATTTAGGCTAAATTCTTGAGAAAGAAATAGTTCACATTTATTAATGCATTCGACCACATCTATATCCAATATTGATTGAAGATACTTTATTAATCACCTGATCATATTCTTTCAGTTTCTGATATCGAGATTCTTTTAACCTTTGACAGTTCTTGTTTTTACTCGCAATTTACCTTTCATTCCACACTTGCTCCGCCATATTGTTTGTGTGTATCGAAGGCAAAATCCGAAAATCCGATTGGTCTGTTCTTGGAAGGTCAAGGACATGTCAAACCGGAAACAGCATGTCTGAAATGGATGAAAACATTTCTGAAGAAGAAATGGGCGAGGAAGAGGAGTCTGGGTCAGAAATGGAAGAGGATGAAGTTTCTGCTGGTCCTCCACAAGCTTATCTACCAGGACAACCACTGAAAGAGGACGAAGAATTAGTCTGTGATGAATCGGCTTATGTCATGTACCACCAGGCTCAAACAGGTGCTTGATTTTGATTGTTCACTAAAGTTTTGATCACACAAATTGTCAAAATATATGCAAATTTTGTACAATTTAGTATATCTTCCTTGATTGAATTCTGACGTAACACAAAAATTTCTCAGAGTTGGGCCACGATGCTAAACTATTTTGGTTAGGGTGTCTGTTAATATTCTCAATAATTCGACTCAACGACTCCAAACACCATTGTCGGACACCGACGGTTGTTGACTCTGCTTTGGTCTATACATGATGTATAGTCACGGTTGTTGTCCAAACACAGATCCCTTTTACATACTGACATTTTATAGATATCTGCGCTTTTACGACTAGAACTGTTTGTTGTGAGGGGGGAGGGGGGGGACACAAATGGGGCTTGAGATATTACACATTATACACAGAGCAGATTAAGTTTGCATAATTTTGATATGATTAATATCCTACTCATAGTGTCAAATTTTGGCCGCTACGTTTAGCTACGTTGATAACTGTGGCTATAATGTGCGAAAACGGAGAACAGCGTGGCTGAAACGTGATCAAACATGACCAAGGCATCATGTTCTGCAGGGACTGACTCCAGCCACGCAAGGATTTTGGCTAGTACCACCAACTGATGGAAGAGCTGAAGAGGGAGGATGTGGCCGCCTTCAAGAACTTCCTCAATGTTGACCCCCTCCTATTCGAGGAGCTGGTGGATAGGCGACCCCAAAAATAAAGGACAGCTTGTTCCAGAAGGCGCTGCTACCTGGTCTGAAAGTTGTAGTCATTCTCCGTCACCTTGCCACTGGAGACTGCTAGCACTCACTAGATGTACTCATTCAGAGTAGCCCACAACACTATTTCTTACATAGTCAAAGAAGTCTGCAAGGCCGTCATAGCAGAGTGATCTGAAGAAGTCCTCAACATTCATACTGCCCAAGACAAGTGGGAAGGTGTAGCAGAACTCTTCAACACCAGGTGGCAGTTTCCACATGCTGCCAGCACACTGGATGGGAATCACGTGGCCATAAGAAAACCAATGAAGGGCAAATCCATGTACTTCAACTACAAGGGATACCACTCCATTGTCCTTATGACTCTGGTAGACGCTGGCTATAAGTTCCAGTGGTTCAGCACGACTCCCCTGGCTCCTGTTCAGATGCCCAGATCTGGAATGACTGTGACCTCAGAGACCACATTGTTACCAGTCGCGTCGGTTGGCCACAACCAGACCCTCTACCACATGATGACAGGGACAGCCCCTACTACATCATTGCTGACAAAGCATTCATCGTCAAAACCTGGCTGATGAAACCTTTCTCAAGACAGCACAATGGACCATGAAGAGATCGTCTTCAACTATCAACATTTTCTGTAGCAAGCCAGGATAGTGGTGCAGACCGCATTTGGGGTCCTCGCTGCCCCTCTCAGAGCTGCACAGCCCCTGCCACAGCCTTTACCTCTTGCCAGGACTGCTGCAGCTGCATCCCCCTGTCTTCTTCCTGTTCATCTTAGGGTGCCTTAGGTTAGCCCTCCTGGAAAATTTGGCAGCAATATAAAGCCAAATTTAAAATGTATTGGTGATTAAATTTAACAACAACTTCTATAGCATCACTTAGTGATATTAGTAATGCTCAGTCTTCTAGAAAGTAGCAGCTAGATATTATCAGTGTATATAATCTCTCGGGAATCAAGCCATTTAAAGCAACTTTCTTTTTACTGTTTCAGGTGCTCCCTGTCTTAGTTTTGATGTGATAACTGACACTCTTGGGAACAGCAGAGAAGCATTTCCCCTCACCTGCTTCATTGTAGCAGGAACTCAAGCAAAGAGGGACAAATCAAACCATGTAATTGTAATGAAAATGGCTGAGATGAAAGGAACTGGCAAAGCAAAGCTCAACACAGAAGATGAAGATGATGAGGAAAGCAGTGACAGTGATAGTGAAGAAGATCCAGAGCTTGAAACAGCTGTCATAAATCATCCATCAGGGTCGGTTAATAGAATCAGAGTAAGTGTTACATGAAACTAGTCAACTGGTCAAATCAAAGAAAAACTTTGTTAACACTCTAGAGGTCACATCAAATGTTTGTCTCAATGATTTCTTGTCAAATTGAATCTGGGTTACCTGGGCTCAAAAACTAAGTCACATGGTCAAGTCAAAGACTAACAATTTAATAATAACCAGTCATCATGAAAATTAATCAGAATGTTTGTCTCAATGATATCTAGGACAAGATTGAAGCTGGGTCACCTGGGGTCAGACACTATGTTAGATGGAAAAATCAAAGTATAACCTTGTTAACATTCTAGAGGCCACATTTATTAATCAATCATTATGGAAATTAGTCAGAATGTTTGTCTCAACGATTTCTAGGTCAAGTTTGAAACTGGGGCACTTGGGGTAAAAAACTAGGTCGCTAGATAATTAAATTAATCCTTTTAACATTGACTGGAGGCCTACTTTCATATCATTTGTCAAGAAATGAGGTCAGAGTCTTTGCTTTAATGATTTCTAGGCCAGATTGAGCATGGGTCACCAGGAATTAAAAACTAGGTCACCATGTCAAATCCAAGAAAAACCTTGTTAATACTATAATAGTCACATTTTATAGCCAATCATAATGTAAACTAGTCAGAATGTTTACGATATAGTTTATTGTCGAATTTTGGTGTCATAGGGTCATAAGTAGGTCATGTACTTACGATAAGGGCTACTTATTCTTGTACACAAGATGGAATTAAAGAAAACTTGATCTTTTTGCAATTCATTATAGCTTAGAAAAATATCTTACAAGGGGCTTTGGATAATTTCAGTGGCCTTTTTGCATAATTCCATGAAATCTTAATTGTGTCCAATATATTCATACTTGAAAGGCAATGTGCACATTCTTTTTCAGCATACACAGTACAATGGTAAATCTCTAGCAGCAACTTGGTCAGATAAGGGCAAAGTTCACATCTGGGATCTGACACGCCCACTACAGGCAGTCAATGACCAGAATGTGATGAGTGTGTACACACGTAATGAAGAGTCACCCGCAGCTGTGTATACATTTAATGGTCACCAAGTAGAAGGCTATGCCATAGACTGGTCGCAGACATCACCAGGTACAACATACTGTTATTACATTATGTTTGCTTTTTTATGCTCTTATACTGTCTCTTGATGTCTAGAATTCTGCACAGACAATTAACTTACAGCTGTCAGGTTATAAACGTATATTCAGTGAAGGGAATTTTTTTCAAAATTACAAAAAGACCTTACATGCTTGTTAGTTGGTAGCTGTTTATATATTATATTCTAATGAAGTTACTGTTTTCATTGAAACTGGCAGGTGCAACATTATCAAACAGATACAAGTGTTCTATAATTATGTCCCTGCTTTACGTAGTAAAGTAGGGGCTATATAGGATTTGTGCATGTGGTCCCGTTTGTTTTGCAAAGTCAAATATTATCCAGAAACTACATGTCAGAATTTTACTTAATTTGCTCTGTAGCATCTTTGCATTAACCCTTTTCAATAAAATAGAAATTCCTAGTTCAGTGTACATAGTGACCACTTTACTAAAAATGGAGAATCTAGGCTTTTTCTCATGAACCAATGGATGAAATGTCATCAAACTTGCTCTGTAGCATCCTTCAAAAAATAGCAGGAAATGGTTCTGGTCCAGTACACACACAGGCTGGTGTTACTTAAAATAGAAGAACCTTAAATATACATGTACTGTAGCACTATATACTGCATTACAATAGTTTAGAATACTACAAAGCTCTACATATCATGGAGTACTATAGTAGGCCTAATAATCAGAATGATAGAGTTATACAATAAAAATACAGTACTCCAGTATTTTGCAGTTATATAGAGTACTTAAGCTCCATAGTGACAAGTGCATAAGTGGGGGTATAAATCACTTCAAGTGATAGCTCAAGTGATATTTGCACCTTATAGATATAATATAATCATATGGAAAATTGTAGAGTTTCAAGTTTCTTACATACATAGAAATGTAAAGAATGTACTGGTATTGATATGCTATATTGGGAATTGAAATACAACAAAGGCCATGTTGACATGGCCAATTCTGCCATTTAGGCAATGTTTTTAGGTGAAAGGTGGCCATATAAAGGGCCTTAACTCAATGATAAATCATTGAAATGGAGCAAGCTTGAAATCCTCTTATTAGTGATGGTTACAATGGAGTTTTGTTGAGTTCCAGCCAGTGGTTGCCAAGAAATAGCACGGACACTGAGGTAAATGAAAACATTATCAAAGGGCAATAACTCTATGAAAAATCACTGAACTAAACCTGCTGATAATTAGCACTATTCTTCCTGATAGTGAAGCAGTCTCACCAAGTTCCACTGAATTCAAGTGAGAGGTTCCTGATAAACAGTCCGGGCAAGAATACGGGATGCATGGACTGGTCGAAGACTATTACAGTACCCTTCCAGCCAGGGGAGATAAAACAGAGATAACATGTAAAGGCTCTAAACAGGTCAATGGTCAAAGTGAAGTGAAGTTTGTTGTTAGAGCAGGTGTCTCTTATCAGATGAATTACATTGTAAGTAGAAATGTCAGCATGCTAGTTAGATTGATATTAGGAGTGACTGTGAGTTTAGGTAAATAGCTAAACATAACAACAACTAGTTCTATTTTACAGGTAGACTTCTTACTGGAGATTGTAAGAAGAATATACATCTGTGGAGTCCACAGGAAGGTGGAAGTTGGCAAGTTGATCAGAGGCCATTCTGTGCTCACACATCTTCAGTGGAAGACATACAATGGTCACCAAATGAAGATAATGTAAGAGCCTTCTTTATACACAATGTACTATTTTTAGACTGCTAAATACATGTACACTTCAAAATCTGTATTGCCTGTCATCACGTACCTGTCAATTGAGTAGATTCATTTATTAGTGGTAATAGGCATGATAAATTTAACTACATGTACATGTAAATACACTTGGTATATATAACAGCTATTATAATAATTTGCAAAAACAATTTGTCAAATGATCCTCTTTGTTTAGGTCAGTAGGCTAATAAAGACAGCATACTGCATACTTCATAGACCTTTCTTCATAATACATTATTGTACCTTTTTGTGTCCATACCAGTCTGGAGGGTTATATAGATCTACCCTTGTTTATTCAACGTCCATGTTGCAGGTTTCTCAAAAACCAATGTAGCTAATCAATCATGTGAAGTTGGGCAATTCAGTTTAATTTGTATTAACTTGACCTCAGTAAGAGCAGAGTCATGACCCCTGCTTTGAGTAGACTTATGGTCATTGATTTTCTATTGGAAGGCACTAAAGCATAATTGAAACATGATTGTGTTTTCTTTACCATAAAATGTTAAATTTGTAATAGGTTTTCATTCTTTTTTCAAAGTACAAATTATGCTTTTGTGAGGGTAGCATTTACTGTCAATTCTCTATGCAGGTATTTGCCTCCTGTTCAGTGGACAGAAGTATAAGGATATGGGATTGTAGAGCTGCCCCTAGCAAAGCATGCATGCTGACAGCAGGAGATGCCCATGACAGAGACATCAATGTTATACACTGGAACAAGAACGAACCATTCATTCTGTCAGGAGGCGATGATGGCATACTTAAAATCTGGGACTTACGACAGTTTCAGGTATTAACTTCAATCCTGCATTAAAATTGTGGAACACTTGAGATTGTTGTTTGATGCAATGAGGATCACATATATTAGTGTTTTTATACGCCCGAAGAGACATATTATGTTATCGCCTCGTTGTCCGTCTGTCCGTTAGCAATTTCCCTTCCGCTCTCTAACTGTTGAACCCCTTAAAGGATTTCGAAGAAACCTGACACAAATGTTAACCAGACTGAGATGACGTGCAGAAGCAATGTTCCGGATGGCTGGATTCAAGGTCAAGGTCATACTTAGCGGTCAAAGGTCATATGATTTTGTTTCCCTTCCGCTCTGTAACTCTTGAACCCCTTGAAGGATTTCGAAGAAACCTGACACAAATGTTAACCAGACTGAGACGACGTGCAGAAGCAATGTTCCGGATGGCTGGATTCAAGGTCAAGGTCATACTTAGCGGTCAAAGGTCATATGATTTTGTTTCCCTTCTGCTCTGTAACTCTTGAACCCCTTGAAGGATTTCGAAGAAACCTGACACAAATGTTAACCAGACTGAGACGACGTGCAGAAGCAATGTTCCGGATGGCTGGATTCAAGGTCAGGGTCATACTTAGCGGTCAAAGGTCATATGATTTTGTTTCCCTTCCACTCTGTAACTCTTGAACCCCTTGAAGGATTTCGAAGAAACCTGACACAAATGTTAACCAGACTGAGACGACGTGCAGAAGCAATGTTCCGGATGGCTGGATTCAAGGTCAAGGTCATACTTAGGGGTTAAAGGTCATATGATTTTCTTTCCCTTCCGCTCTGTAACTCTTGAACCCCTTCAAGGATTTCGAAGAAACCTGACACAAATGTTAACCAGACTGAGACGACGTGCAGAAGCAATGTTCCGGACGCCTGTCCGTCCCCCGTCCGCCTGACCCCGTTAGCAATTTCCCTTCCGCTCTGTAACTCTTGAACCCCTTGAAGGATTTCAAACCTGACACAAATGTTAACCAGACTGAGACGACGGCAGAAGCAATGTTCCGGATGGCTGGATTCAAGGTCAAGGTCATACTTAGGGGTCAAAGGTCATATGATTTTGTTTCCCTTCCGCTCTGTAACTCTTGAACCCCGTGAAGGATTCCGAAGAAACCTGACACAATTGTTTACCACATTGAGACGATGTGCAGAAGCCATGTTCCGGATGGCTCGCTTCAAGGTCAAGGTCACACTTAGGGTTCAAGTGTCATATAACTGTGTGGATATTGCTCTGCATTTGCTCTTGATTACAGTGCTCTTGTTTTTATTTGGGAGATTCTATTTTGTTTGCTTAATTTTTTTATTGAATTACTTCCCTTTTATGTTACTATCAATAGCATATTTTGTAACGTTTTTATTATTGGCAGTACGGAAAAACCGAGACCACTTTTCTGTGGTACAACATGAATGGTACCTCCAATTTTTTGGTGTTTTTTGACATTTTTGTACCAGGTTAGGATTTTCTGGTTGGGGACTTAGATTTTTTTATATAACTTCAATTTTTTATTCTTGTTCCTGTCCGTTGGGCTTCAACAGCCTAAATTTTGCTCCCATTCTCTGATACAACACTTCGGGCGTATATTGCTGCGCTTTGCGGTGCTCTTGTTACAACTTTTTTATGCTTTATATGTGAGAGGCATCTAAAATTGGCATTGTCCTTACCCACGGACTCCTGCCAGGGTATTTTTGCAAGATTTACAAATAGTGGTAAACTTTAATGACGAAAAAATCCCACTTTATAGTCATAACAACTTACCTTACTGTCATGTTCATGTTATATAGTGACATAAACGAGTCTGTAGAGAATATCATCCTTGCAACAGCACAATTTTCATTTTACATAACTTCAGAACAAACCTAAAAAGGACAACAAACAACATGTCACTTGCTTGATCTAAGCCACTAAGTGGTTTAATAATGCCCTTTTAATAAATTTAAGAAATGTTTGTAAAAGAAGGAAGTTTGGCTGTGACTACTTAACCACAAGTATGGCCCTTTCTGTTTTCGCCAGTATCAAGATATACCATACTGAAAAATTCTTGCATTTCCTGTGCTCAATACATTAGATGAAGGAATTACCCCAAGTTTTCATTTATATGCAGCCTTGATATTAAAATGGTCATAAAGGTGGAAAGCTAGGTCAAGGCCTGTTACTGTAGAGTTATGGTCGGTGTAAAATTTGGTTTGATTTATTGTTTCTTGGCAGTGTCATTATATCTAGGTGATGTCATTGTATCTGTAAGGGTTTGAAATCTGCTCTATGCTAAAAGAATTTGCATAAATTTAGTGTTAACTTTGTTAAATGATACATTTTTCTGATGATTGCTGTTGTTTGCTATTTAGTCAGTAAGCTGACTGTGAGCAGCCCTCAGAACAATTTAAGGTACAGTCTAATTTGAAAATGGACAGTTCCATTTTAGAAATTTAAAAGAAATCTAAATTGTTTTGCAATGAACACTTGCTCAGTATCTTTTACAAGCAAAGAATAAATACACCATTATTTTCGTATTTTTCAGCAAGGTAAAGAAGCAGCAATATTTAAACATCACACTGCTCCCATCACATCGGTAGAATGGCATCCAACAGACAGTTCAATATTTGCAGCCGCAGGATCAGATGATCAGATCTCGCTGTGGGATCTCGGTGTTGAAAAAGACTCAGACACAGCCGGTTCGTCAGAGACTGAACCAGAAGTTCCGCCCCAGTTGTTGTTTATACACCAAGGACAGACTGATATTAAAGAGTTACATTGGCATAAGCAGTTGCCGGGTGTGATCCTAAGTACAGCTCACAGTGGTTTTAATGTGTTTAGAACTATCAGTGTGTGAGAACTTGTTGGCAATGGGTTACTTTACATTAAATGCAGGCAGTTATATCAGTGATTTATGTGTATGAACTCTACAGGTTGTAAAACATCATACCAAAAAGTATTTTATATATGCTTTTAAGACATGCTTACACAACTTATTTCTGTTGTTAAGAGTTGAACCAATAAATCTGTTTTAGTAAAATGAATTTTAAGCAGAGTAATACATTACACAAAAATAAGTCTTGTTGAATCATTTTATATGCTAGCATGATAGAATTATTCAAAATACTGGAGTTTAAATACAGTATTTGGTACAGCATGAGTAAGGACGTCTAAAACACGCTGTCAGATCTAGAGCACATGTTCCCAACAACAATTCTTACCCCATGTCTGCACAAAGTGCTCAGGCCAAACTATACTCAACAAAACATTTAAAGGGTCACTCTTCATTTTTCTGCATATTTACATATGATAGGTGCAATCTTTGACAGCTTATCACTGTCTTCTATCACCGTCCAGAGCTGTGAATGATGTGTGAAATGCTTGTCAATACATCCAAGTGAAGTTCCAAAAATATTCCGAAATTGTCTTTGTTGTGAAGGCCTGAGTTTCTAAAACAGACAAACAGATTTAATTTGAAAAACTTCTTTCTCTTTTCTGCAAAAATGGAACATATTCCCTATTCAATTCACCTTACAAGAAATTTCTACTAACAGCAGATAATATTTCAGAAGTTCTGGAGGTAAATGTGCATTTTCTGGAAAATCCCACTTCAACCAATTGAATGCCATGGGCCTAGGCAGAACAATAACAATTTTCAAACATTTTCAGAACTTCACTTGAATGTCCTAACAAGCATTTCAAACATCATTCACAGTTTTGGACAGTGATGAAAGATGGTGATGAACTGTCAAAGATGGCACATACTGTGTGTAAATATGCAGAAAAATGTAGGATGTCCAGTAGATTCAAAATTACATCATTCTGAATAAGTATACTCAACTGGACATTGTTTCTCTGAAAATGACGTCACATACCATAATTTGTCATTAAAACTCACTGAAACTTATATTGGCAGTAGTTTATAATGGGAGGCACTTTCTAGTGGCATCATACATAATTGATGGCAAAATTATGATATATTCTTTCGATGTATATCATGTTTGGTGAAAACTTATGTTTTCTTTCATAAAGTATATTGCCAATATAAAAAAAGAGAATACTTTCGAATTGCTGTTGCCATGGCAAAAGTAATTTAGAATTTTGAAACAAAAAGAGTTGTTTTAGTGTTAGAAGGTGAACTGGTAAATGCACTGTTATTGCATGGAAAGATTGGCCCATTTAAATTGTAACTTTATGAGATTTTTTTTAGATTTCACATTACTTTATACGTTTCCTTAAGTGCTGCTTAGATAGAAGTATCTTAATTTGGTTCAATGAATCAATGACCTATATTCAGCGCAGTAAATGTTTTCATTCATCTATGAACTGGGCAAAGGCAGTGTCTTAAGATTGTACCGCGCAAATCACACTTAGCATTTTGGCTGTGACTTGTAAACACGTTAAACAATATTTGCTAAAGGTTTTGAAATGGGCAAAACAGAATTCAGCGGTATATCAACGGAAGTTTCCAAAACGTTTTGCACTACACAATCAGCCTTTTCCGTGATCTGGTCTGGTCTATTTATAAGTTACTTAGTTCATCATTGCAGGTTTCCTTTAAATCCACTGGTTTTATTAAGAGCTATTGCACTTGAATTTGTCTGAAGTTGAATTTGTTTTATATATCAAATATATATTTAGACAAGGTATTGCTACCTGTAGTGAAAAGGTAGTTTTCCTCAAGATAAAGGTTTGTTATTAATATAAGCAGGAATACTCTAAACCTATAGACGGTTCCTGATTTAAGGTGCACTGGGTCTGTATTAGACCTCTATATGTCGTACTAGCCATTGGTCATACATTTATCTCTTCAAGTCGCATTTCAAAACTGAAAAGGTTAGCTCAGTTTCCTGCCCAACTTTTGTTCTATAAAAATGTATAATATTAACACAATACTGAAGTTCACAAACCGGGAGTTTGTTGTTTGCTGTCCAATACATATTTTTCAGCGGATTTTATTTTAAATGATTATCTTTTCTGTTGACACACATAATCAATTTTATGCTGTGTGACATTTTCGTTAAGATTCAGTGCCGAAATCATAACACATAGTTAAAAAAATTTATCATGAAGCTTGAAACATTTGATTTAGGTTCACTGGATTGTAAAAAAAATATACTTATCGCTTGTTAACTGACGTCCCTTATTCCTGTTGGCGCATATGGATAAATTCGAAGGTGAATAAAATGCCATTAGGTGATCGATGCTTGCGATTGTTTATAGTCCTGGCCGGTATAGGTAATATGTAATTTAAAACGTTCTTGCAAGTTCAGGGTCATAAACTTAGATTGAAACTGATGCACGACAAGGCAAAGTGTACGCATACATATTGCAAGGTTCTAGACCGATGGTTAAGCTTAAATTGAGGTGGGTGTTTTTCCCAGTGTGAATAAGATTAACAGACTGTAACTGCTGTTTGGAGAGCAAACAGGTCAAACGAAAGATAACCAGACATCAGAGGTTGATTTGGTAAAAGGGAACGAGGAGCAGACGAAGAAAAACGCATGAAAGGAGAGCTTTGAAAGCAACAATGTGGGAAAAATATTAAGGATAAAAGCTAAAGCTGCAGATTTTAGAGTTTGAAAGACCCAAAAACTTGCCAGATTAAGCATCTAGACAGAAACACCCGGAGGTTGAGAAAATTCTCGAACCATTCTTCTGAACTGACTTTCCAGAGGAAAAAGACTGCGTGTAAAGCACAACCTCGGAACAAGCAAATGGAAATGGCGCATTAAAGATAGCACAATTGAAATGTCGACTACCATCTAACAGAAGATTTCATGCCAAAGCTCAGAGATACCGAGCCATTTTTGCGTAGTATGGTCAGTTGGAATATATATTTTAGTAGAGTTACCCTTTTGACAAAAGCAAGACCCGAATAATACACAAGCGCAACCAAATTTAAATGTCTCGGTGGAAAAACATGCTTCTTGAGTTTAGAAATACCATTTACCTGGCCACGTGCTTTAGCACAATCTCATGCTCGGCACCAAATCATGCTCGAGTAATATGAAGTAAAAAGTCAGGTTCCATAACAACAATCAGGTGTGCTCTTGAGCTTGTGTGTCTTTATATTAACCCGACCGTAAATAAGTATAACTTTACTTCACCTCGTACAGGATTTATTATATTAACGGATTGTGAAACGGTGCAAAAAAGTACGAATTCTCTGTCTCGCCGAGATTTTGCGAGATTTCATCACCCCCCCCCCCCCCCTACAACGACGCCATTTTAGTAAGCAAATACAGAAAATCATCGATAAATATATTCGTCAATTTTAAATAATATCAGTTTTTCAACGCCCCCCCCCCCCTTGAAATTCTACATAACAAATGTAAGATATAAAAAACACTGAGTAGTTTTGAAAAAAAAAAAAAAAAAAATGTGTGAAGTCATATCGATTTTTTGCTACATACACCCTTTCAACTGTTGATCATCTGTAAGAATGTTGGACGAGAAGGTGAAAAAAATGGCGGAACTATGGCTAACATAGCCCAACTTTGCAGCGATTTTCTACCGTTCTTTTGTGTTTGCGTGAATAATATGGGTTTGTATATACGATCCCTGCCTCATATAACTTGAGCATATTTTCGTGCTGAACATGAGATTGTAATCAAGCAACGTTTATAAGCATGGAGCCTGGTTCTTACATCGGTCAAATTAAAAGAGTGTATGTGGCTGTAAGTGGTGTCTCGCAGAAAAATTCTGATAGACTATCAAACTTGTAGCGTAGCACCAAGAATAAACGGTGAACATGTTGCACTAAACAGGACTCCTTTGGAGCGGTGAGTATATAACGGACCATTCTTGTCTGTAGGGTGTGATAACAGTAAACATCTGTTCACATATCGATCAACTTGAAGAAAGGTCTTTTCTATATCAGTTGACACTGCAATTTGTTAATTCATAATCTTACAAGCATACTGGTAAGGTCGTTCAACTCGATGCAGATTCCAGGCGAGCGGTTATCTGTAGATTTCTTGCAGCTACAATCGCAGACAATACGAATATGTGTTGTTGCTTTTTCACAGCATGATGGAATATGTAGTGAATTGTATGTTTTGTATCGTTGTCAGGGAATGTACTCTTTTCATGAAACCTCTTCATTCTTACTCTTGTATGATATCATCGTATTTCTTCAGAATAGACGGTTTCTTAAATAATATCCGAATGGTGCTCTGTGTCTTCTCAGTGTGACGTAAAAAATTGTTGGGAGTATTTTGCGTAATTATGATAATGACATCATATTAAGTAACTTTATAATTTTTTTGTATGTGACACGTCGTCATGATGTGCTGACATTTGTGCCAAGTTATTTTAAAATCCTGTTTAAATACAGGATTCCTTTTGTCTGTGACCTTGACCTTTGAGGTAGGGAAGTAGGTCTTGCATGCGACATGTCGTCTTGATGTGCTCAATACCTGTGCCAAATATTTTAAAATCCTTCAATGCATGACAAAGATAAAGTCCGGACACGAATGTATGCATATATACAAGATTCATTACCTTTAGACGCTAAGTGTGACCTTGATCTTTGAGGTAGGGAAGTAGGTCTTGCACACGTCACGACCGTCGTGATGTGCTAAACATTTATGCCAAGTTATTTTAAAATCCTTCAATGCATGATAAAGTTACAGCCCGGACACGAAATAATATAAAGACGGACACATGGACGGACTGTGCGATTTTAATATGCCCAGCTTTGAGGGAATAACAACAAAAACAGATCACTGACTACTTAAGAGAAAGTGGCGTAACCAGTATTTTACGGCCTTGAAAGATCGTCATCGTACGAACGGAAGATAAACCAAATGATAACTGTATGTTATATTATACATATACATGACAACAAACCTAGATCAAGTTGGACACTATGAGTTATAGAGGGAATCTCGAAAGATCGAGATGCATTTGCACATGATGCAACAATTACAACTAGAAGTAGTGCAACGCTACACACTATAGTAAAACTTTTTTCACTTGAAGTAGAGTCTTCAACTACATGTACATATTGTGATATATGCTCAGAGAAAGTACATGTGATTTTTTCCTGCACATATATGCATTTTATATTTATTATCTATCAAGTATGACCCTGGTGACTTCTAATATATCTTATAAGGGACTTTTTGTGCTGTATTTTACAGTCTAGTGTCTGGGAATAACGTTACAACGGCTGTGTAGGTATCATGATTTAACTCGAATGTCAAATGTCAAATGCAATATCTAGCAACGTATTACAATATAAACATGCAGCAGGTTAAAATTCTAAGTTATCTTTTTTTATAAACTAAACCCCTTGCATAACTCAAGTGGTAGCGACAAAAATATCAACACACTTTGTAACCATTTTAATTCATACGACTGCACGTATCTTTCGTAAATGTGATAAGCCATTCACGTTGGTTTTAAAAAGAATCAACAGCAACTGCTACTAGTATTGATACTTTTGTATTTCAATATCAAGATTTACATTCATTTTTTCCACCTTGATAATTAAATTAAAATATGCTATAATAATAAAACAGTAAATCTGAAATTAAAGATTATGCGCCTAAATTCTAATATCTTTTCTATCGGAATAAGACTTTACTGTAAATATCATGGCTTTCCTTTTTCTCTTTTGAGTGACTCAAAAATTAATCATTCATTTTAATAAAACAGCTTTATCAGTTCTTGTATGGACTATGTTATTGTGTAAGTTGCTACCATGCCTTCACCGACGTGTGTCCCTACGTGGCAGTGGATCAACCATGTACCTGGATTACTAGCAAACATTTCCACAGTTTCGTAGGTACCTGGGAATACCTCAACTACGTCTCCTTCATGCGTCTGACCTGTACGGTAGTTGTACATCTGTCCGTGAAAATGTACAGTGTGAATGTCAAGAGTTTCACCGAGACCTAAGATGTACCAAGCAATGTTGTCACCAGTATTCGCTATCAGACCTTCAACATTGTCAAATATCAAACCATTAATAGAAACATATATGTTACTTCCATAAAAATCGGATGTAGTTGTGTCAGCTGTTGGGCAGTTTTCCATGATATTTTGATTCAAATACCAGCTTCTGTTTTCATCGAAAGTTTGGAAAAGAAGTGCAAATTCTTTCTCCACAGAATCAGTTCTGTTTCCTTCTGAATTTAATATACCGCTTCTGCATACGACAATCGGTCCAACAAGACCAGAAAATGTGTCTTTAACTAGGTCTGTAGCTGAGTGATACATGTAGTTGATACAATTTGGTCCATTTGCACCAGGACCCGAACTCTCAGGTACTTCCCAACGATACGTGAATGTTGACCCAGGAGGAACGCCATCCCCTTCCTTGACTGTTGTTCCATCTTCGTATTTCATACCTTCAAATGTTTTATTATATCTAAGGCCTTGTGCATGCATGGAATAATTTCTAGTTGCCATGTTTTTAAACACAACTTCAACAACGTCTCCAACATTTGCCTTGATAAACGGTCCCAGTACCCCAAGATGCCAGCTTTCTGCAGTGATAGGTTTCTCCTGGGTGAATGTGCCGTCCGTATATTCACGGTACAATGCTTTTGTATATTTACTTCCAACAAACTTACCATCTTTTTGGATTCGAATGTACTCTGCACTGAAAATATCAATTAAATTATCACAACAGTTACATTTTGTAGTACCAAAGTAACAGTATTAGACTTAGACGAGCCAAACGCTAAATTTATACCATAATTATGTAAGTACAAACACACTTACTATAGCATGTCGTAGACACAGAAAATGATGTAACCCTAATTAAAAAAGAAATATGACAAATGTCGCAAACTCAAATTTCATAAACATCAACAGTCATTAATGCTAATCTTGTTGATCTAAATCTATAGGACAATACATAAAAAATATACCTAATGTTATACTAACCTTAATGGGTCGGAGTAGTTTCCTCCCGTCAATGGGTTAATTGTTTTTGGTGAGTAGTTCCATTTCTTTTCAACGGCTGCTATATAATATCGTCTTGTGATGCCGCTCTTAGGCAAAAAGCTACCACTGGGTCGTCCACATGCATTGACGTGGTATATTGCCTTCAGTCCCTCGTTAAAATGGTTGTCGTTGTGACAGTGTATTGACCAATTACCTGCAATTGTTTTTTTTAATATCAATCCAATAATTTTCAAACATTATTGATAATTATTATGCCCCTTTAATTATTCTAAAGTAGGATTACATTTGTAATTAGGCATACAAGTGTATAGAAATATCACATACGATGACAAATTAAATGAGAATTCTGAATTGCTTCATTGTAACAAATGCAAATACAATAATTCAATTTTATTTTCAAAAATCTAGTAAAATATTTCCCTATTCACAATCTTTTAATAAGGCAGCTGAGAACAAGAACAATCAATTTGATTAACAAACTGCAGACTTCCTGCATTTCCTTGCAGACATTTAGTTAACGTTTTGACGTATATAAAACGCATGCAGCATACAATCAGCGGATACATACCGACGTTATCAGGTTTCATGACAGCACTGAAGCCTACGCCTGATATGATAACATGTGAATCACGATAAATCCCGTCAATCAGTACATTGTTTCCATTAAATGTGACCCCATGATTTCCTTCTGTCTCCCCGAAACTGATAATATGCCAGATGACTCTCTCATCCTTGCACACATCGAGACCGTCCAAATTACCATAACCTCTCCCGTTAATAGCTGACATGAGAATGTGAAATAAGAAAATTTACACTACAGAATTACCAAAAACAGCATTCACCTAAACACAGGCCCATTAAAATAAAAATGAATCAACATTGAGATAAAAGACAATAGAAAGGGAAATGAGGCGTTGTTTATAACCAACGTACAGTTATATTACCTCAAGTAAGTCCTGAAGTATTGTTGGTAAAGTCATGAAAACTACATGTAGTAACTCTGAGCCACAAGCGATTGTTGACAAAGTGGTATAAATAGAGCAAAACAAATACTGTTATTACTGTACAATAGATAGTGCATGTATTATTTTGGTAAAATTGATACACTATCTGTATAGTAATAAGTATTATTATATTTATAGCTTTTAGGAAGTGGGTTCTGAATAACTATAGTTAAACACCATTATTCCATCACATTGTCACTTGATACTATATGTATGTAATTAATTTAATACATCAACACGTCTTAATAACTTACATAAGATTTGCTTAAAGTCTTTATCTACGTCTTCAACTTTTCATAAATACAATGTACATGTACTTACATCTCATCACATTGGATTCAACAAAGTCTGCATCAGATTTATCAACTGTGTCGTTTATATAGTCCGCAATGTTGTCATCAAAGTACCATGAAAGTTTTTCCATAATACTAGAGATGAACAGAAACATTTCTCTGTCCACATATTTCTGAAGACAAAAATGCGCATTTTATCACGAACGGTGACAACATGGTCGAAGCTCGAATGGTATACGGGCTTTTGACAGAGAATATTTGTTTCTTAAATATGCAGAGAAATTATTCTGCTAAAAGAATATCAAACTCTGCATTGAGGATGACGCTTGTCGTCATTTATAAATATACATTCGTAGTTTCATTACCTGACGCCCTGAATATGAATCCAGTGAGCCCGGTTTACAAATAAGAAGTGGACCTATGAGACCGGAAGTGACGTCTCGTTCCATGTCGTAATTTGAATAGTACATGTAGGTCAGACAGTCCGGGTCATCTGAGCCCGGTGCTACAGCCGAGGGGACAGTAAACACATATGATCCCGTGTCTCCAGGGTTTACAATGCGACCAGTTCCATGGTTGGACGAGGCTGAAAAGCATTTAATTTGTCTTTAGAAAACCAGCAAACTTTAAGTTAGTTTGGATTTACAGGTTTATTAATTGAATTGAATTTTTTTTAAGTAAGATGCTGAGAAGTGGGTATATATACACAACGTTCTTAATAGGGTAAGTAGATTATCTAGGTTATGTCAATACTTGATGCATCTTAATTCTCATTTAAACTTTAATAAATTACCAAAAGACTGTTTCATCCACAACCCGCTTTGTGAGCTCGCTAAACTCGTTCCCTGGAGAAAAATCGAAACTGGTTTAGGTGTAAGATTGATCAGTTCTATATGTATTGTATCGCCTACTTCTGCCCGCAGAACTGGTCCCAGTAGCCCAAGATGCTCCTCGCTCTTTGAGCGATTTATCTTAACCCCATAATGAATATCGGTGTACTCGAAGAACCTAGACTTCTTGTATCTGCTTCCGATTAACTTCTTACCGCCGACACTCTTGGAATAGTAGAGTTCTGACTCACTGAGAAAAAATATTTAAAACAGTTATAATTATCTAGCTTACATAAAATATTGTTTATATTAATGAAACGACAAAATAATTATCCGATCATGCAGAAATAATTCTAGTAAGTCGAATTTACTGATCTTTGCCATCTATTATACTCAGCTATCACAAGCGTAAGGATGTTTGACCAAATTTGCCATACACCGAAAGTGGCGTCTGACGTTAATGAAATTATTCCACTGGTTTTATAAACTAGACTTTTTATATATGTCAATAGTTCACTAATATATACAGGTAGACAATCTCCTGGAGGGCGTTTTATCAAAGTTCCTAGGACAGAAATTGATCAGGAGTTCAAAGTTTTATCCTAGGTGCGTTTCATTAAAATTCCAAGGATTACTTTCAAATGCAATTAAATGCTTCAAACACTATGGGCCGTCCTTTATGCAAATTTTGTCTCGAATAAACCGCATTTGAGTATATAGAGCATATAAGTTTTTACAGGCATATTTGCAATTTTAAGAAATGGTTAATACATTTCATACCATATCAAGCAAGTTTTAAGAACTAATTTTGAATTGTACGGGGATGAAAAAGGGAAAAAATCTTCTTTTTCTCAAATAGTCCTTCACATTTTTATAAATGGATACAAAATGTCCTAACTAAGAAAATGAATTCACACAATAATATGATTATTTCAGAAATAAAAATGGTATTTTTTCGAGTTTTATCTCTATTCTGTATTCTTTGGGATTTCGTCGGCAAAACTTTATTCTAACGCATTTCTACATTCCTGACTTAGGGAGTTGTTAGACGTGCTGATCCACATGCCCCAAGCTTGCTTGCCTCTACCAGTATTTCAGTATCGGTGCATTTTGTAGCATATTGCCAATTACAGGCGATTACTTGTTCACAAGGCCAATATATATGATTGTGCTTTATACATGTGACCTTCTCTGGGCTGATTAATTTCACAGGAATAGCTAGACGTTTATCAAACAGTACACGAACCTTCCTGGTGCTGTAAGATCTGTACCGTCATAAAGGTTTCTACCGGAAGGTGCGTAATCCCACTCTTCCGTCTCCGCAGCCAGATAGAAATTCCGGACTTTTCCACTGAGCTGATCGGGTGAAACATGCGAACTACTGCACGACTTAACTGTCAAAAATACTTTCATACCATCTACAGCGACAGAAGGACGAAATTTACAATAGTTTTATCATGGTCAACATGGTCAAAGTTTACACAACACTATTTTTATCATCTGTAGGTTATAACATTATATTTAATGTTCACTATTACTAGATACACATAGTTGCTGAGAGTTCCATAGAATGTTTCATAGATCTATGTTCTAAGAGATGGGAATATGTAGCTGTAGAAAAAGACGTTTATACCTGTGTAGTGCTCCGAGTTCATACATTGTATGAGCCATGTGCCTGGGTTTCTAGCGATCATTTCTGCAGCTCGGAATGTCGCTGACCAAATACTCACAACGCTTTTCCTGTAAAAACATAATTAAAGAACAACTTCACGCTCAGCTCGGAATGTCGCCGACCAAATACTTACAACGTTTTTCTATAAAAACATAATTGAAGAACAACTTAACGCTCAGCTCGAAATGTCGTCGACCAAATGCTTACAACGCCTTTCCTATAAAAACATAATTAAACAACAACTTCACTCTCAGCCCGGAAAGTCGCCGACTAAATGCTTACAACGCTTTTCCTATAAACCTAATTAAAGAACAACTTCACGCTCAGCTCGGAATGTCGCCGACCAAATGCTTACAACGTTTTTCCTATTAAAACATAATTAAAGAACAACTTCACGCTCAGATCGGAATGTCGCCGACCAAATGCTTACAACGCCTTTCCGATAAAAAACATAATTAAAGAACAACTTCACGCTCAGCTCGGAATGTCGTCGACCAAATGCTTACAACGCTTTTCCTATAAACATAATAAAAGAACAACTTCACGCTCAGCTCGGAATGTCGCCGACCAAATGCTTACAACGTTTTTCCGATAAAAACCTAATTAAAGAACAACTTCACGCTCAGCCCGGAATGTCACCGACCAAATGCTTACAAAGTTTTTCCTATAAAAACCTAATAAAAGAACAACTTCACGCTCAGCCCGGAATGTCACCGACTAAATGCTTACAACGCTTTTCCTATAAAAACCTTATTAAAGAACAACTTCACGCTCAGCCCGGAATGTCACCGACCAAATGCTTACAACGCTTTTCCTATAAAAACCCTAATTGAGGAACAACTTCACGCTCAGCTCAGAATGTCACCGACCAAATGCTTACAACGCTTTTCCTATAAAAACCTAACTAAAGAATAACTTCACGCTCAGCTCGGAATGTCGTCGACCAAATGCTTACAACGCTTTTCCTATAAAAACATAATTAAAGAACAACTTCACGCTCAGCCCGGAATGTCACCGACCAAATGCTTACAAAGCTTTTCCTATAAAAACCTAACTAAAAGAACAACTTCACGCTCAGCTCGGAATGTCACCGACCAAATGCTTACAACGCTTTTCCTATAAAAACCTAATTAAAGAACAACTTCACGCTCAGCCCGGAATGTCACCGACCAAATGCTTACAACGCTTTTCCTATAAAAACCTAATAAAAGAACAACTTCACGCTCAGCCCGGAATGTCACCGACCAAATGCTTACAACGCTTTTCCGATAAAAACCTAATTAAAGAACAACTTCACGCTCAGCCCGGAATGTCACCGACCAAATGCTTACAAAGCTTTTCCTATAAAAACCTAAATTAGGAACAGCTTAACCTAAGCTCGGAATGTCGCCGAAATACTCAAATGCGTACAACGTTTTCCGATAAAAACCAAACTAAAGTTACAACTTAACGCTAGCCCGGAATTTCACCGACCAAATGCTTATATCATTGCTATTCCAATAAAAACCTAAAAAGAACAACTTACGTCAGCTCGGAATGTCACCAACCAAAGGCTTACAACGCTTTTCCTATAAACCCTAATAAAGAACAACTTAAGCTAGCCGGAATGGCCAAAAAGTTTGTGTACAGCGCTTTTCCTATAAAAACCAATTGACAACAACTTCACGTAGCTCGAAATTATCAAAACAAATACAACGCTTTCAAAGAAAGCCGAGTATACTAAAGAACAACTTGACGCTGCTCGGAATTTAGACAAGCTTAACGCTTTTCTATTAAAATAATTAAAAAAACTCCACTATCGCCCGAATTACCGACCAAAGCCTAAAACTTCATAAACACCTAATAAGGGAACTTCACGCTCGGATATATTTAGCACAGACCAAATCCTTACAAAGTTCTCATCCAAAAAGACCAAAAAGAAATTACGATAGCGGAAGCCACGGACCAAAGGCTTAAGATGTTTTGCCTATAAAACCTAACTAAAGAAGAACTTCAGCTCAGACGGAAGCACCGATCCGAAATGCTTTAAAATATTTACTGTATAACGGCCTAATTAAAGAACACCTTCCAACCCTCGGAATGTCACCGACCATATGGCTTACGAAGCTTTTACCGAAAACACCTAATAAAGAATCAACGTAGCTCAGCTTGGAATGTTCGCCGACCAAATGCTGGCATATTTGATAACACTTAAATAAAGGTAACAACTTCACGCTCACCGGAATTACGCCATGCTTACAACGCTTTTCCTATAAAAACCTAATTAAAGAACAACTTCACGCTCAGCTCGGAATGTCACCGACCAAATGCTTACAAAGCTTTTCCTATAAAAACCTAATAAAAGAACAACTTCACGCTCAGCTCGGAATGTCGCCGACCAAATGCTTACAACGTTTTTCCGATAAAAACCTAACTAAAGAACAACTTCACGCTCAGCCCGGAATGTCACCGACCAAATGCTTACAAAGCTTTTCCTATAAAAACCTAATAAAAGAACAACTTCACGCTCAGCCCGGAATGTCACCGACCAAATGCTTACAACGCTTTTCCTATAAAAACCTAACTAAAGAACAACTTCACGCTCAGCTCGGAATGTCGTCGGCCAAATGCTTAAAAAGCTTTTCCTATAAAAACCTAATTAAAGAACAACTTCACGCTCAGCTCGGAATGTCGTCGACCAAATGCTTACAACGCTTTTCCTATAAAAACCTAACTAAAGAACAACTTCACGCTCAGCTCGGAATGTCGTCGACCAAATGCTTACAACACTATTGCTATAAAAACCTAATTGCATGTACTTAACACAATAATTGATTGTATTCATGATTACAAAATATAGGTCTCTAAATGTAATGATATTTATCATCAAATTCTACCAACTACATCAAAAACTTTTACTGCGTTTTGTAAAAGGAGGTATGTTTATAGAAAGCAGGTAACACGTTTTTGAAAACAAAACGTTTCAATTTTGAAATTGTTTTGGTACTGTTAAGAGTATAACCATTTATAAAACCAAAAATATTAATAGATAACATGCCTTAAAGAAGCTCTTTTTTGACACGGCTCCCTCAAGTACTGTGACAGATCTAAAGACATATATACCTGTGGTGGCTCTCTATGAAAGTTTGTCCGTAGATATTGACGGGGTGGAGTTGTGCATTTAGAGAAAATATATACCAAGCAATTTTTTCACCTTCGCACACATTTATAACAGGCATATTGCCAAACGTGTACCCTGTAATGAAAAAACATTTATACCAGGAGTATTAAAGTCTTCTACAATGTCTAATGGAGAATAAGGATTTCAGAAATACTAAAAGAGCTGTACTTATAGGAACATACTTGAAAACGCTAAAAAGAATTATAATCGATATGTTCATTCATGTTTACATTAGCTGGAATGAAATATACAAAATAGATATACCATTAATGGCATATTTCTCTATACTTTCTTTGAAATCATGGTCACCAGAATTGTACAGGCGTTTACATTCTGCTGGGTTCTGACAGCGCTGAAGGTTTTCGTCGATCAACCATGACCCCCCCTCGTCGATGGTATCAAAATAAAGTACAAACTCTTTGTCTACATCTGTTCGTTCGTGATTGTCGTTTAAAGTTCCTGACAAAGAACATTATACGTCAAAACATTCTTTTATAATATATGATTTACCCGTTATTGTGTCTAAAATTTCAGTAATCATGAACACGTTAACTTGTGCGTTCGCTGCGGACGTACTTAAAATTCTGATTAGTTTTATTTGTACGAATAAACAGTTCAAAGTGATAAAAGTCCGTGAGCATCTTAATCATGTCATTTACTTACATTAAAAATACACTCGGTTACTTGGTACTTGGCGTTGATGTTCTAAAAGTTGTTGACAATTGGAAATTGTTATAAATAAACTTTAGAAAATGTAATTACATCTTTTCTCGGACTTACAACACACTTTAAATCTAAGTTATCTAAACTTTTATATGCTCAAATTTAAGATTTATATAGACATTATTCGACTACCAACAAAGCTGTGAATGTGACTAAGTTAGGTCATTGATAAGCAATATTTTTTGGGATAACGCACCTTGCTTGCAGACGATGACAAGACCAACCAACCCAGCGTTTACTTCCTTCTCCGGATTAATATGCGAGTGATAGGAAAATGGTATACAGTTGGGATCACCGTCACGTGGTGAAAAGTCAGACGTCAATTTCCATGCGAGTGTGATATTACTTCCGGGCTGTACAACGTCATCAATGTGGGCCTGTTGTTTGGTATTATCCATGTAAAATGCGCCTGCAATTACAAGTTTAAAAGTTAAACTACAATAAACATAAGGGTTATTATATGTAAAAAATAAATTTGCTATATAAGTTCATAGAAATAGGACTATATGTAATACAACTTTTTATTTTTCGAGCGAGGAAAAACATGGCCGGCTGTTTCTGTAATAGTCTTTTAGCACATCACCGACTTTCCTGTTTTTGGGCTACAAATGTTATATGCAAAGATAATGTACCCAACGCCTTGTGTGAATAAACATTGACACACAATGTACCATCATTTTGTGAGGTTAACTTAACTTTGAGGTACAGTATCAATACTTGCATTTTTTTTCTATCGGTTATGTTTTTGAAGTTATTTGATTTGACACCAGTTTTAGGGATTTGGTGTCAAACAGTATTTCAATGTTTCCACGTGCTTCATACCTTCATTTAGTTTATCATATCTAACACCGTGTGGATGCACGGAGACATTTCTATCAACCATATTGCGGAAATGAACTCGAATGATTTCGCCAACTTCACCGTGTAGCAGAGGTCCGACATAGCCAAATGATGGATCTGACGGAATCTCATCCGTAAATGTTTCGTCTTTATACCGTTTGTAAACCCATTTGAAATATTTGCTTCCGACCCTGTCTGGTCCATTTATCAAAGTGTCATTTAAATATCTGAAACCATAGATATCTTTTAGACACAAGAACATTTTGACAATATCTATAAAAAATCATTTATTTTTTATTCAAAACTTACCAATGGGTGAACAATTCGAGTTTAAACCCGATACAGTGTGACTTGTAATCCGCATGCGTCGTTGAATATGTAAACAGGCGAAACAGACATCATCAGATCGATATTGTTCGAACGATTTCAGATCGGTATGTACTTCAAACTAGATGTAAATTTTTCCGTTTAACCTGTTTAGTTTCAAAAGTTACCCCTCCCCCTTTTTACGAAAAACTTTACAATTTAACAATAAGGTTTCTGGAACTATTTGTTTCTGTAATCATCTGAACCTAGATAAGTATTTAGATCGGAGTCATTACGTGAACGTATCTTTCTGTCCCACAGTCATTTCTCCCTGGATTTTACCGCTTAGGTCATGTAACAAGTTGTGTCACCTGTCTAACTTATTGTTGAGCTACAGTTGTATTACACTCAGAATGAAATTATAATATAAAGTATCTTACTCTTCATTGTTATCCACCAGATTCTGTTGGTAGGGTAGATAATCCCAGTCTATCTTTTCTGCTTGTAGGTAATAATTTCGGTAATTACGGACCTCGAAGCCAGAAAATATAAAAGCAGCATACGTTCCTAACTGCAGTACGAACACGAATATGGCAGTTGTCATACCCATGTCTGTTATCAGATATAATGACTTACACAATTTTGTTCACTTAAATACAATTCTCTGAACTGTCATGATAGTTTGTGAGGGTTGACCAGGTGGTTTCGTTAGTAAATTTAATCAAGGTACAGATAACATGTTTTGGGCGATAGTGTAAACTTATTGGTTATATATTTCACAAAAAGTGTAAAACAATATTCAGATTACTTAAAAAAAAGATATATGTAAATGTTTTGCTCACGGTACATATATTTTTGTTGTAAAAATACTGTTTTGCTGCTGTGCAGGACATATTTCCTTTACAAACGTTTCGCAATTCATATCAATGTCATTGGACATAGCCATTGTATTTACCATCTAAAATGCTTACCTTTCTGTGAGCAGTACATTAGAAATAGAACAACTTTAAAACAACAATAACATGACGAAAATATTTGTTTCAATGATACATAAGAGCAAATAAAAAGCTTATAAAAAATAGAAAATAGAAGTAGCATCGATACAGTATGCACAGTTTGTACACAAAATGTATCATACATCGATGTTCTTCATATTTTACCTCAGTTTGACCTTTACCCTTGACCTAATTGGAGATCATTCTTTGTTTGTTCAAAACCGACAGTTATTACTGCTATGAAATCTGGTTTGAACGTAGTCACTCTGTGCTTGACATTGATCAAGTGACCGTAAATTTAAGCAAGTTTTGCCCGTGAACCACGTCCTTATCGAATTTGATTCAGAGATAATGAGAGTAGGTTAATATGTCTTTCACAAGTAAAAGCTAAGAAACATGTCCCCTTTTTTTGGCCGGACTTAGAAAAGTTAGATATATGCATAAAATGTTACTTATCCCATTATTTATTTATCGCCCCTCAGATTACTTACGTAATAGACACAGCGTGATGGTGAAGTTCAATGCGCTTGAATGTACTAACTGAACATTTAGATGTAACGTGCTCAAATTAAAAAAAAACGTTTGTTAAGTACCCTAGACGAGTTGACAATGTTTACTTAGATGACACCATGGACGCTTCCTTGTATCAACAGTATCGCGTAGATATGTTATCAGAAGCTTCTTTGTAAAACAGTTATAATGCATGTCCTTTTATAGGGGTGACTTTTATAATTCTAAAATACTTTCGTTGCTGTATCATGTGGTATCATTCTGTTTTGGTGGAATCACCACATCTAATGACATTACTTACTTACAATCTACATTTTTGTATATGAAATACAAACTTCAGTTTACTCTTAGAAGATCAGCATATTCAGCCATATTCGACGAGTGATAAAATTGTCAACGTACAATCGTATTACACTGACAAAAAAAACAAAAAACAAAAAAACAGAAAATACAGTAAATATTTTAAATATTGTCCAAATAGCATATTGCTTATACTAAAAAGGTTTATCTTATACTCAAAAACATTGATGATATGTTTCTTTGAATATTTGTTTTAGTTAAAAAAAAAGATTTAGAATATCCTTATGCACAATGTCATATCACAAAATCTACATATGCACGTGATTCATCCGACCGATAGGACTACATTGTATATTCGGCAACACACTTTTACAACGTAAGCACGCATTTTCTGTTCTATGGCATCTAATGAACATTAGAAAACTGAAAGACCTTAAACTGAAAGAACTTCGACCATCTTCATGTTATGTTATGTTATGTTATGTTTGTTGTTTGTTTGTTTGTTTGTTGTTTTTGTATGTTATGTTATGTAAATTTTCTAAGTCGTTTAATAATTTGTCCCATGCATATACATTAATAATTTTGTCATGTATATTTGTTTATATTAAATGTTTGTTTTCTAAATCATTCAGTAGTAACAACCGTTTGTTCTGTGCATATTTCATTTCGTCCGTTACAATTATCAATACGCAAGTCGTTCTGTAATCACAACAGTTTGTTTTATGCATACTTTAATTAGTCTTAAACATTGTAGTACAAAATTTTCACAAAACAGGCTCTGAACAGTAGTTATGCATATTATGATTACGAGCTATTTGATTATAGGTCAAAGTCTCAGGAATCTGTAAAGTTTCCGCTCTTCTTTGCAAACGCATTGTTTGATCTTAGTGAAATTATGTAAGACGTTTGTTTTTCATTTTCCAAAAAAAGTAATCTTAGTTCTAGAACGTTTAATGTAGCAACAAGGTAGTTTTAAAAGTTAGCGTTGATAATTTTGTAGAATAAATCAAAACTATATAGTTTTGATCTCTTTGCATTTAAATAAAGCGCATCTGTGCAGTGTATGATCATGAATTCTACTGTTCGCTATACAGCTGATAAATGTTCAGTGAGCACTATTTTTTTACACACTTGTAAATGACACTAGTTTCTTGTTTCAGTATGCTGCAGCAACAGCACTATTTAAACACCAACAGCTCCTATCACATCAGTAGAATATGATATAAAACAGAAAGTTCCATATTTGCAGGGGCAGAGCAGGACCGGGTGATCACTTCTCGGTGACTGTGACGCTACTGGTTTATTAGAGACTGAACCAGACGTTCTGCCAAAATTATTGTTTATACACCAAAGTCAGACTGATATCAAAAAGTAACACTGGCAGCTGCTTATGCAATGTGTGTTCCTAAGTGCAGCTAACAGTGGTTTTAATGAGTTTCAATGTCCGTTTACTCAGTGTGTGGGAACATGTCAGTAGTATTCCATTAAACCTTAAATGCAGGTGGTAATATCAGTGATTTAGTGATTCTAGAGATTGTAGAACATTACAGAGAAAAGTTCTTTTATGTGCGTTTTAAGTTAAGAACTATTCACATGCTGTAGCATGAAAGTAACAACTTATTTGTGTTTCTAAAACATTTTCGTGAAATTAAATTTTGATAAAAGTAAAGAAGAACGCATGTATTGATATAATTGAGGATGGTATTAAAGAGCTTGTTACCACAAACAGACTAAACACTATTGAAAGAATGTTTGAAATCGACCAAAATATTAGAAGACTTATGATACATCTAAGATTTAGTAATATGCAAACATATGCAAATTAGGCACACTTTTAGACACAGCCGTTTTTCAAAACTTAGTTTTGAATCCGATTTACCTATTTTAACATCTTGGATATTTACAAGAGCATCACAATTTCAAATGGCCGCCTCCATTATTCTCCAGTTTAAATTTTTCAATCTTCACATTTAATTCTCCATTTTTAGAAATTCTTTCAACAGTGTGTTCTTCTGAACAAGTTCTTCGATTCAAAGTCAAAATATTTTCTGACATGCCTTGCCTTTTAATGCATACAACAAAAGAATTAAGTGTTACTATTGTATTGAAGTGCATGATAGAGGTTTTCAGAAGACTGGAGTTAAGATACAATCAGTAAGTTCATTTTAAACACCCTCTAATCGTCTAGAGTATCATTTCAAAAGAGACAAAAAGTCGGGTTCGGCCTTATTAACCTCACTTCAGCTGAAGAATATGTCAATTATATTGATTATACATGTTTCTCACCAAAGTCGCGTTGTGAAAACAAAACGGTTTGTTCGGCAGCATCCCCAACTTATGTTCTTTTTAATTGTATAATATTTACACCATACTGGATATATTTTACCCATAATCTTACGATAATGCCCATTACAGCTTGCTCGTAGGCTCTTAAATCAATTCAAAAATGAGTTACCGGTATGTTGACACACATATAAGATTTATTTCTCTATGATATATCTTTACGCACTCAGAAGAAACCAATTACAAGAAAGCAGTATTGAAACGTCCCCGTCTGGCAAAAGTAGATGTTAGGTAAAACGTCAGAGAATTTTACCAACGCATAAAAATGACTTGTTGAAATGCAATTTAAGTTATACGTTTGACAATTTGCAGGATCCTATGATAAGAAAGCAGGCCAACTAAATCTGCTCGACAGAATGTGTTTTATTTTGAAAAAAAAAATGGCTAGGCATGGGAACAGTTATCAGATTGCAAGAATAATACACCGAAGCCCGTAAAGGTTCTACCAGGACAAAAAGAGAGTAATGGTTTCATTAGTACAACTCATCAACTTCTTGTGTTACTAGGAATATCATTTATCTGAAGGTATTGGAAAGGTAGGTAGAAGTTGTTAAAGAAGTAACATTGAGTGTGGTGAAAGGAGAGTGTCATACATGGGTGTATGTGCATATCTGTGTTTACAGTTTACTACTAGTATTTGCAGAATGGAAGATTTAGAGCTGAAGATTGTTAAGTACCGGTGATTCAGTACGGTTACCTATAATTATAGCAGATAGCTGTAAGGCAGGTTAAAGACATTTAGATTAGAACAAGATGCATAGTTACGAGACACAATGAATGCTCTGTTTGTAGTTTGCAAAGATCTTGTTACGGTACGTTTTGAGAGCCATGGGATATGGGTTAAAATGGAGCATGGACATACGAGGAGTGTACGTGCTGCAATACTACAAGTTATCATGCTGTTACTTACAGGAGAAGTTATGGAAATGTGTACCTATCTAAATTGTGATTTAATCAAAGAGAATGTTGCTGGGGCTTCAGATTGAATACGCAGCTGTGATGGTCAAACGAAAGATGAAAAACACTCTGAACTTGTTATGACCTGATATAGGCGCACTTAAAACCCTAGATGCATGTATCCTGATAGTCGTGGTTCTTCATGGATACACTTGTTGCACAATGTTTCAGTTGTTTTACCGATTGACAAAACGCAAATAAACGAGACATTTGATAAACCCAATTTATATTTCATCATATCAAATCAAATAAATGTATTTTGTTTGAAATTATTATTGTCATCTGTTTGCAACACTTGGACACAGTAACACCCACTAAAACACATGTAAAACACACCAAGATCACAAAGAGAATGAGGTGCATTGAAAAAGAGTTAAACTCCCCCAATGCACATCAAATGACAAAATGAACAGAAGAAAGCACATCAGTTCCCCTGCTGTTACACTAATTCAAAGATATTCTATTTCAAAATCTAATAGTGGACAGAGAGATTTAGAACTTGTGTAAAGAAACGACGACTATAATATTTACCGCTATCATTTATTCAGTACCATTATAATGCCTTGAGAAACTTTTTATGTTTTCGCATTAGTGATTCATAAGTGTATAGGTGTATACGTAGATATTGTGTAACGATCTAACTCGAATGTCAAAATGTCGGGGGCAAGTTCTAGCAACGAACTTTAACGTAAATATGCAACGAGTTTAAATTCTACTTTATCTTGGAAACACGCTGCTTGACACGTCAAGCTATTGCGACATTGATATGGACTTTGTAACCCTTCTATTCATCTTTTGTACATGTGATAAGCCATTCATGTTGATTTGAATAAACAGCAACTGCATCGAGGCGTTTGTACACTATAATTATGACAATACATCTCGCTTAATCTCACTATGTCTTTGTTTTTGTTTCATTTAAATATTTTCTCTAATGAAGCGAAAACAAGATGAAAAAATCAAATTAACTGAATACAGTAGATTTAAATCTACAAACTATTGACTAAAATACTTGTCTTGGAATATGTCGTCACTGTTATCATTGCATTCCTTTTCGTCTTTTCATTAATGCAAATCAGTCAGTTTTTTACAAAAGCTGGTATATGGAAGCGGACAGTTGGAAATACATCCATTAGGTAAAACTACAATTCTGATAACTGAAAAGACAGCAGATTTTGTTATCTCTTTTGTCAAATACAGTTCATATAAAACCGGTCAATTCGAGTCGAAGTAATACATACATTATTATAAATTAACAAACTGCTTGTAGTTCGGTTATGTAAAGTTTATTTTGTAACTTTTGTAAAATTGAAAAGTCGAAACATATTCAACACATTTTTTGCTTTAAATAGTAAAGCAGAACAAAACATGCGAACAGATCAAACGCTGACATGCATGGATTATGTTATGGTATAAGTTGCTACCATGCCATCGCGAACGTGTTCCCCTACGTGGCAGTGGATCAACCATGTACCTGGATTACTAGCAAACATTTCCACAGTTTCGTAGGTACCTGGGAATACCTCTACTACGTCTCCTTCATGCGTCTGACCTGTACGGTAGTTGTATGTCTGTCCGTGAAAATGTACAGTGTGAAAGTCTTTATTTTGACCGAGACCTAAGATGTACCAAGCAATATTGTCACCTGTATTCGCTATCAGACCTTCAACATTGTTAAAGATCAAACCATTAATAGAATCGTATTTGTTACTTTCAATAAAATCTGCTGTAGTTGTGTCAGCTGTTGGGCAGTTTTCCATGATATTTTGATTCAAATACCAACTTCTGTTTTCATCGAACGCTTCGAAAAGAAGTGCAAATTCTTTCTCCACAGAATCAGTTCTGTTACCTTCAGAATTTAATATACCGCTTCTGCATACGACAATCGGTCCAATAAGACCAGAATATGTGTCTTTAACTAGGTCTGTAGCTGAGTCATACATGAAGTTGATACAATTTGGTCCATTTGCACCAGGACCCGAACTCTCAGGTACTTCCCAACGATACGTGAATGTTGACCCAGGAGGAACGCCATCCCCTTCCTTGACTGTTGTTCCATCTTCGTATTTCATACCTTCAAATGTTTTATTATATCTAAGGCCTTGTGCATGCATGGAATAATTTCTAGTTGCCATGTTTTTAAACACAACTTCAACAACGTCTCCAACGTTTGCTTTAATAAACGGTCCCAGTACCCCAAGATGCCGGCTTCCTGCAGTGATAGGTTTCTCCTGAGTGAATGTGCCGTCCGTATATTCGCGGTACAATGCTTTTGTATATATACTTCCAATAAACTTGCCATCTTTTTGGATGCGATTGTACTGTGCACTGAAAATATCAATTAAATTATCACAGTTACACTTTTTGTAGTACCAAAGTAACAGTATTAGACTTAGACGAGCCAAACGCTAAATATATAATTTTGAAAATATGACAAATGTAGCAAAATCAAATTTCATAAACATCAACAGTCATGAATGCTAATCTTATTGATCTAAATCAATCGGACAATACATGAAATAAACATACCTTGTATTACACACATGTTACTATAATTTCTTTTGTAAATGATTTAATACTAACCTTGAGGGATCGGAGTAGTTTTCTCCCGTCAATGGGTGAATTGTTTTTGGAGAGTAATTCCATTTCTTTTCAACGGCTGCTATATAATATCGTCTTGTGATGCCACTCTTAGGCAAAAAGTTACCACTGGGTCGTCCACAGGCATTGACGTGGTATATTGCCTTCAGTCCCTCGTTAAAATGGTTGTCGTTGTGACAATGTATTGACCAATTACCTGCAATTTTTATATTTAGAATCAATCCAATAATTTTCAAACATAAATGATAATTATTATGCCCGCTTAATTATTCTAAAGTAGGATAACATTTGTAATTAGGCATACAAGTGTATAGAAATGTCATAACGATGACAAATTAAATGAGAATTCTAAATTGCTTCATTGAAACAAATGCAAATACAATAAATAATTCAATTATGTTTTCAAAAAATTAGTAAGATATTTCTCCATAAGGTAGCTGAGAACAAGTATTAGTCAGAAAACAAAATGCAGACTTCCTGCATTTCCTTGCAGACATTTAGTTAACATTACGTTTTGACGTATATAAAACGCATGCAGTATACAATCGGCGGATACATACCGACGTTATCAGGTTTCATAACAGCACTGAAGCCTACGCCTGATATGATTACATGTGAATCACGATAAATCCCGTCAATTAGTACATTGTTTCCATTAAATGTGATGCCATGATTCCCTTCTGTCTGCCCGAAACTGATAATATGCCAGATGACTCTCTCATCTTTGCACACATCGAGACCATCCAAATTACCATAACCTCTCCCGTTAATAGCTGACACGAGAATGTAAAATAAGAAATTAACTCCACAGAACTACCAAATACAGCACCCAACTAAACACAGGCACATACAAATAAAATTAAATCAACATTGAGAGAAAATACAACAGAAAGGGTAAGGGTCGTTGTTTTCGACCAATGTACAGTTATATTACCTCAGCTAAGTCCTGAAATATTGTTGGTAAAGTCATGAAAACTACATGTAGTACATGTAACTCTGAGCTACAAATTAAGCGACTGTTGACAAAGTGGTATAGTTAGCGCAAATCAAATAATGGTATAACTGTATAATAGTTATTGCATATGTTGTTTTGTAAAATTGGTACACTAACTGTATAGTAGTAAGTATTATTATATTTCTAGCTTTTAGAAAGTGGGTTCTGTGTAACTATACTTTAACACCATTATTTCATCACATTGTCAGTCGATACTTTAATATATGTATGCAATAATTATATTTAATACATCAAGTTGAACACGTTTTAATAACTAACATTAAATTTGCTTAACGTTTTTATCTACATGTATGTCTTCAACTTTTCATAAATACAATGTACATGTACTTACATCTCATCGCATTGGATTCAACAAAGTCTGCATCAGATGTATCAACTGTGTCGTTTATATAGTCCGCAATGTTTTCATCAAAATACCATGAAAGTTTCTCCATAAAAGTAGAGATGAACAAAAACATTTCTCTGTCCACATATTTCTGAAGACGAAAATGCGCATTTTATCACGTACGGTGACAACATGGTCGAAGCTCGAATGGTGTACGGGCTTTTGACAGAGAATATTTGTTTCTTGAATATGCAGAGAGCCTTTAAGGAACTGGGTTCTGAACAACTATTCTGCTAAAAAATAGTAAAAATTGAAAATCAAACGCTGCAATAAAAATGACGTTAGTCGCCATTGAAAAATATACATTTGTAGTTTCATTACCTGACGCCCTGAATATGTATCCAGTGAGCCCGGTTTACAAATAAGAAGTGGACCTATGAGACCGGAAGTGACGTCACGTTCCATGTCGTAATTTGAATAGTACATGTAAGTCAGACAGTCCGGGTCATCAGAGCCCGGTGCCACAGCCGAGGGGACAGTAAAAACATATGACCCCATGTCACCAGGGTTTACAATGCGACCAGTTCCATGGTTGGACGAGGCTGAAAAGCATTTAATTTGTCTTTAGCGTTTAGAAAACCAGCAAAGTTAGTTTGGATTAACAAGTATATTAATTGAATTGGAAAAAAGTGTATAAGTAAGATGCTATGAAGTGGTTATGTATAAACAACGTTCTTCATAATGTAAGTATCTTATCCAGGTAATGTTAATACATGCTGCATCTAAATTCTCATTTAAACTTTAATAAATTACCGAAAGACTGTTTCATCCACAACCCGCTTTGTGAGCTCGCTAAACTCGTTCCCTGGAGAAAAATCGAAACCGGTTTAGGTGTAAGATTGATCAGTTCTATATGTATTGTATCGCCTACTTCTGCCCGCAGAACTGGCCCAAGTAGCCCAAGATGTTCCTCGCTCTTTGAGCGATTTATCTTAACCCCATATTGAATATCGGTGTACTCGAAGAACCTAGACTTCTTGTATCTGCTTCCGATTAATTTCTTACTGCCGAAACTCTTGGAATAGTAGAGTTCTGACTCACTGAGAAAAAAATATTTAAAACAGTCATAATTATCTAGCCTTGACATATAATATTGTATAAATGAAAAGACAAAATAATTCTTGGGTCATGTAGAAATAATTCTAGTCAATCGAATTTACTGATCTTTGTTATCTATTATACTCAGCTATTGCAAGCGTAAGGGTGTTTGATGCCAAATGCTGAACCTGGCGTATGTCGTTGATGAACTTCATTCCAATGGTTTTATAAACTATATTTTTAAATTCAAAATTTTGTCAACAGTTCACTTTAGTATAAAGGTAGACAATATCCTGGAGGGCGTTTCATCAAAGTTCCTAGGACAGAAATAGAATCATTCAATTCATTTGTGCAAGAAAATACAATATTACCATGATTGTTAAATATCCTAAATTTTTTCTGCATTTTTGTAATGTGGAATAATGATTAACAGACAACATTTCAAAAAATTCAAATTTACTTCACTACGGACATCCAACGATATTTCTATATTCTTTAAAATTGGATTTTAAATTTAGTCGGCAAAATTATATCCAAACGCATTTCTACCATCCTGACTTAGGAAGTATTTCAGTATCAGTAAATTTTGTAGCATAGTGCCAGTTGAAGGTGATTGCTTGTTCACAAGGCCAATCTAGGTAATTGTGCTTATTAAACAAGTGACCTTCTTTGAGCTGATTAATTTTACAGAATAGCTAGATGTTTATGAAACAGTACACGAACCTTCCTGGTGCTGTAAGATCTGTACCGTCATAAAGGTTTCTACCAGAAGGTGCATAATCCCATTCTTCCGTCTCCGCAGCCAGATAGAAATTCCGGACTTTTCCACTTAGCTGATCGGGTGGAACGTTGGTGTTATTGCAGGACTTCACTGTCAAAAATACTTTCATACCATCTACAGTGACAGAAGAACGAAACTTTACAATATATTTTATTATTGTCAACTAAGCTCTTAAATTAAAAAAAACACTGTTTTATCATCTGACTGAAAGTAATAAACAATGTTTAATGTTCTTGATTTCTAGATACACAATGTTATTGAAAATTCAATAGAATGTGTCAAAGATCTATGAATTTAGATGCAAATATACAGTTTTAGAAACAAACGTGCATACCTGTGTAGTGCTTCGAGTTCATACACTGAATGAGCCATGTGCCTGGGTTTCTAGTGATCATTTCTGCAGCTCGGAATGTCGCCGACCAAATACTTACAACGCTTTTTCTATAAAACACAATAAAAGAACAGCTGCATACACATCATGTCAACTTGGCCAGTGATACAGTACAAAGTAAGTTTGTTAACGATTGTTTACATCAAATGATGTGTACAAATGTATATAAGGTGTAATTCTGTTTGCCTGTCTGAAGCAGTCGGTCTTGTTTTGAAGCTCTTCCGGAACCCGCGTTTTATGATTTTAGGAGATGAATGTTCTATGAGTGCGTTGTAAGTAATGATCAGTGATATTAGTATGTTCATTACAGCAAAGAAACTCGTTATCATTTAATATACAAACAATTATATACTGCTTCATTTGTGTACCAAATGATCATCGCCAAAAGCTTCGAGTAACCACGCCATTTATCAAATTATGTGGTACATGTAACGATAGAATTTCTGTGAAACTTCTATGTTCAGAAAGTATGTAAATCTATATGCATGTACTTATCAAAATAATTGATTGTGTACATGATTTCAAAAAATTGGTCTCTAAATGTAATAATACTTATCATCAAATTCTACCAACTACAGCAAAAACTTTGACTGCCTTTTATAAAATGAGGTCTGTTAATAGAAAACAGGTAACACGTTTTTGAAAACAAAATGTTTCAATTTTGAAATCGTTTTTGTACTGTTAAGAGTATAACCATTTATAAAACCAAATATGTTAATGGATGATATGCCTTAAAGAAGCTATTAATGTTTTTTGACACGGTTCTCTCAAGTAGAGTGACAGATCTATAGACATAATTATATACCTGTGGTGGCTCTCTATGAAAGTTTGTCCGTAGATACTGACGGGGTGGAGTTGGGCACTAAGAGAGAATATATACCAAGCTATTTTTTCACCTTCGCATACATTTATAACAGGCATATTACCAAATGTGTACCCTGCAATAAAAAAACATTTATACCAGGAATATTAAGGTCTTCTACAATGTCTAATGGAGAATAAGGATTTCAGAAATACTAAAAGAGCTGTACTTATAGGAACATACTTGAAAACGCTAAAAAGAATTATAATCGATATGTTCATTCATGTTTACATTAGCTGGAATGAAATATACAAAATAGATATACCATTAATGGCGTATTTCTCTATACTTTCTTTGAAATCATGGTCACCAGAATTGTACAGGCGTTTACATTCTGCTGGGTTCTGACAGCGCTGAAGGTTTTCGTCGATCAACCATGATCCCCCCTCGTCGATAGTATCAAAATAAAGTACGAACTCTTTGTCAACATCTGTTCGTTCGTGCTTGTCGTTTAAAGTTCCTGACAAAGAACATAATAAGTCAATACATTCTTTTACCTGTTATTGTGTCTAAAATTTCAATAATTATTAACAACACGTTAACTTGTGCGTTCGCTACGGATGTGCTTAAAATTCTGATTAGTTTTATTTGCACGAATAAACAGTCCAAAGTGACTAAAGTGTGTGATAATCTTAATCATGTCATTTACTTACATCAAAAGTACACTAGGTTACTTGGTACTGGGCGTTAATGTTCTAAAGTTTGTTGACAATTAGCAATCGTTAGAAATAAAATTTAGAAAATAAAGCTAAATCTTATCTCGGGTTTACAACATTCCTAAAATCTAAGTAACCTAAACTTTATATGCTCAGAATGAAGTTTTATATAGACATTATGCGACAATCAACGAAGCTGTAAATGTTAGGTCGTTGATAAGCAATATTTTGGTGAAAAGAACGCACCTTGCTTGCAGACGATGACAAGACCAACCAACCCAGCGTTAATTTCCTTCTCCGGATTAACATGGGAGTGATAGGAAAATGGTATACAGTTGGGATCACCGTCACGTGGTGAAAAGTCAGAAGTCAATTTCCATGTGAGTGTGATATTACTTCCGGGCTGTACAATGTCATCAATGTGGTCCTGTTGTTTGGTATTATCCATGTAAAATGCGCCTGCAATTACAAGTTTAAAAGTTAAACTACAATATACATAAGGGTAATTATATGTAAAAAAATTAATTTGCTATATAAGTTCATAGGATTAGGACTATATGTAACACAACTTTTTATTTTCGAGCGAGGAAACACATGGCTTGCTGTTTCTGTAACAGTCTTTAAGCACATCACCGACTATCCTGTTTTTGGGCTACAAATGTTATATGCAAAGACAATGTACCCAACGACTTGTGTGAATAAACATTGACAAAATACATTACGTCAGTTTTCACGTGCTTCGTACCTTCATTTTGTGAGGTTAACTTAACTTTGAGGTACAGTATCAATACTTACATTTTTTCTATCATTTATGTTTTTGAAGTTATTGGATTTGACACCAGTTTTAGGGATTTGGTCTCAAACAGTATTTCAATGTTTCCACGTGCTTCATACCTTCATTTTGTTTATCATATCTAACACCGTGTGGATGCACGGAGACTGGTCTATCAACGTTATTGCGGAAATGAACTCGAATGATTTCGCCAACTTCGCCGTGTAACGAGGGTCCAAGGTAGCCAAGCGTTGGGTCTGAGGGAAATTCTTCTGTGAATGTTTCGTCTTTATATTTTTTGTATACCCATTTGAAAAATTTGCTTCCGACCCTGTCTGGTCCATTTATCAAAGTGTCATTTAAATATCTGAAACCATAAATATCTTTTAGACACAACAAGGTTTTGATAATATCTATACCAATTCATTTATTTTTTATTCAAAACTTACCAATGGGTGAACAATTCGAGCTTAAACCCGATACAGTGTGACTGGTAATCCGCATGTGTCGTTGAGTAAATAAAGGCGAACAGATATCACCAGATCGGTATTGTTCGAACGATTTCAGATCGGTATGTACTTCAAACCAAATTTTTCCGTTTAACCTGTTTAGTTTCAAAAGTTACCCCTCCCCCTTTTTACGAAAAATAATAGTTTAACTTATCCCTAAACGAATCAGTTTTACTAAGCAGTTTTATTTAATGACTTCATATGTATATAAATTTATGTTTGCGGAATAACTTTAGAATTTAACTATAAGATTTCTGGAATTATTTTTTCTGTAATCATCTGAGCCTAGATAAGTTTAGATCGGAGTAATTGCGTGACAATATTTTTCTCACTCATGAGATACATAGTTCCGCGCATTTACCGGTGATAGATAACCTTATCCTTCACCGCTTATCTCTCGTCGCTGCCGGACTATTTTTACGTAAATTATAAGCAGCCAGTACGTCACATAAAAATCGAAAAATGACTCTAAAATTTTTATTTTGTAAAATAAACATAGGGTTGTGGGTATACATTTTCTTAGACCATTTTGAAGTAAAATTCGAGAAAAGGTTGATTTTCATTTTTTCATCCCCATCCTGTATTTACACTTGTTTCTTCTTACTTGTGTGAAAATGCGATTAAAACGGGGAGAAAATAAATCTACCATGTCCATTGAATTGTGGATAAGGAAATCCCACGGGTTGAAAACCCTCGGGTTGAGATACGTCCAAACAACTCGGCAGAGCCTCGTTTATTGGACGTATCTCAACCCTCGGGTGGTATTTCCTTATCCACAACTCATGAACATGTTAGTTTCACTTTGTCTGTCCCGCAGCCAGTTCTCCATGTATTTTTCTGCTCATGTCATGTGTCTAACTTATTGTTGAGTTACAGTTGTATTGCACTCAGATTGAAATTATAATATAAAGTATCTTACTCTTCATTGTTATCCACCAGATTCTGTTGGTAGGGTAGATAATCCCAGTCTATCTTTTCTGCCTGTAGGTAATAATTTCGGTAATTACGGACCTCGAAGCCAGGAAATATAAAAGCAGCATACGTTCCTAATTGTAGTACGAACACGAATATGGCAGTTGTCATACCCATGTTTGTTATCAGGTTTAATGACTTACACAATTTTGTTCCCTTAAATACAATGCTCTGAACTGTTATGATAGTTTATGAGGGTTGACCAGGTAGTTTCGATAGTTAATTTAATCAAGGTACAGATAATATGTTTTGGGCGACAGTGTAAACTTATTGGTTATATATTTCACAAAAAGTGTAAAACAATATTCAGATTACTTTTCAAAAAAAGATATATGTAAATGTTTTGCTCCAGTGCAGGACATATTTACTTTACAAACGTTTCGCAATTCATATAAATGTCATTCGACAATAGCCATTGTATTTACACTCTAAAATGTATGCCTTTCTGTGAGCAGTACATTAGAAATAGAACAACTTTAAAACAACAATAACATGACGAAAACATTTGTTTTAATGATACATTAGAGTAAATGCAAAGCTTATACAACAAATAGAAAATAGTGGAGCCGCCGTGGTGCAATGGTAGCGCGTTCGCCTCTGGATCGAAAGGCCCCGGGTTCGATCCCTACCATCGCCATGTCGGTAGTGTCCTTAGGCAAGACACAATTAAATCCACATTGCCTCTCTCTCTTCGAGGTTGATTCCATCTGGAATGAGTCTCGAGAGCGATTAATATAAGTTGTAAGAACTTGTTTCGCAATCGAGAATAACTAAATTAGTATAAACTATAATAGAAAATAGTAGTAGCTTCGATACAGTATGCAAAGTTTGTATACAAAATGTATCATACACCGATGCTCTTCATATTTTATCTCAGTTTGACCTTTACCCTTGACCTCATTGGAGATCATTCTCTGTTTGTTCAAAACCGACAGTTATTACTGCTAGGAAATCTGGTTTGAACGTAGTCACTCTATGCTTGACATTGATCAAGTGATCGTAAATTTAAGCAAGTTTTGCCCATGAACCTCGTCCTTATTAAATTTGATTCAGAGATAATAAGAGTAGGTTTATAAGTCTTACACAAGTAAAATCTAGGAAAAAAAAGATGTTCCCTTTTTTATGGCCGGATCTAGAAAAGTTAAATCTATGCATAAAACGTTACTTATACGATTATTCATTTCTCGCCCCTCTGATGACTTGCGTAATAGACACAGCATGATGGTGAAGTTCAACGCCTTTGAATGTACTAAAGCTAACTGAACATTTAGATGTAACGTGCTCATATTAGAAAAAAAAAACGTTTGTGAAGTAAAACCCTAGGTAAGTTGGCAATGTTTACTTAGATGACACCATGGACGCTTCCTTGTATCAACAGTATCGCATAGGTATGTTATCAAAAGCTTCTGTTTAAGACAGTTATAATGTATGTCCTTTTATAGGGGTGACTTTTATAATTCTAAAATACTTTCGTTGCAGTATCATGTGGCATCATTCTGTTTTGGTGGAATCACCACATCGAATGACATTACTGACTTACATCTATATGAAATACAAACTTCAGTTGACTCTTAGAAGATCAGCATGTTCAGCCATATTCGACGATTGATAAAATTGTCAACGTACAATCGTATTACACTGACAAAAAAAAAGAAAAAAGGAAATACAGTAAATATTTTAAATATTGTCCAAATAGCATATTGCTTATACTAAAAAGGTTTATCTTATACTCAAACACATTGATGATATGTTTCTTTGAATATTTGTTTAAGTTTAAATAAAAGATTTAGAATATCCTTATGCACAATGTCATATCACAAAATCTACATATGCACGTGATTCATCCGACCGATAGGACTACATTGTATATTCGGCAACAAACTTTTAAAACGTACGCACGCTTTTTCTGTTCTATTGCATCTAATGAACATCAGAAAACTGAAAGTCCTTAAACTGAAAGAACTTCGACCATTTTCTTACTAGCAGGAGTTTCTCAACTTGTTCATGCAGGGGTGTTGTTTTATATATGTGCTGTACGTTTTCCAGGTTGTTTTGTAGCAATACCATTATGTTCTATGCATTTCTTAAGTCGTTTTACAGTTAAGACACTTTGTCCTGTGCATGTACCATTTCGTCCTATGTGTTTGTCAATGTTTATTCAAATTTTCTAAGTATGTGAGTAGTTACGACAGTTTGTCCTGTGCATATATTATTTCGTGCTGTACGTTTGTAAATATGTTATGTAAATTTTCTAAGTCGTTAAATAGTTTGTCCCATGCATATACATTAATAATTTTGTCCTGTACATTTGTTTATATTTAATGTATATTTTCTAAATCGTTCAATAGTAACAACCGTTTGTTCTGTGCATATTTCATTTCGTCCTGTACACTTATCAATACGCAAGTTCACTGTAATCACGACAATTTGTTTTATGCATACTTTACTTGGTCTTATACATTGTAGTACAAAATTTTCACCAAACAGGCTCTGAATAGTAGTTATGCATATTATGATTACGAGCCATTTGATTATAGGTCAATGTCTCAGGGATCTGTAAAGTGTCCGCTCTTCTTTGCAACCCATTGTTTGATCTTAGTGAAATTATGTAAGACGTTTGTTTTTCATTTTCCAAAAAAAGTAATTCTAGTTCTAGAACCGTTTAATGTAGCAGCAAGGTAGTTTTAAAAGTTAGCGTTAATAATTTTGTAGAATAAAAGTAAAACTATATAGTTTTGATTTGCATTTGAATAAAGCACATCTGTGCAGCGCCTGATCATGAATTCTACTGTTCGCTATACAGCTGATAAATGTTCAGTGAGCACTCATTGAAACTATTATACTAGTAATTGTACTGTCTAGGATGGACAGGTCAATTTTAAAAAAATCTAATTTGGGTAAGAATACTAGTTTGTTTTACTTACTTGTAAATGACACTGGTTTCTTCTTTCAGCATTCTGCAGCAACAGCACTATTTAACACCGAACAGCTCCTATCACATCAGTAGAATATGATATAAAACAGAAAGTTCCATATTTGCAGGGGCAGAGCAGGACCGGGTGATCACTTCTCGGTGACTCTGACGCAACTGGTTTATTAGAGACTGAACCAGACATTCCGCCAAAATTATTGTTTATACACCTAGGACAGACTGACATCAAAGAGTAACACTGGCAACTGCTTATGCAATGTGTGATCCTAAGTGCAGCTCAAAGTGGTTTTAATGAGTTTCAATGTCCGTTTATTCAGTATGTGAGAACATGTTAGTAGTATTTCATTAAACTCATTAAACCTTAAATGCAGGTTGTAATATCAGTGATTTAGTGATTCTAGAGATTGTAGAACATTACAGAGAAAAGTTCTTTTATGTGCGTTTTAAGTTAAGAACTATTCACATGCTGTAGCATGAAAGTCACAACTTATTTGTGTTGCTAAAACATTTTCGTGAAATTAAATTTTGATAAAATTAAAGAGGAACGCAAGTATAAATATAATTGAGGATGGTATTAAAGAGCTTGTTACCACAAACACACTAAACACTATGAAATCGGCTAAATAGTAGAAGACTTAAGATACATCTAAGATTTAGTAATATGCAAACATATGCAAATTAGGCACACTTTAAGACACATCCATTTTTCAAAACTTAGTTTTGAATCCGATTTACTTATTTTAACATCTTGGATATTTACTAGAGCACTGTGCCATCACAATTTCAAATGGCCGCCTCCATAATTCTCCATTTTAAAAATTTCAATCTTCACATTTAATTCTCCGTTGTTAGAAATGCTTTCAACAGTGTGTTCTTCTGAACAAGTTCTTCCATTCAAAGTCAAAATATTTTCTGACATGCCTTGCCCTTAATGCATACAACAAAACGAATTTAGTGTTACTATTGTATTGTAGTGCATAATAGAGGTTTTCAGATGACTGGAGTTTAGATACAATATTCGGTACCCTACCAGTAAGTTCATTTTAAACACCCTCCCATCGTCTAGAGTATCATTTCAAAAGAGACAAAAAGTCGGTTTCGGCCATATTTACCTCACTTCAGCTGAAGAATATGACAATTATATTGATCATACATGTTTCTCACCAAAGTCGCGTTGTGAAAACAAAACGGTTTGTTCGGTAGCATCCCCAACTTATGTTCTTTTTAATTGTATAATATTTACACGATCCTGAATATATTTTACCCATAATCTTACGATAATGCCCATTACAGCTTGCTCGTAGACTGTTAAATCAATTTATAAAAATGAGTTACCGGTATGTTGACACACATATAAGATTTATTTCTCTATGATATATCTTTACGCACTCAGAAGAAACCAATTACAAGTAAGTAGTATTGAAACGTTCCCGTCTGGCAGAAGTAGATGTTAGGTAAAACGTCAGGGAAACCAACGCATTAAAATGGCTTGTTGAAATGCAATTTAAGTTATACGTTTGACAATTTGCAGGATCATGTGATAAGAAAGCAGGCCAACTAAATCTGCTCGACAAAATTTGTTTTATTTTGAAAAAAAAATGACTAGGCATGGGAACAGTTATCAAATTGCAAGAATAATACACCGAAGCCCGTAAAGGTTCAACCAGGACAAAAAGAGAGTCATGGTTTCATTAGCACAACTCATTAACTTCTTGTGTTACTAAAGTAGGAATATCATTTATCTGGTATTAAAGGTATTGGAATGGTAAGTAGAAGTGGTTAAAGAAGAAACATTGAGTGTGGTGAAAGGAGAGAGTGTCATACATTGGTGTATGTGCATATCTGTGTTTACAGTTTACTACTAGTATTTGCAGAATGGAAGATTTAGAGCTGAAGATTGTTAAGTACCAGTGATTCAGTACGGTTACCTATAATAGCAGAAAGCTGTAAGGCAGGTTAAAGACATTTAGATTAGAACAAGATTCATAATTACGAGACACAATGAATGCTCTGTTTGTAGTTTGCAAAGATCTTGTTTCAGCAGACCAGATGTTGGAAAAGCGGTACGTTTTGAGAGCCATGGGATATGGGTTAGAATGGAGCATGGACATACGAGGAGTGTACGTGCTGCAATAATACAAGTTATCATGCCGTTACTTACAGGAGAAGTTATGGAAATTTGTACCTATCTAAATTTTGATTTAATCAAAGAGGATGTTGCTGGGGCTTCAGATTTAATACGCAGCTGTGATGGTCAGACGAAAGATGAAAAACACTCTGAACTTGTTATGACCTGATTATAGGCGCACTTAAAACCCTAGATGCATGTATCCTGATAGTCGTGGTTCTTCATGGATACACTTGTTGCACAATGTTTCAGTTGTTTTACCGATTGACAAAACGCAAATAAACGAGACGTTTGATACACCCAATTTATATTTCATCATATCAAATCAAATAAATGTATTTTGTATGAAATTATTATTGTCATCTGTTTGCAACACTTGAACACAAGTGTACGCATACAGCTTGCAAAGTTCTAGACCGATGGTTAAGCTTAAATTGAGGTTGGTGTTTCGGACTCCAGTGTGAATAACAAAATAAGTGCTGTTTGGAGAGCAAACAGGTCAAACGAAGGATAGCCAAACTACAGAAATTGATTTGGTAAAAGGGAATGAGGAGCAGACAAAGAAAACCGCTTAAAGGGAGAGCTTTGAAAGCAACAATGTAGGGAAGTATTAAGGATGAAAGCTAAAGCTGCATATTTTGAAATTTGATAGACCAAAAAACTCGACAGATTAAGCGCCTACACAGAAACAACCGGAGGTTGAGAAAATACTCGAACTATTCTTCTCAACTCACTTTCCAGAGGAAAAAGACTCCCCAGTGGTGTTTTTGCCACTGACCGTTCCAAGGCGGTGCCCCACTGTGTTCCTTTAATTGTTCGTTTTGTCCTCGTGTGTTTGCTTTGTATGCTAGTGTGTGTTGGTAGTGTATATGTGTGTGTGTACATGATTGTGTGTGTGTGTCGTGTGTGTGTGCGTTTTGTGTGTGTGTGTGTGTGTGTGTGTGTGTGTGTGTGTGTGTGTGTGTGTGTGTGTGTGTGTGTGTGTTGGTGGTGTGCACTTCTGGGTGCTGTGGGGCTCGTTTTGGGGAGGCTGCGTTTTTGGTACGTGGCATTCCCTGTTTGATATTATTTTTGTTTTTATGTGTAGAGCACAATCCCGGAACAAGCAAACGAAAATGGCGCATTAAAGATAGCAGAATTGTAATGTCCACCACCATCTAACAGAAGATTTCATGTCAAAAGTCAGAGATACCGAGCCATTTTTGCATAGTATGGTCAGTTGGAATATATATGTTAGTAGAGTTACACTTTTGACTATAGCAAGACCCGAATAATACACAAGCGCAACCAAATTTAAATGTCTCGGTGAAAAAAAAACATGCTTCTACAGTCTAGAAATACCATTTACCTGGCCCCATGCTTATAAAATTCTCTTGAGCGCAATCTCATGCTCGGCACTAAATCATGCTCGAGTTATATGAAGTAAAAAGTCAAGTTATATCTTTTTACAATGTCAGGTTCCATAACAACAATCGGGTCTGTTCTTGAGAGCTTATGTATCTTTATATTATCCAGACTTTGTAAATAAGTGTAACATTACTTGATTTCATATTAATTGAGCATATGTTCGTGCTGAGCATGAGATTGTGATCAAGCAACGTTTGTAAGCACGGATCCTGGTTATTGCATCGGTCAAATTAAAAGAGTGTATGTGGTTGTTAGTGGTGTATCGCAGAAAAATTCTGATTGACTATAAAACTTTTGTAGCGTAGCACCAAGAATAAACGGTGAACATGTTGCGCTAAACAGGACACCTTCGGAGCGGTGAGTGTATAACGGACCATTCTTGTCTGTAGGGTGTGATAACAGTAAATATCTGGTCACATATCGATCAACTTGAAGAAAGGTCTTTTCTATATCAGTTGACACTATAATTTGTTAAGTCATAATCTTACAAGCATACTGGTAAGGTCGTTCAACTCGGTGTCGATTCTAAGCTCAATTAAGTTCGCGTTATCTGTTGATTTCTTGCAGCTGCAATCGTAGACAATACGAATGTGTTGTTGCTTTTTCACAGCATGGTGGGATATGTAGTGAATTGTACGTTTTGTATCGTTGTCAGGGAATGTACTCTTTCAATGAAACCTCTTCATTCTTACTCTTGTATGATATCATCATATTTCTTCAGAATAGACGGTTCCTTAAATGATATCCGAATGTTGCTCTGTGTCATCTCAGTGTGACGTAAAAATTGTTGGGAGTATTTTGCGTAATTATGATAATGACATCATATAAAGTATCTTTTATCATGAAATATAAATTGGCCGTATAACTAAGAACCGCTTCGTATGTATACGCTTTGTCAAATGATGAAATACTGGGTTACATGTACTGAGATCATCCCTGCCGTATTAGCTACTATTGATGAAGATCAGTCGGTCGGATAATACCAGGGATATGCACCAGGTTGACGGTATACAAACCGTACAAATCATACAAATATGATTGACGTATTTAGAAGATTACGGAAGCTTTTTAGTGTAACAGCTTACGTCCTAAGATTTGTTAACAACTGTAGGACGAAGTCTCAGTCAAGAAGCACAGGGCCATTAGACGTTTGCCCCCAAAAGAGGTGTCTCACAGTCTGTGTCCTCTCCATGTGCTCAATAATTGTGCCATGTAATTTTGAAATCCTTCCATGAATGGCGTAATTACTATGCATACATGATTCTATAACCTCTAAACTAGTAGTGTGACCTAGACCTACTAGGTAGGGTCATAGGTGTTGTATGCGACACGTCGTCATGATGTGCTGACATTTGTGCCAAGTTATTTTAAAATCCTGTATAAATACAGGATTCCATTACCTATAAACTCTGGCTGTGACTTTGACCTTGAGGTAGAGAAGTAGGTTGTGCATGCGACACTCCGTCTTGATGTGCTAAAGACATGTGCTAAATTATTTCAAAATCCTTCAATGCATTACTAAGATAAAGTCCGGACACGAATGTATGTATATAAATAGGATTCCATTACATATATACGCTAAGTGTGACCTTGATCTTTGACGTGGGTCACGACGTCTTGATGTGCTGAACATTTGTGTCAAGTTATTTTAAAATCCTTCAATGCATGACAAAGTTACTGCCCGGACACGAAAAAAATGTAAAGACGGATACACGGACGGACGGTGACATTTGAGGGCATAAAAACAAAAACAGATCACTAACTCATATACTTCAGAGAAAATGGCGTTACCAGTATCTTATGGCCTTGAGAGATCGTCATCGTACGAACGGAAGAAAAACCAAATGATAACTGTATGTTATATTGTACAGATACATGACAATAAACCAAGATCAAGTTGGACACTAGGAGTTATAGAGGGAATCTTAAAAGATCGAGATGCATTTGCACATGGTGCAACAATTACAACTGAAAGTAGTGCAACCCTATACACTATTGTAAAAAAAAATTTCTATTTGAAGTCGTTTCTTGAACTACATGTACACACTGTGATATAGACTCAGAAGGAATTATTTTAGTCACTTTCGGGATATACAGGTTTTACTTTAAAAAGTCTTTAATCTGAATAGCATGACTATACGTAATTCGCTCGACGTATGTTTAATTTCACGGGAGAAGTTGTTTTAAATGGTTTTGATAAATCTGTTCTTATGGACGGACGAGTAATTGTAAAAGCTTTACAATGATTTTACGATAAATGTAGCTGTAAATCACTTTCGCGTCCGGTGTATATCAGGAATAGTGTGCCAACTAGCAGTACTTATCATTATGGTGTACACGCAAAATTGCGCGTTACGCAAATACATGTGTAACGTAAACGTCACTTCCGTAATGTTATATAATTTTTGTTTTGTTATGATTCTTACACAGCGCATTGGGTATTTCTTCCGCACATATGTGTTTTTATAATAAATTATATTAGACACAGTAGGATTCACCAAAACACATGTCAAATATACCAAATCTCCTAAATACACTTGTAAACTACCAAGAGGCACTTTGAGAAAAAGACATTATTAAAGGCACTTTGAGTCCCTTCAATGCATTAACAAAATAACAAAACATATAAAATAGCATAACAAATTTCCCTTGGATTCTTAATCATTTTATTTTGCAATCACATTGATTAAGTGATTCTCCATGTCAAAATGAAATACCGAAGACAGAGATGCACAGTAACACAATGAAGCGACGAATTTAAGATGATCCACTATCATTTATCAAGTATCACCCTGATAACTTTTAATATCGCTGTGTTTTATACTCGAGTGCGTGGGAATAACGTAACAACGGCTGGCTAGGTACCATGATTTAACTCGAATGTCAAATGTCGGGAGCAAAATCTAGCAACGTACTACTATATAAATGTGCAACAGGTTTAAATTCTACGTAATCTTGGTTTATAAACTATAAACACCTTGCATAACTCAAGCGGTAGCGACAAAACTATCAACAGACTTTTAAACCATTTTATTCATACGACTGCACGTATCTTTTGTAAATGTGATAAGCCATTCACCTTGGTTTTAAAAATAATCAACAGTAACTGCTACAAGTATTGATGCGTTTGTATTTCACTAATATCAAGATTTACGTGAAAAACATTTCATTATTAAAATGTGCTATTTATAATAAAACAGTAAATCTGAATTTAAGGATACACCAGGGGATCCATATGTCATTTGTGGTCATTTTGTTGTTTTAACATAATCTAAATGCCTTTACTATTTTCTATCATCACGATAAAAACTATTTTTTTCTAAGTAATTTAGAAATATGTGTTTTATCTGCATTATGCTAGTGTAGCAGTAAATAAGTGCTCTATTTGATTTAACATCTGTGTGGGAAGGTCATTAATTTTCTCAAGGGGATACATTGTAAGGGAAAGTTTCCAATTGAATTGGTTCCAGGTAATAACAATGATTTGACCTGTCTTAGTGAGGTCAGTTGGAAACTTGCAGGACTTACAAACATAATAAATAGTTATTAGTAACTTATACCTGCTATAAAAGATAACTGAATTTATGAAAATGTTATGTGAGTATTTCCAATTAGAACTTTGAATCTCTCACAAGCATGTTTTGTGTAATTTGCTAGATCAAGCTAATTAATATTCCATTGGTAACTTTCACTCTGTCCTTTCAAACATGTAGAATGTCATATATTGGCCCGTACATATGAAGAATCATAGTACATCACTCTCTCTATTAATTGATCTGGCACCAGAAGATAACTTTAAATTAGAAACAACTCTAAATGTATAATAAATATAATGTGATCACGATAAAAACATCCAAAAACAGCCAGCAAGTATTATTTAAAGGGGGGCATTGATTGAAGCATACACATAGCTTGATACTAATATTTTCTATTAACATGTCATTGACAAACATTCTGTTCAATCTTTTTATCAGCTATTAATGTATGCCTGCAGAGTGTGCACTTTAGTAGTCAGTACCACCTGGTATCACGTGTACATGTATGTATCTGTGAAGGTGTTTTTTTTTCCAGCAAGTATTGTCATATTGTAGCGATACAAACATTAAATTTTGACAATTTTCAACATTACTGATTTATTAGTTATATTGCTAGATTTTTTTAATAAAACATAACATTGATTGCCAATTATAAGTTCTTATAAAATATTAAATATTTAATGTACTAAGCTTTATATTGTATCATTAAAACGTTTGGTACTTATCCCATTACAGACATTTTCTCTTTTAGCTGTACTTCTAAATCCATGCTGATGTAATTTATTGCCACGATAATGGTAATGCCCCTCACAGAATAACCTCTACAACATAATAGCCATTTTATAGCCTGCCAGGTGATTGACTTTATTGCTACATTTAATGCTTATTAAGCTATTCAAACTGAGGTGTCCAGCATTGGTAGATTACCAAGAATTTTGTTAAAATCTCATTAATATTAATAGAAATTAACTCGGTTTTAACAAAATGTAGTACCATAAGCTCTTTAGCTTGGTCAGTGTTAAGGAGAGGGCAGTACTTTTATATTTTATGGGTGTAAATGGGAGGTTTCATTCAGATTCCATTTTTCTTCATTTTCCAGAAGTGCAATCACAGATTTGTAGACAATGTTCTAATTGATTCAAATCCATCAATTCTGAATCAAATTGTACGAAACTTGACAGGGGGACTGTTTGATGTATGAACTTAAAAAGGGTATCTCAGAATTTTGGTAAAAGATTCCATTCAAACTGTATGACCCTTTTGGTGTAGGTGGTACATAATATGCCAGTACAAAACTTTGATTTTACTCTAACTTTTTCCCTAGGGGAAATAAATTAAATCCAAGATACCCTTTTGTAAATCATACCGTGTAGATACCTGGCAGGAAAATTTGACCACCAAGGTTGAATAATGGAAGAGCTGAATCACATTTTAGAAAAACACAAAATCTGCATTTGCGTAAATATACAAAATAATAATAAAAAAGCCATTACATAGTTGAAAAGGAAATTTCATAAGCTTTAAAATGATATGCAGCTTGCATATACTTCCTTTTATAAGGAAGGCACACTCGGTATAAGTTCAACACCCCCTGGTGTATCCTTAAAGACTATGCGCCTAAATATAAATACATTTTTTCTATCGGAATAAGACTTTACTGTTAATATTATTGCCTTCCCTTTTCTCTATTGAGTGACTCAAAATTAATCATTTATTTTAATAAACAGCTGTTCAGCTGTCAGCTGCTACCTGGAAACGGACAGTTGGACAGACATGTTAAACTACAAATCTTATTGCTAAAATGAGAGTAAGCATTATTACGACTTTGTTTAAAAGGAACTCATATAATACCAGTCAATACGAGTCAACGTAAAACATGATGTACATGAAAATAAATCTACTTGTACTAGGTATTAGGTTACGTTTTACAATTAAGAATATCGATATATGGTTTATAAACTTGTGTATACATCTAATTATCTGTATATGTATGCATCATGTTTGTTTTAACCATGTTTGTACATCTGTGATATACTTAAATAAATCTATCTATCTATCTATCTAAGAATATCGAAACACCACATTCTGTAACTTTAGATACCAAAGCGGAACAGATTTAACGGTGACTTGTATGGACTATGTTATTGTGTAACTTGCTGCCATGCCATCAATGTCGTGTTCCCCTACGTGGCAGTGGATCAACCATGTACCTGGATTACTAGCAAACAATTCCACAGTTTCGTAGGTACCTGGGAATACCTCTACTACGTCTCCTTCATGCGTCTGACTTGTACGGTAGGTGTATGTCTGTCCGTGAAAATGTACAGTGTAAAAGTCTTTATTTTGACCGAGACCTAAGATGTACCAAGCAATATTGTCACCAGTATTCGCTATCAGACCTTCAACATTGTTAAAGATCAAACCATTAATAGAGTCGTATGTGTTACTTTCAATAAAATCGGCTGTAGTTGTGTCAGCTGTTGGGCAGTTTTCCATGATATTTTGATTCAAATACCAACTTTTGTTTTCATCGAACGCTTCGAAAAGAAGTGCAAATTCTTTCTCTACAGAATCAGTTCTGTTACCTTCAGAATTTAATATACCGCTTCTGCATACGACAATCGGTCCAACAAGACCAGAAAATGTGTCTTTAACTAGGTCTGTAGCTGAGTGATACATGAAGTTGATACAATTTGGTCCATTTGCACCAGGACTCGAACTCTCAGGTACTTCCCAACGGTACGTAAATGTTGACCCAGGAGGAACGCCATCCCCTTCCTTGACTGTTGTTCCATCTTCGTATTTCATACCTTCAAATGTTTTATTATATCTAAGGCCTTGTGCATGCATGGAATATTTTCTAGATGCCATGTTTTTAAACACAACTTCAACAACGTCTCCAACGTTTGCTTTAATAAACGGTCCAAGTACCCCAAGATGCCGGCTTCCTGCAGTGATAGGTCTCTCCTGAGTGAATGTGCCGTCCGTATATTCACGGTACAATGCTTTTGTATATATACTTCCAATAAATTTGCCATCTTTTTGGATGCGATTGTACTGTGCACTGAAAAATATATATTAAATTATCACAACAGTTACATTTTTTGTAGTACCAAAGTAACAGTATTAGACTTAGACGAGCCAAACGCTAAATATATAATTTTGAAAATATGACAAATGTAGCAAAATCAAATTTCATAAACATCATGAATGCTAATCTTATTGATCTAAATCAATCGGACAATACATGAAATAAACATACCTTGTATTACACACATGTTACTATAATTTCTTTTGTAAATGATTTAATACTAACCTTGATGGATCGGAGTAGTTTTCTCCCGTCAATGGGTGAATTGTTTTTGGTGAGTAATTCCATTTCTTTTCAACGGCTGCTATATAATATCGTCTTGTGATGCCACTCTTATGCAAAAAATTACCACTGGGTCGTCCACATGCATTGACGTGGTATATTGCCTTCAGTCCCTCGTTAAAATGGTTGTCGTTGTGACAGTGTATTGACCAATTACCTGCAATTTTTATATTTAGAATTAATCCAATAATGTTCAAACATTATTGATAATTATTATGCCCGCTTAATTATTCTAAAGTAGGATTTCATTTGTAATTAGGCATACAAGTGTATAGAAATGTCACTAACGATGACAAATTAAATGAGAATTCTAAATTGCTTCATTGAAACAAATGCAAATAAATAAATAATTCAATTATGTTTTCAAAAAATTAGTAAGATAGTTCTCCATAAGGTAGCTGAGAACAAGTATTAGTCAGAAAACAAACCGCAGACTTCCTGCATTTCCTTGCAGATATTTAGTTAACATTACGTTTTGACGTATATAAAACGCATGCAGTATACAATCGGCGGATACATACCGACGTTATCAGGTTTCATGACAGCACTGAAGCCTACGCCTGATATGATAACATGTGAATCACGATAAATCCCGTCAATTAGTACATTGTTTCCATTAAATGTGATGCCATGATTCCCTTCTGTCTCCCCGAAACTGATAATATGCCAGATGACTCTCTCATCTTTGCAAACATCGAGACCATCCAAATTACCATAACCTCTCCCGTTAATTGCTGACACGAGAATGTAAAATAAGAAATTTACACTACAGAATTACCAAATACAGCCTTCACCTAAACACAGGCCCATACAAATAAAATTGAATCAACATTGAGAGAAAAGACAATAGAAAGGGAAATGGGGCGTTGTTTATTACCAACGTACAGTTATATTACCTCAATTAAGTCCTGAAGTAGTGTTGGTAAAGTCATGAAACTACATGTTGTAACTCTGAGCCACAACTATTGTTGACAAAGGGTTGTTGGCACACGGTACAATTAGTTCGTGCATGTATTGCTTTGGTAAAATTGATACACTAACTGTATAGTAGTAAGTATTAATATATTTATAGCTTTTAGGAAGTGGGTTCTGAATAACTATAGTTAATCACCATTATTCCATCACATTGTCAGTTGATACTATATGTATGCAATTAATTCAATACCTCAACACGTCTTAATAACTAACATTAGATTTGCTTAAAGTCTTTATCTATGTCTTCAACTCTTCATAAATACAATGTACATGTACTTACATCTCATCACATTGGATTCAACAAAGTCTGCATCAGATGTATCAACTGTGTCGTTTATATAGTTCGCAATGTTGTCATCAAAGTACCATGAAAGTTTTTCCATTATACTAGAGATGAACAGAAACATTTCTCTGTCCACATATTTCTGAAGACAAAAATGCGCATTTTATCACGTACGGAAGCTCGAATGGTGTAGGGGCTTTTGACAGAGAATATTTGTTTCTTAAATATGCAGAGAGCTTTTAAGGAACTCGGTGCTGAAAAATTATTCTGCTAAAAATATATCAAACTCTGCATTGAAGATGACGATAGTCGCCATTTAGAAATATATATTCGTAGTTTCATTACCTGACGCCCTGAATATGAATCCAGTGAGCCCGGTTTACAAATCAGAAGTGGACCTATGAGACCGGAAGTGACGTCACGTTCCATGTCGTAATTTGAATAGTACATGTAGGTCAGACAGTCCGGGTCATCTGAGCCCGGTGCCACAGCCGAGGGGACAGTAAACACATATGATTCTGTGTCTCCCGGATTTACAATGCGACCAGTTCCGTGGTTGGACGAGGCTGAAAAGCATTTAATTTGTCGTTAGAAAACCAGCAAAGTTAGTTTGGATTAACAGGTTTAGACTGACTTTAAAATTTTTTAAAGTAAGATGCTGAGAAGTTGGTAATATACACAGCGTACTTAATAAGGTAAGTAGATTATCTAGGTAATGTTAATACTTGATGCATCTTAATTCTCATTTAAACTTAAATAAATTACCAAAAGACTGTTTCATCCACAACCCGCTTTGTGAGCTCGCTAAACTCGTTCCCTGGAGAAAAATCGAAACTGGTTTAGGTGTAAGATTGATCAGTTCAATCTGTATTGTATCGCCTACTTCTGCCCGCAGAACTGGTCCCAGTAGCCCAAGATGCTCCTCGCTCTTTGAGCGATTTATCTTAACCCCATAATGAATATCGGTGTACTCGAAGAACCTAGACTTCTTGTATCTGCTTCCGATTAACTTCTTACCGCCGACACTCTTGGAATAGTAGAGTTCTGACTCACTGAGAAAAAATATTTAAAACAGTTATAATTATCTAGCTTACATAAAATATTGTATATATTAATGAAACGACAAAATAATTATCCGATCATGCAGAAATAATTCTAGTAAGTCGAATTTACTGATCTTTGCCATCTATTATACTCAGCTATCACAAGCGTAAGGATGTTTGACCAAATATGCCATACACCGAAAGTGGCGTCTGACGTTAATGAAATTATTCCACTGGTTTTATAAACTAGACTTTTTATATATGTCAATAGTTCACTAATATATACAGGTAGACAATCTCCTGGAGGGCGTTTCATCAAAGTTCCTAGGACAGAAATTGATCAGGAGTTCAAAGTTTCATCCTAGGTGCGTTTCATTAAAATTCCAAGGATTACTTTCAAATGCAATTAAATGCTTCAAACACTATGGGCGATATAATGCAAATTTTGTCTCGAATAAACCGCATTTGTGAATATAGAGCATATAAAGTTTTTAAAGGCATATTTGCAATTTTAAGAAATGGTTAATACATGTCATACCATATCAAGCAAGTTTTAAGAACTAATTTTGAATTGTACGGGGATGAAAACGGGAAAAAAAAATTTCTCAAATAGTCCTTCACATTTTTATAAATGGATACAAAATGTCCTAACTAAGAAAATGAATTCACACAATAATATGATTATTTCAGAAATAAAAATGGTAATTTTTCGAGTTTTATCTCTATTCTGTATTCTTTAAAATTGGATTTTGGATTTCGTCGGCAAATCTTTATTCTAACGCATTTCTACATTCCTGACCTAGGTAATTGTTAGACGTGCTGATCCACATGCCCCAAGCTTGCTTGCCTCTACCAGTATTTCAGTATCGGTACATTTTGTAGCATATTGCCAGTTAAAGGCGATTACTTGTTCACAAGGCCAATATATATGATTGTGCTTTATACATGTGACCTTCTCTGGGCTGATTAATTTTACAGGAATAGCTAGACGTTTATCAAACAGTACACGAACCTTCCTGGTGCTGTAAGATCTGTACCGTCATAAAGGTTTCTACCGGAAGGTGCGTAATCCCACTCTTCCGTCTCCGCAGCCAGATAGAAATTCCGGACTTTACCACTTAGCTGATCGGGTGAAACATGCGAACTATTGCACGACTTAACTGTCAAAAATACTTTCATACCATCTACAGTGACAGAAGGACGAAATTTACAATAGTTTTATCATGGTCAACATGGTCAAAGTTTACACAACACTATTTTTATCATCTGTAGGTTATAACATTATATTTAATGTTCATTATTACTAGATACACATAGTTGCTGAGAGTTCCATAGAATGTTTCATAGATCTATGTTCTAAGAGATGGGAATATGTAGCTTTAGAAGAAGACGTTTATACCTGTGTACAGCTTCGAGTTCATACATTGTATGAGCCATGTGCCTGGGTTTCTAGCGATCATTTCTGCAGCTCGGAATGTCGCCGACCAAATGCTTACAACGCTTTTCCTATAAACATAATAAAAGAACAACTTCACGCTCAGCTCGGAATGTCGCCGACCAAATGCTTACAACGTTTTTCCTGTAAAAACATAATTAAAGAACAACTTCACGCTCAGCTCGGAATATCGCCGACCAAATGCTTACAACGCTTTTCCTATAAACATTATAAAAGAACAACTTCACGCTCAGCTCGGAATGTCGCCGACCAAATGCTTACAACGCTTTTCCGATAAACATTATAAAAGAACAACTTCACGCTCAGCCCGGAATGTCGCCGACCAAATGCTTACAACTCTTTTCCTATAAAAACCTAACTAAAGACCAACTTCACGCTCAGCCCGGAATGTCACAGACCAAAATTTTAATGCTTACAACGCTTTTCCTATAAAAACCTAACTAAAGAACAACTTCACGCTCAGCTCGGAATGTCGCCGACCAAATGCTTACAACGCTTTTCCTATAAAAACCTAACTAAAGAACAACTTCACGCTTAGCTCGGAATGTCGCCGACCAAAATTTTAATGCTTACAACGCTTTTCCTATAAAAACCTAACTAAAGAACAACTTCACGCTCAGCTCGGAATGTCGCCGACCAAATGCTTACAACGCTTTTCCTATAAAAAAAAACCTAATTAAAGAACAACTTCACGCTCAGCTCGGAATGTCGCCGATCAAATGCTTACAACGCTTTTCCTATAAAAAACCTAATTAAAGAACAACTTCACGCTCAGCTCGGAATGTCGCCGACCAAATGCTTACAACGCTTTTCCTATAAAAACCTAATTAAAGAACAACTTCACGCTCAGCCCGGAATGTCACCGACCAAATGCTTACAACGCTATTCCTATAAAAACATAATTGCATGTACTTAACACAATAATACCAAAAATATTAATAGATAACATGCCTTAAAGAAGCTCTTTTTTGACACGGCTCCCTCAAGTACTGTGACAGATCTAAAGACATATATACCTGTGGTGGCTCTCTATGAAAGTTTGTCCGTAGATATTAACGGGGTGGAGTTGGGCAGTTACAGAAAATATATACCAAGCTATTTTTTCACCTTCGCATACATTTATAACAGGCATATTGCCAAACGTGTACCCTGTAATAAAAATACATTTATACCAGGAGTATTAAAGTCTTCTACAATGTCTAATGGAGAATAAGGATCATTTCAGATATACTAAAAGAGCTGTACTTATAGGAACATACCTGAAAACGCTAAAAAAATTATAATCGATATGTTCATTCATGTTTACATTAGCTGGAATGAAATATACAAAATAGATATACCATTAATGGCATATTTCTCTATACTTTCTTTGAAATCATGGTCACCAGAATTGTACAGGCGTTTACATTCGGCTGGGTTCTGACAGCGCTGAAGGTTTTCGTCGATCAACCATGATAGCCCCTCGTCGATGGTATCAAAATAAAGTACAAACTCTTTGTCTACATCTGTTCGTTCGTGCTTGTCGTTTAAAGTTCCTGACAAAGAACATTATACGTCAAAACATTCTTTTATAATATATGATTTACCCGTTATTGTGTCTAAAATTTCAGTAATCATGAACACGTTAACTTGTGCGTTCGCTACGGACGTACTTAAAATTCTGATTAGTTTTATTTGTACGAATAAACAATTCAAAGTGATAAAAGTCCGTGAGCATCTTAATCATGTCATTTACTTACATTAAAAATACACTCGGTTACTTGGTACTTGGCGTTGATGATCTAAAAGTTGTTGACAATTGGAAATTGTTATAAATAAACTTTAGAAAATGTAAGTACATCTTTTCTCGGGCTTACCACATACTTTAAATCTAAGTTATCTAAACTTTTATATGCTCAAATTTAAGATTAATATAGACATTATTCGACTACCAACAAAGCTGTGAATGTGACTAAGTTAGGTCATTGATAAGCAGTATTTTTTGGGATAACGCACCTTGCTTGCAGACGATGACAAGACCAACCAACCCAGCATTAACTTCCTTCTCCGGATTAACGTGCGAGTGATAGGAAAATGGTATACAGTTGGGATCACCGTCACGTGGTGAAAAGTCAGACGTCAATTTCCATGTGAGTGTGATATTACTTCCGGGCTGTACAACGTCATCAATGTGGGCCTGTTGTTTGGTATTATCCATGTAAATTGCGCCTGCAATTACAAGTTTAAAAGTTAAACTACAATATACATAAGGGTTATTATATGTAAAAAATAAATTTGCTATATAAGTTCATAGGAATAGGACTATATGTTATACAACTTTTTATTTTTCGAGCGAGGAAAAACATGGCTGGCTGTTTCTGTAATAGTCTTTTAGCACATCACCGACTTTCCTGTTTTTGGGCTACAAATGTTATATGCAAAGACAGTGTACCCAACGCCTTGTGTGAATAAACATTGACAAAACAATGTACCTTCATTTTGTGAGGTTAACTTAACTTTGAGGTACAGTATCAATACTTGCACTTTTTTCTATCATTTGTGTTTTTGAAGTTATTTGATTTGACATCAGTTTTAGGGATTTGGTGTCAAACAGTATTTCAATGTTTCCACGTGCTTCATACCTTCATTTAGTTTATCATATCTAACACCGTGTGGATGCACGGAGACATTTCTATCAACCATATTGCGGAAATGAACTCGAATGATTTCGCCAACTTCGCCGTGTAACGTGGGTCCAAGGTAGCCAAGCGTTGGGTCTGAGGGAATTTCTTCTGTGAATGTTTCGTCTTTATATTGTTTGTATACCCATTTGAAAAATTTGCTTCCGACCCTGTCTGGTCCATTTATCAATGTGTCATTTAAATATCTGAAACCACAAATATCTTTTAGACACAAGAAGGTTTTGATAATATCTATACCAATTCATTTATTTTTTATTCAAAACTTACCAATGGGTGAACAATTCGAGTTTAAACCCGATACAGTGTGACTGGAAATCCGCATGTGTCGTTGAGTAAGTAAACAGGCGAAACAGATATCATCAGATCGATATTGTTCGAACGATATCAGATCGGTATGTACTTCAAACTAAATGTTTCCGTTTAACCTGTTTAGTTACAAAAGTTACCCCTTTTACGAAAAACAATAGTATAACTTAGCCCTAAACGAACCAGTTATACTAAGCAGTTTTATTCAATGACTTCATATATTGCGGAATAACTTTACAATTTAACAATAAGGTTTCTGGAATGATTTGTTTCTGTAATCATCTGAGCCTAGATACTAGTAAGTATTTAGATCGGAGTCATTGCGTGAACGTATCTCTCTGTCCCACAGTCATTTCTCCCTGGATTTTACCGCTTAGGTCATGTAACAAGTTGTGTCACCTGTCTAACTTATTGTTGAGCTACAGTTGTATTACACTCAGAATGAAATTATAATATAAAGTATCTTACTCTTCATTGTTATCCACCAGATTCTGTTGGTAGGGTAGATAATCCCAGTCTATCTTTTCTGCTTGTAGGTAGTAATCTCGGTAATTACGGACCTCGAAGCCAGAAAATATAAAAGCAGCATACGTTCCTAACTGCAGTACGAAAACAAATATGGCAGTTGTCATACCCATGTCTGTTATCAGATATAATGACTTACACAATTTTGTTCACTTAAATACAATTCTCTGAACTGTCATGATAGTTTGTGAGGGTTGACCAGGTGGTTTCGTTAGTAAATTTAATCAAGGTACAGATAACATGTTTTGGGCGATAGTGTAAACTTATTGGTTATATATTTCACAAAAAGTGTAAAACAATATTCAGATTACTTAAAAAAAAGATATATGTAAATGTTTTGCTCACGGTACATATATTATTGTTGTAAAAATACTGTTTTGCTGCTGTGCAGGACATATTTCCTTTACAAACGTTTCGCAATTCATATCAATGTCATTGGACATAGCCATTGTATTTACCATCTAAAATGCATACCTTTCTGTGAGCAGTACATTAGAAATAGAACAACTTTAAAACAACAATAACATGACGAAAATATTTGTTTCAATGATACATAAGAGCAAATAAAAAGCTTATAAAAAATAGAAAATTAAAGTAGCTTCGATACAGTATGCAAGGTTTGTACACAAAATGTATCATACATCGATGCTCTTCATATTTTACCTCAGTTTGACCTTTACCCTTGACCTAATTGGAGATCATTCTTTGTTTGTTCAAAACCGACAGTTATTACTGCTATGGAATCTGATTTGAACGTAGTCACTCTGGGCTTGACATTGATCAAGTGACCGTAAATTTAAGCAAGTTTTGCCCGTGAACCACGTCCTTATCGAATTTGATTCAGAGATAATGAGAGTAGGTTAATATGTCTTTCACAAGTAAAAGCTAAGAAACATGTCCCCTTTTTTTGGCCGGACTTAGAAAAGTTAGATATATGCATAAAATGTTACTTATCCCATTATTTATTTATCGCCCCTCAGATTACTTACGTAATAGACACAGCGTGATGGTGAAGTTCAATGCGCTTGAATGTACTAACTGAACATTTAACATAAAAAAAAACGTTTGTTAAGTACCCTAGACGAGTTAACAATGTTTACTTAGATGACACCATGGACGCTTCCTTGTATCAACAGTATCGCGTAGATATGTTATCAGAAGCTTCTTTGTAAAACAGTTATAATGCATGTCCTTTTATAGGTTTTATAATTCTAAAATACTTTCGTTGAAGTATCATGTGGTATCATTCTGTTTTGGTGGAATCACCACATCTAATGACATTACTTACTTACAATCTACATTTTTGTATATGAAATACAAACTTCAGTTTACTCTTAGAAGATCAGCATGTTCAGCCATATTCGACGAGTGATAAAATTGTCAACGTACAATCGTATTACACTGACAAAAAAAACAAAAAACAAAAAACAGAAAATACAGTAAATATTTTAAATATTGTCCAAATAGCATATTGCTTATACTAAAAAGGTTTATCTTATACTCAAAAACATTGATGAAATGTTTCTTTGAATATTTTTTTTAGTTAAAAGAAAAAGATTTAGAATATCCTTATGTACAATGTCATTTCACAAAATCTACATATGCACGTGATTCGTCCGACCGATAGGATTACATTGTATATTCGGCAACACACTTTTAAAACGTAAGCACGCATTTTCTGTTCTATGGCATCTAATGAACATTAGAAAACTGAAAGACCTTAAACTGAAAGAACTTCGACCATCTTCTTACTAGCAGGAGTTCCTCAACTTGTTCATGAAGGAGTATTGTTTTATATATGTGCTGTACGTTTTCCAGGTTGTTTTGTACCATTATGTTCTGTGCATTCCTTAAGTCGTTTTTTATAGTTAAGACACTCTATCCTGTGCATGTACCATTTCGTCCTATGCGTTTGTCAATGTTTATTCACATTTTCTAAGTAGATGAGTAGTAACTACAGTTTGTCCTGTGTATATATCATTTCGTGATGTACGTTTGTAAATATGTTATGTTATGTTATGTTATGTTATGTTATGTTATGTTATGTTATGTTATGTTATGTTATGTTATGTTATGTTATGTAAATTTTCTAAGTCGTTTAATGATTTGTCCCATGCATATACATTAATAATTTTGTCCTGTATATTTGTTTATATGAAATGTTTGTTTTCTAAATCATTCAGTAGTAACAACCGTTTGTTCTGTGCATATTTCATTTCGTCCATTACAATTATCAATACGAAAGTCGTTCTGTAATCACAACAGTTTGTTTTATGCATACTTTACTTAGTCTTAAACATTGTAGTACAAAATTTTCACAAAACAGGCTCTGAATAGTAGTTATGCATATTATGATTACGAGCTATTTGATTATAGGTCAATGTCTCAGGAATCTGTAAAGTTTCCGCTCTTCTTTGCAAACGCATTGTTTGATCTTAGTGAAATTATGTAAGACGTTTGTTTTTCATTTTCGAAAAAAAAGTAATCTTAGTTCTAGAACGTTTAATGTAGCAGCAAGGTAGTTTTAAAAGTTGCGTATGTTAGAGATTCACCTAGCAGGGATTACTTTTATTTACACTGTCCTGTGACTTTGGAACATGGTGGGGGTAAGAGTGAGGTTGGGTGCGCACCATAAACCGGTTTAAGCTCCCCAGTGGTGTTTTTGCCACTGACCGTTCCAAGGCGGTGCCCCACTGTGTTCCTTTAATTGTTCGTTTTGTCCTCGTGTGTTTGCTTTGTATGCTAGTGTGTGTTGGTAGTGTATGTTTGTGTGTGTGCATGATTGTGTGTGTGTGTGTGTGTGTGTTGTTGTGTGCGTGTGCGTGTACGTGTGCGTGTGTGTGTGTTGGTGGTGTGCACTTCTGGGTGCTGTGGGGCTCGTTTTGGGGAGGCTGCGTTTTTGGTACGTGGCATTCCCTGTTTGATATTATTTTTGTTTTGATAATTTTGTAGGATAAATCAAAACTATATAGTTTTGATCTCTTTGCATTTAAATAAAGCACATCTGTGCAGTGTATGATCATGAATTCTACTGTTCGCTATACAGCTGATAAATGTTCAGTGAGCACTATTTGAAACTATTATACTAGTAATTGTACTGTCTTTGATGGACAGGTCAATTAAACAATAATTTGGTAAGAATACTAGTTTTTTACTTCCTTGTAAATGACACTAGTTTCTTGTTTCAGTATGCTGCAGCAACAGCACTATTTAAACACCAACAGCTCCTACCACATCAGTAGAATATGATATAAAACAGAAAGTTCCATATTTGCAGGGGCAGAGCAGGACCGGGTGATCACTTCTCGGTGACTCTGACGCAACTGGTTCATTAGAGACTGAACCAGACGTTCTGCCAAAATTATTGTTTATACACCAAGGACAGACTGATATCAAAAAGTAACACTGGTAGCTGCTTATGCAATGTGTGTTCCTAAGTGCAGCTAACAGTGGTTTTAATGAGTTTCAATGTCCGTTTACTCAGTGTGTGACAACATGTCAGTAGTATTCCATTAAACCTTAAATGCAGGTGGTAATATCAGTGATTTAGTGATTCTAGAGATTGTAGAACATTACAGAGAAAGGTTCTTTTATGTGCGTTTTAAGTTAAGAACTATTCACATGCTGTAGCATAAAGGTAACAACTTATTTGTGTTGCTAAAACATTTTCGTGAAATTAAATTTTGATAAAAGTAAAGAAGAACGCAAGTATAAATATAATTGAGGATGGTATTAAAGAGCTTGTTACCACAAACACACTAAACACTATTGAAAGAATGTTTGAAATCGGCTAAAATATTAGAAGACTTATGATACATATGCAAACATATGCAAATTAGGCACACTTTTAGACACATCCGTTTTTCAAAACTTAGTTTTGAATCCGATTTACCTATTTTAACATCTTGGATATTTACAAGAGCATCACAATTTCAAATGGCCGCCTCCATTATTCTCCAGTTTAAATTTTTCAATCTTCACATTTAATTCTCCATTTTTAGAAATTCTTTCAACAGTGTGTTCTTCTGAACAAGTTCTTCGATTCAAAGTCAAAATATTTTCTGACATGCCTTGCCTTTTAATGCATACAACAAAACGAATTAAGTGTTACTATTGTATTGAAGTGCATGATAGAGGTTTTCAGATGACTGGAGTTTAGATACAATCAATAAGTTCATTTTAAACACTCTCCAATCGTCTAGAGTATCATTTCAAAACAGACAAAAAGTCGGGTTCGGCCTTATTAACCTCATTTCAGCTAAAGGATATGTCAATTATATTGATTATACATGTTTCTCACCAAAGTCGCGTTGTGAAAACAAAACGGTTTGTTCGGTAGCATCCCCAACTTATGTTCTTTTTAATTATATAATATTAACACCGTACTGGATATATTTTACCCATAATCTTACGATAATGCCCATTACAGCTTGCTCGTAGGCTCTTAAATCAATTCAAAAATGAGTTACCGGTATGTTGACACACATATAAGATTTATTTCTCTATGATATATCTTTACGCACTCAGAAGAAACCAATTACAAGAAAGCAGTATTGAAACGTCCCCGTCTTGCAAAAGTAGATGTTAGGTAAAACGTCAGAGAATTTTACCAACGCATAAAAATGGCTTGTTGAAATGCAATTTAAGTTATACGTTTGACAATTTGCAGGATCCTGTGATAAGAAAGCAGGCCAACTTAATCTGCTCGACAGAATTTGTTTTATTTTGAAAAAAAAATGGCTAGGCATGGGAACAGTTATCAAATTGCAAGAATAATACACCGAAGCCCGTAAAGGTTCTACCAGGACAAAAAGAGAGTTATGGTTTCATTAGTACAACTCATCAACTTCTTGTGTTACTAGGAATATCATTTATCTGAAGGTATTGGAAATGTAGGTAGAAGTTGTTAAAGAAGTAACATTGAGTGTGGTGAAAGGAGAGTGTCATACATGGGTGTATGTGCATATCTGTGTTTACAGTTTACTACTAGTATTTGCAGAATGGAAGATTTAGAGCTGAAGATTGTCAAGTACCGGTGATTCAGTACGGTTATCTTTGATAGCAGATAGCTGTAAGGCAGGTTAAAAACATTTAGATTAGAACAAGATTCATAATTACGAGACACAATGAATGCTCTGTTTGTAGTTTGCAAAGATCTTGTTTCAGCAGACCAGATGTTGGAAAAGCGGTACGTTTTGAGAGCCATGGGATATGGGTGAGAATGGAGCATGGACATACGAGGAGTGTACGTGCTGCAATAATACAAGTTATCATGCCAAGTTATGGAAATGTGTACCTATCTAAATTGTGATTTAATCAAAGAGGATGTTGCTGGGGCTTCAGATTGAATACGCAGCTGTGATGGTCAAACGAAAGATGAAAAACACTCTGAACTTGTTATGACCTGATTATTGGCGCACTTAAAACCCTAGATGCATGTATCCTGATAGTCGTGGTTCTTCATGGATGCACTTGTTGCACAATGTTTCAGTTGTTTTACCGATTTACAAAACGCAAATAAACGAGACATTTGATAAACCCAATTTATATTTCATCATATCAAATCAAATAAATGTATTTTGTTCCAAATTATTATTGTCATCTGTTTGCAACACTTGGACACAGTAACACCCACTAAAACACATGTAAAACACACCAAGATCACAAAGAGAATGAGGTGCATTGAAAAAGAGTTAAACTCCCCCAATGCACATCAAATGACAAAACGAACAGAAGAAAGCACATCATTTCCCCTGCTGTTACACTAATTCAAAGATATTCTATTTCAAAATCTAATAGTGGACAGAGAGATTTAGAACTTGTGTAAAAAAACGACGACTATAATATTTACCGCTATCATTTATTCAGTACCATTATAATGCCTTGAGAAACTTTTTATGTTTTCGCATTAGTGATTCATAAGTGTATAGGTGTATACGTAGATATTGTGTAACGATCTAACTCGAATGTCAAAATGTCGGGGGCAAGTTCTAGCAACGAACTTTAACGTAAATATGCAACGAGTTTAAATTCTACTTTATCTTGGAAACACGCTGCTTGACACGTCAAGCTATTGCGACATTGATATGGACTTTGTAACCCTTCTATTCATCTTTTGTACATGTGATAAGCCATTCATGTTGATTTGAATAAACAGCAACTGCATCGAGGCGTTTGTACACTATAATTATGACAATACATCTCGCTTAATCTCACTATGTCTTTGTTTTTGTTTCATTTAAATATTTTCTCTAATGAAACGAAAACAAGATGAAAAAATCAAATTAACTGAATACAGTAGATTTAAATCTACAGACTATTGACTAAAATACTTGTCTTGGAATATGTCGTCACTGTTATCATTGCATTCCTTTTCGTCTTTTCATTAATGCAAATCAGTCATTTTTTTACAAAAGCTGGTATATGGAAGCGGACAGTTGGAAATACATCCATTAGGTAAAACTACAATTCTGGTAACTGAAAAGACAGCAGATTTTGTTATCTCTTTTGTCAAATAGTATCTCTTTTGTCAAATACAGTTCATATAAAACCGGTCAATTCGAGTGGAAGTAATACATACATTATTATAAATTAACAAACTGCTTGTAGTTCGGTTATGTAAATGTTTATTTTGTAACTTTTGTAAAATTGAAAAGTCGAAACATATTCAACACATTGTTTGCTTTAAATAGTAAAGCTGAACAAAACATGCGAAAAGATCAAACGCTGACATGTATGGATTATGTTATGGTATAAGTTGCTACCATGCCATCGCGAACGTGTTCCCCTACGTGGCAGTGGATCAACCATGTACCTGGATTACTAGCAAACATTTCCACAGTTTCGTAGGTACCTGGGAATACCTCCACTACGTCTCCTTCATGCGTCTGACCTGTACGGTAGTTGTACGTCTGTCCGTGAAAATGTACAGTGTGAATGTCTTCATTTTCACCCAAACCTAAGATGTACCAAGCAATATTGTCACCAGTATTTGCTATCAGACCTTCAACATTGTTATATATCAAACCATTAATGGAATCGTATTTGTTACTTTCAATAAAATCGTCTGTGGAAGTGTCAGCTGTTGGGCAGTTTTCCATGATATTTTGATTCAAATACCAACTTCTATTTTCATCGAACGCTTGAAATAGAAGCGCAAATTCTTTCTCAACGGAATCGGTTCTTTTACCTTCTGAACTTAATATACCGCTTCTGCATACGACAATCGGTCCAACAAGACCAGAATATGTGTCTTTAACTAGGTCTGTAGCCGAGTGATACATGTAGTTGATACAGTTTGGTCCATTTGCACCAGGACCGGAAGTCTCAGTTACGTCCCAACGATACGTGAATGTTGACCCCGGAGGAACGCCATCACCCACCTTGAGTGTTGTTCCATCTTCGTATCTCATACCTTCAAAAGTTTTATTGTACCTAAGGCCTTGTGCATGCATGGAGTATTTTCTGCTTGCCATATTTTTAAACACAACTTCAATAACGTCTCCAACGTTTGCTTTGATAAACGGTCCCAGTACCCCAAGATGCCAGCTTTCTGCAGTGATAGGTTTCTCCTGGGTGAATGTGCCGTCCGTATATTCACGGTACAATGCTTTTGTATATATACTTCCAATAAACTTACCATCTTTTTCAATTCGATTGTACTGTGCACTGTAAAATACATATACACTACCAAAATAGTTGCATTGTTGTTCCAAAGTAAAAGACGATCCGAATACTTAAGAAACGGATTCAATTCAGGAAATAGTTACGAAACAGAATTAATGTACATTATTAAGGAATAAAGTTACAGAAAGGGAAACTTTTTTTTAATATTTCGACTGTATTTGTCTTGTTCAGGAAGTCAACAAATTATCACTCATATGTCAGTACAAACTCTATTTCGATAGAAGGCAGATTTAACAAATTATCCACTATTTGTCTAAACAAACAGTATTTCGAAGGAAGGCGCAGAGAACAAAGCATTTATCGGAAAAAAGTTAAAAAACATGATAACTGAAGCAATTCAGATTTTACAAACATGAAACAGGGAAGATATTACCATCTTGATAAGGTTTACCTTTCGTTATAACTTATAAGACATATGTTACAGTGCGATCAAACATGGACAGAAACTGAATGATTTTTTTGTCTAAATATCAACTGAAATTTACATGAAATAAAACGCACCCTTCATTTTTACTGATAATTGTTAATGATTTCGAGCTAACCTTGATGGATCGGAGTAGTTTCCTCCCGTCAATGGGTGAATTGTTTTTGGTGAGTAGTTCCATTTCTTTTCAACGGCTGCTATATAATATCGTCTTGTGATGCCATTCTTAGGTAAAAAGTTACCAGTGGGTTGTCCACATGCATTGACGTGGTATATTGCCTTCAGTCCCTCGTTAAAATGGTTGTCGTTGTGACAATGTATTGACCAATTACCTGCAAAGTCGTGTATTAGTGAGAACAATTCAAATTATCCTCAGCTATTTATCATAAATATTAAGTTTCCTTAATTATTCCAAAAAGACGCATATGAGAACATATGTTCATATGAAATCGCTAAATTCAAATGAAATATAATGCAGGAATCCAACTGTTGTTCTACACATCTATTCAAAATACTGCAATCAACAGGTTTATCAGACTGTATAGTTTCTACATTCTCTCGCAAAAATTTCATAATCAAGATAATGACGTAGATGTTAATAATCAAAAGAACTGAATAATTATGATAAATGTCTTGTCTCAATATGCATATGCTATAAACATTGCAATAACGTTTAACGCAATAAAGATATTGGCATTAGTGTAAAATGCACGCAGATACATACCGACGTTATCAGGTTTCATGACAGCACTAAAGCCTACGCCTGATATGATAACATGTGAATCACGATAAATCCCGTCAATCAGTACATTGTTTCCATTAAATGTGACCCCATGATTCCCTTCTGTCTGCCCGAAACTGATAGTATGCCAAATGACTCTCTCATCTTTGCAAACATCCAGACCATCTAAATTACCATATGCTCTCCCGTTAATAGCTGAATAAAACAAAATAAAATACGAAATTAACCTTCAAACACAATTAAACATAACATCTAACAGCGAATACCAAAATTACACTAAAAGCTTTTAAAGACAAAACTTTTGTCACAAAGTTAGTCGACCATTCATTAGATTTACTATATAATCCAACTAAATTCATATATTTATACGACTTAATAACAACTTCTATACGTATGTGTTACTTGTAAAGGTTTATATGGGTAAAGTTTGAATAGAGTTGTTTTTTTTTTTTTTTTTTTTTTTTCCCATATATAAAAAAAACATTTGTCAAAAGGTTAGTAAGCCATACAGGTTTCATACTTTTTGGGGTAAATGTTGAAAACTTTACGTCATCCACTGCGTCATTCTCCACAATTGGACAGTTCAACATAACGGTCCTCCCATATGTGGGGGGGGGGCAGATGTATCAACTGTGTCGTTGATATAGTCGGCAATGTTGTCGTCAAGATACCACGAGAAGTTCTCATCAATACTAGATATGTACACGAACATCTCTCTGTCCATATATTTCTGAATTAGAAAAGGCGCAATCTTATAACGTGTGGTTTATAAACATAATCGAATCTTACGTGATACAAATGAATACCGGTTTCAGACAGAGAATATCTTTTCTTCAATAAACAAATAATATCACGTAAACTTGTCAACATCAACACTCAAACGGTTTTGAACTTTATTTTTTCTTCTACGTTTCAATGTATTGCAATATATTTCACCGACACTGTTCCAGCAAACACATTGTTGGTGTCTATATGTTTTGATACTACAGTGTCACTATTATAGTTTTGCTATTTACCTTGGAGAGTTTGACCTACATTTTCAACGGAAATATCACCAAATCAAAAATATCTGTTGAGTAAATGGACAAACTTTAATAGCCACATCATAATTATCATCATTTACCAATAAATATGTTCGCCGAAACATGGCCGGTGCAATAATGTGAGAAAAACCCTTGGTGGGGGAAGTAAACAATGGTCAAGTGGTCAGCCGATCTAATTATGCAGAGTGTTTTATAGTCTGCGTTCTACTTAAATATTCTGTTTAAACATGAATGAAAAGTGCAAATCAAATGCTGCATCGAGGATGATGCAATTCGCCATATCGAAATTTACATTTGTAGTTATGAAATCTCGCTGAGGAACTGAGGATCGGTATAAATCTTTAATATCTTGCGAATGGTATACGACGATGGCATAGTAGAATCTCCAGCTGCGAAAACATTACCTGTCGCCCTGAATATGAATCCAGCGATCCTGGTTTACAAATCAGAAGTGGACCTATGAGACCGGAACTGACGTCACGTTCCATGTCGTAATTTGAGTAGTACATGTAGGTAAGGCAGTCCGGATCGTCCGTACCCGGGGCAACTGCCCAGGGGACAGTAAACGTATATGAACCCATGTTTCCGGGGGTAACAATGTGACCAGTACCTTGGTTGGATGATGCTGAAAAGTATTTATTTTGTCTTGAACATCAAGCAAAACAGCAATGTTAGTTTGGATTAAAAGTTACTAGTATATTTGAACTTGAAAAAGTGAACAAGTAAGAAGTTTAAACACACAATGCTTCTGTGAATTTATGTATTATATTCCTGGATGATGACAATAATTGCTTCAATCACTTACCAAACGGCTGTTTTAACCACATCCCGTTCTGAGAGCTAATTAAACTTGTCCCCTGCAGGTAAATCGAAACCGGTTTGGGTGTGAGATTGATCAATACTATTTGTATTGTATCGCCTACTTCAGCCCTTATAACTGGTCCCAGTAGCCCAAGATGCTCCTCGCTCTTGGAGCGATTTATCTTATCCCCATATTGAAAATCGCGGTACTCGAAGAACCTAGACTTCTTGTATTTGCTTCCGATAAACTTCTTGCCGCCAACACTTTTGGAATAGTAGAGTTCTGAATCACTGAAAATAATTATATAGGATTGACATATTGTATACATTGAAGTCGAGCCGCAGCTGCGCAGTGGTAGCGCGTTCGCCCTAGGGTCGGAGTATTCCTGGTCTGATCTCCACCAGTGCCACGGCAGAACTGCCCAGAGGCAAAACCCAGATAGTTCCAGATGCCCCTCGCTTTCTCTTCAGTGTTGATTCCACCTGGATTGAGTCTCAAGAGCAATAAATGTAGGTTGTAAGAAATTGTTACGCAATCGAGAATAAGTAAATATTTCATATAAATTATATTGTATAAATGAATAACAGGAAAAATGAATTATTGGACCTTGCAGTAGAAATAATTCTTTTAGTCACAGTAACTCGATAATCTACTAAACCCATTCCAATTATCACCAGCATATGAAATACTTCAGCATGAATGGTATGGAACAGGAGAGAGCGTAGTGGTGAGAGTAAGGACGGGGTAAGGATTCAAAACAGGAAGTCAAGGTTATGTTAGCAATTTCTAATCCAAAGTAAACAATCACAAATTATAACTAATCTTTAATCCGTTACTGGGTATACTTATGTTATATTATGTTAACACCTTTACTCAAGCTTGGAGACTTGCTGTTCTCTTCATGCCAATAGGTTGTACGTCTATACTATATTTGCAGCATATTGCTAACAACATTCTCTAGACGTTTATCAAACAGTACACGAACCTTCCTGGTGCTGTAAGATCTGTACCGTCATAAAGGTTTCTTCCGGAAGGTGCGTAATCCCACTCTTCCGTCTCCGCAGCCAGATAGAAATTCCGGACTTTACCACTTAGCTGATCGGGTGGAACGTTAGTACTATAGCACGACTTCACTGTCAATAATACTTTCATACCATCTACAGTGACAGAATGACGAAATTTACAAATTAATTTTAAAACTGTCAATGTGTTTATCATAGTATGGTCAACTAGCACTGTTAAAAAAAAGGTTTTTGATGATTGAATATAATAACATTATTTTATGTTCATGGTTCTGGAGAAATTATTAAAATACTACATGTATATATTAAGGTATGAATATACAAAAAAAACCTGTCATACTTCTATTGTGTTCCGAGTTCATACACTGTATGAGCCATGTGCCTGGGTTCCTAGCAATCATTTCTGCAGCTCGGAATGTCGCCGACCAAATGCTTACAACGCTTGTCCTATAATACAGAATCACTGAACAACTTCACACACAGCTCATCTCGTGATACAAGTTTTACGATAGAAAACATGTCTATGTTCAGCACAATGTAGTCTGCCTGTCAGAAGCAGTCGGGTTTTTTTTCTGTGGCCTGCTCTTATGATTTTATGACGTGAATGACCCAACCAGTGGATATATTTAAAATATCCAGGAGGGTAATGATCAGTGAAGTTACTTTGTTTCTTATAGCATAAATTGTCGTTATGAAGTATAATACGAACAGTCAATTATATACAGTATCCTTTGTATATACCCAACGACGTAAAAATATTCATTTAATAAAATTACAAAATTTAGCTGGTTATTGTGATACACCGTCCAGAACTAGGTCATTTATAAACTTTTAGGACAGCAATGGACCTTCTACATGTATTTAAAAATAGATAAGCTTTAAGTAATACGTGTACGGAAAGATAAGGAGCAAGCAAAAAACAATACTAATAATCAGCAAAATCTATCGTAATAAGACAAAGAGTAGTGCCTTTAAACCTTAAGTTTATACTTGTTATTGTTCTTGGCCATCTTCTAACCCGAGTGCTCTTTCTATGACCAAGACATTTGAGGTGAGAGGAATGGATATGGTAAAGGTTCTAATTTAATAAACTATTAGTGATTATAACGTGTAGAGGGTCATTCACCTGCACTTTCTCTAGGTTTATGTAGCATTTCTTCTCTAAAAATCTGAAATTGTATTCGTTGCACAAACGTTTATACAAAAAATTGATAAAGGGAGATTCCTCAAAACCAGTGTAAGTTAAAGTTATGGTTCTCAGACACTACACTGTATCTTTATGTCCTTTAGAACTTTATGCAATTTTGATCAATTCAGTTCAGTACTTAAGGAGTTATGGCCCTGACAAGAAAAAAAATCAAATGATATAATTTAAAAATAGAACAAGCTAGAGTTAAGGTCCTTGTACACTGCACTTCCTCACAATGTCCTCTGTCTGTGTGTAAAGTTTAAACAAATTAGCTTAAATACTTTCTGAGTTATATTCCGGACAATATTGTTATAAGTAAAATCAATAAGAAGAGATAACTAAAAAACGGAGTAAGATATGGTAATGGTTCTTAAAAACTGCACCGCGTCTTAAGTCGTCGGTAAATGTATGCAATTTGAATCAATTCGGTTCAGTACTTATGGAGTTATGGCCCGGACAAGGAAATTGAATTACGGCAGATAATTCGAAAATTGGACAAGCTAGAGTTAAGGTCCTTTTACACTGCACTTTCTCTCAAGGTCAATTGTCTGTGCCAAACGGAGCCAAATACCATAATCCCCTCCGCCTTGGAGGATGGATAAGAAGAGTTGTCACTCGTAAGTGACGAATGCCCCTGAAGTGGTGTCTTACAGTCTGTGACATTGACTTTCTACAACTTAAAATGTACTAATCAGGCCGGAAAAAAGTGATGTACTTAGGCCTTGCACTTCCCATAAATATCCTCTTCATTGTAAGCCATTTAATAGATTCATTCCAGTACTTTTTGGGTAATATAATGCCGCGGACAACATAAATCAACCAAAGGAGATAATTCACAAAAACAAAGCAATATATCATTATGGTTTTGCAAACTGCACTGCCATTTAATGCCCTCTCTCATTGTTATGATCCGGACAAGAAAATGTAACAAAGAGGCATAATTAAAGATTCAGGCAAGGTAGAGTTAGAGTTCTTGCACACTTCACTTCCTCTCATTGTGCTCTTTCATTGTTTACAGTTTCAAGTAATTGTTTTTAACAATTCTGCAGATAATTTGTAAAAAGAGATAATTAAATAATGAGGCCAAAAAAATCATAACTTTGCTTTTTAAATCGGTGTTCATGTTAGAAATAATGCGCATTGTTTTTTTTTTCAATGAAACTGCATAAAATAAGAAAGGCTTTCTGGCAATTCACGACTCTCTCATTGTTTGCAACAGGCAGGAATTTCCCTCGGTAGTTATGCCCCAGACAAGAAAATGTAACAAATGGGGATTATCAAAACATAAGGCAAGGGAATCAATGAACTAACATACTGATATGAAACCCTTTTCAATAAATGTATGATATGTTATAATATTATGTAATACACTTGGCTTAGTTTATAAATGCAAGATCTTTTGACATGTATACCTGTGGTGGCTCTCTATGAAAGTTTGTCCTTGGATATTAACTGGGTGGAGTTCGGCATTGAGAGAGAATATATACCAAGCTATTTTGTCACCTTCGCATACGTTTAAACCAGGCATATTACCATACATGTACCCTGCAAGATAAACATTTTATCTAGTGTTAAAAACTTGTACCATTGTTTACAGAGAGTAAGATTCATTGAATGCTAAAAAGGACATTCCTGTTTGAATTTATTTTAAACGATGATTTAATGAATAGGCGCATTCTTCTTATGCCAGTAGAAATGAAACATAAGCAAAACACAATATACCATTAATGGAATCTTTCTTTAGGCTTTCTTCAAAGTCTGGATCACCAGAATTGAACAGACGTTTACATTCTGCTGGGTTCTGACAGCGCTGAAGGTTTTCGTCGACCAACCATGATTCTCCCTCGTTTATGGAATCAAAATACAGTACAAACTCTTTGTCAACATCTGTTCGTTCGTGCTTGTCGTTTAGAATTCCTGCAAAAAGAAACATGACAACTAAATAAACTCTTTAATAACCATCTTTAACTGATATTGTATCATAAATTACATAACATATCACACTACCTTTTGTGTTTCTCGGTGTCTTCTTTCTGTGTTTTATTCACACGAATAAGCAATTCCAAATGACAAATTACATGACAAACTTGATCATCACATTTGCTTACATTTTAAGTAGACTCACAAAGTTAAGAAAGGCTATTCTCAGTACGGTCATATTTATTGACATCGTGAGCTATAAAAATAAGCTTTCTGTGGCTGTATTTCATCTTATCTCAGTTTAACAACATTTTATAATTCTGATTAAGTATCTTAACTATTATATGCTCTAAGCCTAATGCGTAAATATACATTATTCGACTACCAACGAGACTTTAAATGTTAAGTCATTGATAGCTATGCACCTTGCTTGCAGACAATGACAAGACCAAGCAACCCAGCGTTAACTTCCCTGTCCGGATCGACGTGAGAATGATAGGCAAATGGAATACAGTTAGGGTCATCGTCACGTGGTGAAAAGTCAGAGGTCAATTTCCACGTGAGTGTAATATTACTTCCGGGCTGTATACCGTCATCAATGTGTTCTTGTTGTTTGGTATTGTCCGTGTATAGGGCCCCTGGAATTACAAAAACTGCAATATACATTAGAGTAAATAGTTCCTAGGCACAAGACTATAAATAATGAACTTTTAATTTTCAAGCATATTTTTGTAAAACATCACTAGCTAATTCTGCAAAATTCCTTTTATATATCTCGGAATATCATGTTTTATGCTATCATATACTACGTGGTAAAAAGGTGTCATATTCAAAAGCTTAAATAATAGAACATTTGCAAAAACTATTACCTAACCTTAAAGTTTAAGCTATACATTCCAATCATCATCGATAAAATAAGCGTTTCAAAATATGTTGAAGTACCGTAAAACATAATAATAATAATACATGCAATTATTCTATTATTATGTTTTCAGTTATTTTACACCAGTTTTCAGGAGTTTGGTGACAAACAGTATTTCATAGTTTCCACGTGCTTCATACCTTCATTTAGTTTATCATATCTAACACCATGTGGATGCACGGAGATATTTCTATTAACCATATTGCGGAAATGAACTCGAATGATTTCTCCAACTTCACCGTGTAGCAGAGGTCCGACATAGCCAAATGATGGATCTGACGGAATCTCATCCGTAAATGTTTCGTCTTTATACCGTTTGTAAACCCATTTGAAATATTTGCTGCCAACTCTGTCTGGCCCATTTATCAACGTATCATTTAAATATCTGAAATAAGAATTATCTTTATAATGTTACACAGTTTCGAATATATCAAACATTCGATTCAAAACTGGTCAATATGTTTGCCAGAAAAAAAAACAAGTCGGTTTCTTTTGGATATCTGGTTTCACAGTTCGCTGAAAGTTCGCTACAGCAGTAGAAAACATTTGCGAATAAGACCGCTAGGAAGATTTGACAACGACAAGACAGGTTGTCTGAACGTTTCAGATTGGTATATACTTCACATCGAACATCTATTTCCTAGCAAATATTTCCTCTGTACCTGACTACTTTCAAATATTTCTTCTTAGATACAAAAAAGCACTTGCAACATAAAACATAAATCAGACATTGGGTTTGATATGAGATATAGTTTGCAGAAGAACTTCATTCCTAAACAGTTTGATGTTCTGTACGGAAAAAAATCTGAACATTTTACTTAAAAAACTTCAAAACTGAGACGAGACAGGTGCCAATAACAAGCGTGATGTATATCACGTAATGTATGTAAGCATGTCCTTCCCGCAGTACTCTCTCCCTGGGTGTTCCATCATGCGTCAAACGTAATGTAATTCTGATTAAAGTTGAAGTATAAAATATCTTACTCGTCAAAGAAGTCCACCAGATTTTGTTGGTAAGGTAGGTAATCCCAGTCTACCTTTTCTGCTTGTATGTAGTAATCACGGAATTTACGAACCTCAAAGCCATCTGTCCTCTGTCCGGGAACTACAAATGCAAAATATGCATTTAAATATAGTACGATTACGCACAGGGTAGTTTTCACCTTCATGTTTGTTATCAGGTATGAAGTCTTACAAAATTGTTACCCTTATTCATACCGGGTATTTTTACGAGGGTTGGTCAAGGAGTTTTCATAGTAGATTTAGTCAACATGTATTTTCTAAACAATGTACAGATTTTACTGACGATTTTCCAGTTCATCTATCGATCTTATTGTCCTACTGACCGATATTATTATGCAGTGTTAATACCAAAGTGATATTACCGTTCAAAGTGAATGTAATAATTTTAAAAAGGACATCAATTACTGATTTATACTCCAAAAACAACTAGTATTTTCATACTCAGTAGTTGTCACCAAAATTATATACAAATATTATTATTTCAGTTTTATTGCAACTCAATATGGAGAATTTGTAAACGTTTTTTTTACTATCTTAGTCCAAAATTGAAATTCACATATTCTTTTAGGTATATATTATATTACATAGATCAATAAGCAAAATAACTCACTATAATATGTAGTTGCTAATATAGTTTTAATGCATATTTTATCAGCATCTATGTTTGATTATACCTGTGGGTAAAGATAGATCCATATAACCTTAGGATTAAAACATTGTAGTTGTTGATTCGATCATAATCTATATCAATCTGAGAGGCAAGATGACTAGAATAATTGTCTTTGAGGGTTTGTTTCTCACCAAGAACAATGTATATCATTACCGGGACCCAAATCAGGTCTCACAAACAGGCAGGAATATCGAACGTAGTCGCTCTGTCCTTGATCTTGTATCAAGTGACCGAAAATTTAATAGGGTTTGGTCGTGAACAAAGCCACTATAAATTTCGTTGTAAGATTATAGTGTAACGTAAACTGCAAAACCAGTTATGTGTATAACCTCAAGCATGCAAGCCTTAAGGCGCACACTTTGTAGAAGTTGTCTACATTGTATTTAGAAGAACACCACCTAAAGTTTAATGGTCCATTTTCAACATTTACTGAGAAAAGATGTAAGTTCTAAGTCTTACACACGTAAAAGTTACGAAGCACATCCCTTGTCCTCTGACCAAAGCTATTACATTAAATCAATGCGTGAAAATGTAACTATTGTGGTTACTTTTTTGTCACCCCTCTAATGACTTGCATAAGAGACACAGCTCTACGTGACAGCACTATGTGAAGGCATTTAATCAGGTTTTATCAGTTGTTTAATGCGATTGAATGTTATACAGCTTACAAAGTTCGCATGTACTGTAAAACAATTACACAATGGTTACACAATTAACACACTAATCTGCCAGCTTGTACTGGAACAACATACTTCTGTTGCGGGTTTGGTTTTTAACAAGCGTCTAGTTAAGACAGTTCATTTTTGTCTGCGTAACATTTATATGTTGCAATATTTTCTTATAAGTTTTGATCAGCAGGTTGCAACCATAGTTGAACGAGTAATTAAAATATTTAAAAATGTCTGAACATTTTCGTATAAGTTTTGATAAGCAGGTTGCGACCATAATTCAACGAGTAATTAAAATGTAAAAAATTGCCTTAAATAATAATGTTAAAATCAGATAACGTTGATAACTTACGTAACGATAAAGGAATCGGCTTGTCCTTGAAGAAAAAAATATTGTTAAGCACGAGAAATGTCCGCAAATAAGCGCTATATTTAGATGGATCAAATAGGATCATTGCCGAGTGTATCCGAAGCTAACCGTTTGAAAGAAATCTACCCGAAAATGAACATTTTTTCACGTGCATTATCCTAAGAAGTTGAATGTACACTAATTTAAATCATTGAAATAATTTATGAGCATTTAGAGTGCATATTATATTTAATGCGGACATTTATTACTCATCAAAACGGACATCTACTACATTTCCGCGTTCAGTAAAGCGGACGGAGTGGTCAGTAGCTTTACCTTAATCAAGACAACATTCGCTTATCATTGGTAAATGCACATTGTTGCTGTTTTCAAAAAAATGAAAACATAGAGTAATTAGTATTATAGGGGAACGAATAATCAAAAGGCTACTGTTACAGTTGTCATAGACACGACAAAAGAAAACACCTAATTCATACATTTAAATACACTGAAAGTTCTTACAAACAGCATAGTCGTTAGGTAAAGCAAAATGGTCAATCGGGACATGTATGAAAAAAATACTAGAAAATTAAGGCAGCGTGTACTAAGCATACAATGTTCATGAATTATCTAAGGGTGTTAATGAATGTACTGTAAAGTCATAGATACGAAAAGAAAGTAACTAATACAATACTCATAACATTTATAGACCCTACACCGCTACAAATACAAGGAAACAAAGAAATAGGGCCTACAGTTTAAAAACAGTTTTTCTTCACACTTCTTTGGTGGAATATGTATGGTCTATATGTAACACAACACGATGAAATCTAAAGAGTTATGTATATCTTCTACCAAACTTCTTGTGCCGGGTAACGCATACCCTCGTTTATTGTGTTTACTTTTAAATTAAGTTTTGCTTCACATTTGACCCTTCACATCATTCATAGATATTACTCGAGTTTAGATGTAAACTGTGTAAGATTGAAACATCGCCAGTGGGAAAATTGAAAATATTTGACAGGTTATACAAAATCCATATCAACGTACTTTAATTGATAGTACAGGTAAATTGACCTGATGTAAAATTGTGTTTACAATTTTAATAAGGTTAAGAATACACATACATTAAATTAAGTCTGAATACATCGTACTGATTTCTTTTGTACATGCATGTGTGCTGGCAAAATATCAATTTTCTATTACTATTTTATTGTCTAAAATAAAACAATGAACCTTACAGGGGTACTCCCTAAAACTGGTGTCAAATTTAATTACTTCAAAAGCTTAAGTAATAGAATATGTGCCAGTACTATTACTGAACCTAAAAGCTGAAGCTATATATTCTAGTCATCATCGGTAAAATCAGCGTTTTAAAATACGTTGCAGTACCGAAAAACATTTACAGCCTATACGAAGTTGTTGTACAATTTATGGGTGGCCATCGATTTTTGGCCTGGGGACTGAAAGTCCTCTAGGCCTAAGTTAGCATACCACATTTCAAACACTGCTGACAATTTAACTGTGCTATGTGCGAATAACAACTGTAAACATGCGCTTTGGGAAAGTAGTGCAAGACAGACCAGATCAATCTTTTGTTTGAATGTCGCATACGATAAGAACATATTACAATAATTAAAAACAGTACATACAACTTCAAACGATTGCAGAAAGGTATATAGCTTACGGGCTGCATTACACATTTTTTTCTGTTTTAGAAATTACTGCGCTGTTAGCTGATTACGGAAGATAATCATATGCATATCACGGAAAAGTACGAATATTTACGGAAATTTACGGAAACGTACGGAATTCGATATAAGAGTTTGTAGTTTGATTTTCAAATTGCTGATGTTATTTCATTGACAACTTTCTTATTTACGAACGATTACATATATATTTACCTAAAAAATAAATTTCTTTGAAAAAAAGATACAATTTACGTACATTACCGAGAAGGAACTCACGTGATCAAAATCACCCGCCATTTATCGATGGATGTCAATGCCCAGTGAACGGTTTCACCGGATTACAACTACAAGGTAACCAAGAATCATTTTTGGTTTTCCCTGTTATACACATTGTACAGTACTGTATTTATATTTCATTGTTGGTATTGCATTGTTTATTTCTGTTTCAAGGTTTTATCATTGGTACACAATAATTTTCGATCCACATCATCAGATATCGCTTGAAGTTGAACAAAGCGCAGATTGAATTAATTTTATTGTTCTCTCAAACAATTGATATTGTTGTGATTATTTTTCATTTAACGTACGTTTCATAATAAAACAAACTTCCTGCCACCCATATATTTGTGAATCATTCATTCTGTGTCATATACTAAATTTCGCCCTATGCACATTTCGACCCGCGCTTTAGGTAAGGTTAAGCGTAAATCACGAAGGTCAAAAGTTGTTTTTAGGGGAGTTAATCTATAGCCCCTAGGCCTTCAGCGCTCACAGCGCTTTGATTTATGAAATGTCTCTATGTTGATTATTTGTGCTAAAACGAGGCATATTTCGATACACGTTGTTCTTTAAATTTGAATTTATTTGTCATCTTATATTCAATGAACACAATATTTAATATGAAGAATACAATCTGCTAGATGTAAGGAGTACCCATTTGAATAAATTCTGTTCACTCTTCAATAATTTTCCAGAGACAATATATGCTTGGGGGAGGGGGGTCTCACAAAAACGTCTCTAAGTACTATATTACATCTATCCTTCTGATTTTTATCGCTTCGTAAAAAGGAACACAACGAATTGGCAACCTGAAACACTATGACCACAATATCAACATTTTTTGTGTCTGTCGATAAAGAGGGCAACATTATATCGAAATTAAAGCTCATAATTACATTGTAATCACTTGGGACTCCTTTGTGAATATTCAGTTTCTGAATACACTGTGTAATCATATGAAAGATAATACTAGAAGCAACATGTGATGTTTCCTGGTTTAATGTTCCCCTTTTTGCTTCAATATTGGGATAGTGTGCAGAGGCTTTAGTCCGTTTTTACTTGTTAAACAGGAAAGTTTGACATTCCTTGCACGGTTAAATTATCTCAGTCCTAAATTCTTTGTAACAGTACTCGATTTTCCTTTATCACAACGGCATAATACGTTGCATTTATGTACTGTTCACAATGTTGAAAGATGTGAATAATTTGCAAAGGCTGCTTATTATGTTTGTTCTTACCAGACAGGGAATATAGCGATGAGCGGCGCCAGTAGCACTTGAAACAGCGTGTATGTCAGAATCATTAACAATTTGCAGTCACTTCTTGTTAGAAGCTTTTAATTCTATATGCCCAAAATATTACATCTCCTATTGGGCAAAGACATTATATTTGGAAAAGATGCACTTTTGTATGTAGTTTGTACTTTACATTTTTTAGATAAATTACATATCTTAAGTTTGAACATGTCTACGCCTCAAGGTGTAACTTTAATACCGATATAAGAAAACAAATGGTTTATAAATGTACACACATCTTGTTTCCATAGCCATGCGTGATATTTGAAGACTAGGCCCCTTTACTTAATTACATTATGTAGTTTATGTTTGAAACTATCGCCCTCGCAGTTAAAGTGTAAATTTTCTAAATGTAAATGGCGAGTATTATGGTAAATTCAAACGCATAATTACTTTAAGGATATAAACATCTTAGTTTTATTGCATGTAGCATTAGCCATTGGTTGTCGCCCTTTTTTCCTCTGAGCAGAATGTATGTTTCTCATTTATAAGCGAGTTAAAGATTGCCATTAGTTTAAATGTTATTGCAAAATGAAACATGTGCAAGATGAAAATACAGACATTGTGGACTGAGTAGAAAGCTTGTTTACACCAATTTTGTTGTTGTTGAGTTAACTTTTGTAATTCTTGTATACAGATGAAATAGCAAAGTAATTAAAAAGTAGACCAAACAGCTCCGTATAGGCACTGTAACCTGAAAGTCTATGATTCCAGCTAACATTGCCTCATTGACTTGACTTACTCTTTACAAATACTGATCAACCATGATTTATAGCTTATTTATAACTAATGCATCTTTCAAATTTGTTCAAGAAAAGCCAATTTAGTGACAAGCCTCTTGTAAAAGACGCATTATTAGAATATCTCATAGGCATCCCTTCATAACTAGTGGGCGATATATACTCTATTTCCTGTTACTCCTACACTATTTCATTTCAGGCCAATGTGATCTGAAAACTAAAGTTTTAGATAAATATGACATAAAGCAGGCAGGAAACAGTGACACTTGATGAAACAAGTTCATTCAGGCTAAAAGAATCTTGCGATACAAAATTATTCTTTCTACAATTTCTGCTATTTGGTTGTCATTTTTAATCTAGACATTAACTGATTTTGCTTGAATTTCATTATTCCCAAGAAACTGAATTTCTATCAGCATGCATATTTAATCACATTCAAAAGATGACGTAAATAGCCGCAACCATGTTTTAGCTGCCAGTTATCCATTGAGAAATGTTGTCAATTATTATACCATTTTGTAAATTGTACTCTGATGTACGCTCCTTTTACTTTTTTGTCAAGTCTCTTATTTGACATTTGGTATTAAAGCAGGCGGAATACATAATGACGATCACTATTCAATGATCGGCATCTCTTGACCTCTGTGGTTGTACCGTGCATTATCACCACCATTATGACAAAAATAGCATCTGACTGTAATAAACACTCAGGTGTAATAAACACTGTAATACACACTCTGTGGGCTGATAATGACCTATATTCTGTAGACAAAGATAAAATTTAATGAATGATGAATGAAAGTGTTTTTCTTATAAACGTGCATTAACACAGAAATATGAAATAAACCGTGCAAAATGTTGCTAAATTACGTTTTTATTTTATGAGTATAGATAATAGTAATTTTTAACTAAAAGGCATTCTTGAAAAAAAAAAAAATTTAAAACGGCATTCTTGCTGTTCTCTATCTATTTTGCCATTGTATGGTTGACAAGTGTACACAATGCTTCGTTATTCACGTCACAACGACGTACATTTTGCAAACAAACGGGAAAAAGGACATAAATGTATTAAAATAATATTTAAACCTACAATTGCTTCTGAAATATCAATATTTTAGCCCGTAGCTTTTCATATATTATAGAAAGACACATAATGTACATTATAACTTGACTTCCCCGTTGTTATTTTACATATGCTAGACGTCTGGAATTGAAAACCAAAACTGTCCAGCTGATACTCTTCATGAAAATGTTCCCAACTAGTAATTCTAATCTATAAAAATCTGCAAAAAATAAGAAAGTTCTTTTCGTGAAAAAACAACTTAACTACGAAAGAAAGTCACGTGTCAACATTGGTTTAGACTGAACAGAACATGTTTCTATCATTATTCTATCAGTTAATTTATTCTTCAATATGCGTAAATTCAAAGTGATTCAGGGATTTTAAATTGACAAGAAAACGCAGGTGAACTCACGATTTCTTAATTGTCAGATAAAAACATGTCACAGTGTGATCATTAAAACAGTTTTGGTCACGTGGCTTCGCCATACGTTTTGTTCAATTACTCAATTACGAGATACTGGCACGTGATAAACTAATTGTGTTTAATAAATTCTAATCAAGGGTTATGTTAAGTGGACTCAAGAAATAAAAACGTTCATTTACAAAAAAAATCCTGTACATAATAAAGCTATAATTATATCTTTATTCCTGCCCGTGTTAACGTTTTTAGTTTGTCAGTAGTTTTGATGTTTGTCTGGCTCATATCAGGTTAAAATTGTCAACAATTTTTTAACAGCTGAAAGTCTTGAAATGCATGTGTTTAATTCTCAAATTTCTTTCCATTTAGTTTTTTCTTTCTGGAAAGGAGAACTCAAAACAAGAAACGTTTATTTAAATTCGAAAACCGGAAGTCCATGTTTGTATTGTGCATAGATGAGACTTTAAGAATAAAATTAATAGTTACCGTACTTCATATCAATCATGTGCAAAATTTGATTGTAAAATGTGCTGACAGCAACTTTAAAACTGCACTATGGGAAAAGTAGTGCAATATATAGTAATCAAAGTTCTAACTGATCTTACTTAGTTAATTATTAACCCTTCCAATATGTGCCAGCTTACTTTTAGCTACCAAGGAACGAAATAGTCAATGCCTAGCATTCATAAACACACTGGGTAGATACTTCCGTTACATGAATTTCAAACAGACTGAGTGGTACAAATTCCATGTGGAAGATAATTTTGAGAGTGGGTTTCTCAGGGAAAAGCATCAAGGCAATAAACCCATTTTTGGGTTTAAACATGAAATAAAATTATCTGCCATATGATTTGTACCACTATCTAAAAAAAATTAATTAGTTTCTGTCACGACATCTTCACATTAAAATGCCTTCCTTGAATATCTGACAATGTGCATAAAATCTATAATAATACCTTTTTACAATACTTTTGTTGGTTTGGTTGGTTTCTGCTTTCTAACTGAAACTGTTTTGAAACTTAAGATCATTTTACTGTTTGAATACAAGTTGCCAAATTGGATTTTCACCTTAGTGCTTTATACATAACATTTTTTTCAATCTTAAACGTTTTGGCACCGATGAATAATTACCAGCATTTTCAAAAGCGCTGCAAATGAACGCACATCTTTCTGCTCTTTGTTTAATGATGTCTTCGGGTTAATGAAGACACTTTAAACATTTTCTCATGGTAAATTAACTTCTAAATTATCCTTCTACGTATTAGAGCTAGATATAGGCTTCATTTTCTGCACGAATGTCCTTTCCGGTATCGTTGGCATGGGTTTTATGAAAATATTAGCTCGGTAAGAAAGAACAGATCAATGCAAATATTTTCATTAAAGTTGGAAATGAAAAGAAATTTGACCATTTACTATCTCGTTATTTTAAATCATGAACGTTTGTCTATCCATGATATGCCTGGTATTCAATTCCTGGTTTACCTTTCTTCTATCAGAATAAACAATATTCTATTTCAAGATAACTCACATCTCGACTAGAGATCACAGCAAAATGACTTGTCCTACAAAACGATATTTATAAGTGTAGTTTTCTAAAAATGATTTTATTGATTGGTCACAATTGCTATGATCACCAGTTCGAATAAAATTAACATATGAAAAGAACTTGTGGGATTTTGAAAAAAAAAATGTATCCCTTGTAAATGTAAGACAAAGGAAAGATTAAATCAATTCAAACAAGAATTGTATTTTTTAAACACATGTCTCCCCCATGCCCCCTTCTCTTCTGTAACTCACTGTGGTAGGACCGCTCCTTCTATTAATTCAACTCATTGGGGTAAAAACCCAAAATTGGCACTAAGTTATAATATGCACAACTACAATTCCTACTGATGCCTCACATCAAGTTTAATGAAAATCAAACAATGAGATTTGAAGACGAAGAGCAGACAATATCTTTATCTAACATTGCAGGCCCTTGTGAACTTAACCTTAGATTATATTGCCCCACTTGAACAACTATAATACTAATTCCCACCAAGTTTGATAAAATCCAACACGGGCTTTGGGAGATGAATACGGACAAGATTACTAATTTCATACCCCTGTGACCCTGACCTTTTGACAGTATGACCCCAAATTACAATAAACACAATAACACTTCATAATGATGCTTCCAACAAGGTCTGAGCAAAGCCTAAAAGGAGTTTTGGCAATGAAGTGTATTGTTGACAGACGTCAATGGGAAAACAATATATCTTCTCTCTGATACGGACATAATTGAAATGTCTTTCAAGCTTAACTCGCGCCATTTTGTTCTAAATCAACATTAAGGAAATAAGAGATGTAACACATATGCCGATTATGGAGGATAAAATGGAGGATACAAGCTCTTGGAATAGCGAACATGCATTCGCATTAACTAGAGAAACGTCTGAGAATGGAAATTTATATTTTATTTTCAATCGATGTACCGATCAGCATGCCAAGATCATCGGCCTTTGTGATAACATTGTCATATATCTAAACTCCATACCATGATATACTATAATGCATATAAAACAAAGCAACATTCATTTTTAACCGATAAAATTTGTTTATAAAACAAATATTTTCTGCTATTAGTACATTATTCCCCACCCGATTAAAGCAATAGAAACTATAACTTTTACATTATTTTTTTCTTCTTCATTCTGATTTTATAAGGTCTAGTCTTTAGCTGTGTATTTGCGTATATAACCGGCATCTTATACTTACGGACATCAATGTATACAGTTTCATTCACTGTGTGATTCATATTCTTGAATGTATTGTAAACAACACACGTATAAGTGCCTTTGTCCCTCATCTGAAGGTCTGTGAAAGTGTAAGAAGGACCATCACTAACTGTGCCGTCTGGCAGTACCCAGCTAAACATAGGTGCTGGGTACGCATCCGCAATACACATCAGGTTCAAGAACTGAGTGCCTTCATCTACAGTTTTGTTCCCAATCGAAGTAACTTTTGGAGAATCTTTTGAAAAATTGAAAAACAAACATGTTATACAAGAGTAGTTTCATTCACTCTATGATCGCATTCTTGAATGTATTGAAAACAACACATGTATAAGTGCCTTTGTCCCCAAGCTGAAGGTATGTCTTTGTGTAAGAAGGACCCATTTGGCAGAACCAAGTAATAGAAAGCAGCAGGGTATGCTAGTATTACACGTCAGGGTCAACGATCTGCCTTCATCTACAGTTTTGATCGCCATCGAAGAAACTTTTGGGGAATCTTGTTGTGAGAAACAACATAATATTTACATATGACAAAGTAATTCTTTACAGATTTCGTTGAAAAATGGCTTATGTTATAGCCTTTCCCATAACCCGGTGTTCGTCACGCATGCGTCGCTTGTCGTCAACAGTATAATTACTTGTACCATTTTTATCCTGGCCAATTTTCAGGAATAGGAAGGTTACTTCGGTGAACTTGTTCAAAGTTATTCATACTATTAAATCTGCTTCAGGATTCAGGTCGCCATTGCAACCAATATGAAGCTCTTTAAAATCTTCTCTTTCAAAATGGCAAGGCACAGAGCTCATGTTTCCATTGCGTGTGTTAGAGATTCACCTAGCAGGGATTACTTTTATTTACACTGTCCTGTGACTTTGGAACATGGTGGGGGTAAGGTGAGGTTGGGTGCGCACCATAAACCGGTTTAAGCTCCCCAGTGGTGTTTTTGCCCTGACCGTTCCAAGGCGGTGCCCCACTGTGTTCCTTTTAATTGTTCGTTTTGTCCTCGTGTGTTTGCTTTGTATGCTAGTGTGTGTTGGTAGTGTATTGTGTGTGTGTACATGTTGTGTGTGTGTGTCGTTTGTGTGTGCGTGCGTGTGTGTGTGTGTGTGTGTGTGTTGGTGGTGTGCACTTCTGGGTGCTGTGGGGTTCGTTTTGGGGAGGCTGCGTTTTTGGTACGTGGCATTCCCTGTTTGATATTATTTTTGTTTTTTTGTAGCATTGTGTTGTGGTTTTCTACCAATAACATATCCTTGAAGTTAAAATTGGAGGTTTGTACTTGTTGTACATAGAAATGTATAAGAAATTTAAAAAAAAATTCTTGTCAGCTTGAAGCCACAATGTCAAGAGCTTACTAGATATATATTTGTTATGTATCATTGTGTAGTGGTCATTTACTAACTACATTGAAAGTGAACCCCTGAGGTCAAAATTTGCCCCATCCAATTTAAAAATTATATATTTTGACAATTTATGTACGTTTGGAATTTGGGTCTCGATGATATTGAGCCCGACATTTCCATTTTTGGCACATTTACACCACTAGGTGGTATAGGACCACCATAGTCGTTTCGTGTAAATGACCTTGTGATATTTAGACAGCACCATTTACAACTATATTAAACTTAAAATTACGATTTTTACGAAACTCATAAAGCTGTTTATTCGTGTTACGTGTATAATACAGTAACTATACATCGTGACGAAAAACTACTATGCTGCCGCTGAATTTTGACAGTGACGTCACATTTTAGTTTACAATGTTATACTCAAACTAAAAGAATAAATAGGAATATTTAACTTATCTCTGTTCAATAAAACCTACGTAGTGATTCACAGCATAGCACTGCAAGAACAGACGCTGAATATTTTAAGGTTCGAATCCAAATAGTTACAGTATTTTTTTTAAATTAAAATGCAAAATTAGCTTTATTTAAATTTTAAATGTATTTAATATCAGTTATTATTCCTTTTTTTCGTTTTATATATTTCACTTTCATTTTATGTAAAATTGTTTTTGTAATTCGAGCCTGCATCTGCATCGTTCGTGCAGAAACAAATATGGGTGATTTTTTACCACGACATTACATCTACTGACTGACTGACTGGCAGTATCAAAACATAACTATTAGAGAATGAGATGTGTCGATCTATTAAAGATTTGTAAGAAGTAGTCACGTCACTGTCTATATTCAGCGGTAGGACAGTACTACAGGTGTTTGGCAGTTTGTTGTATGGCAGTAAGAATATATGTCACAAGTCTATATACCATGTACCTCTATACAAGTTTGAAGAAGCAGCACGAGAAAATACTAACTTCATTTAACATATACATAGAATGGGTGAAGAAACATCAATATTCAGCCTTTGGGTTTTCTCGTTTTGCTTGTGTGAAAATTAGGTACATATAATGCGCAACGTGACAAAAGGGCCCTTATGGGTCAAATATGTCATATCTTGAAGTAAATATGCTACTGTTTAAATCGATGTATCAAATTAAAAGGCGCATTTATGAATACCATCGAATTTTTTATGTCAGGATTATTTATGAATATTAATTAGGTGAAAAGACACGTGCAAAAAACGAATCTGTTAAGGTTACTTCTTATTCTAATGAACCCACTGTATTTTAAAACAAGAGACATTCAGCTTTCCAATGATGTCTTTCTTTTCAAAATATCTTGATTTTAGACTAATATACAACCATTTAAAATTTAGGTCATTTGCATAATTTATGCAAAAATATGATAATTAGCAATCTTTTAAATAGCCGTCACTCCGCCACAGATCGACCGATTTTCATAAGCCATACATTCTTGTAAATCTCAGAGTCTGTTCTCTTATATGCATTCTGTTTCAAGCTTTCAATAATATTAGCACGAGCCATTTCAGTCAATAAATATTCACTATTTTTGTCGTTAAAATTTTGATGGTATTCCAGTATATGTGCTTTAAAATGGTACCAATATCAAACGTGTATCTCTGATAGTTCAAAAGTTACACATTATTTTACATTTAAGGGCCCTTTTGTCATGTTGTGCATCAATTTTTATGATTGATTAAAATATTTGTTTATGACACTGATATACATATACACTTAAAATTTGATGACAAGATATATAACTGATTAACGAATGATTATGCTATATATGCATGGTCTACTTACAATATACATGAATAGTGCTCGTCTGTATATGGGCATCTCCATTCTGGTCAAATCTGTCCTGCTGAACTGTACATCTGACCACTGTGTTATTAAAATCTTTTGTCATTGTTAACACTAATGTAGATGTAAGCGTGTAGCTGCATGTATTCCGTTGATATACTGGGGCTACTGTCTGTGCTAAACTAGACACATTTACTGGAGTAAAAGTGCCATTGTTAAGGTGGTAATAGAACAAGCCCAAGTGCCCAACAGGCTCATTACCAACATCTCCAGAACAAGAAAACGTAACGTTGTCACCTTCCTCGATGTTTGCATTTGGTGAAAATGTAAGTCTACCATCTTGTGGGAATAATGTGTTAGCTGTAAAACAAAGAGTTCTTTGTGTCATCATATTTGGTTTGCTCATTTCAAACTGAACTAACTTAACGCATAAAAATATACGTTTTTAAAAACAACGTAGAGTCGTATTACTAATTCTATGTCATCAACTTTTTTGACAGACTTTTATATGCTACAGTTATTCCTTACTTCATGCGTGTTACGATTTATATTTTGAAATATTGAGTTCCCATGCGTCTATGACAATTGCGTTATCAGTTCTAAAGTCTAGGAGATAAATTGTCAAAATCCTACTTCTATTGACGTTTTTATTTACTATATAGCGATAACGCACGGTGCCGATATTTGGGACTTTCTTATATTTGTTACCGAGCTAGGTAACCATTCTTGGAAGAGAAAAAACTGTAAATGAAATAAAGAATTACCTTTAACTACAAAAGATGTCTCTTTCTGTTCAGTACGTTCTATACCATCTGAGTAAGTTGCAATCCACCTATAGATAGCTTTATCATCACATTCTATCTCTTTGAACACAAGTGATGCAGTTTCATTATTCTCAGTCGGCTTGGTTGCAACAGTCCGTGACTCCAAATTAGTATCTTGATAGGAAACATTGAACGGAAGAGTTGGACTTTGAAAATTCACAATTTGTATAAAATTGGAGTCAGTTTCTCTCTTTCTGTATAGTTTTAAAGATAGCAATACTTCATTTACTGCAGTAGTGTATGAGCATTCAAGTGTAAAAGGGTTATTTCCGAGGAGCGCCTTGTCGGCAGTCTGGTATGCATGTAGTGTGAACGAAGACACATCTGAAAACAGAAAAAGCAAAATCTTGTCAATTTCTCACAGAGTCACCATTCCGATACAAAGCGATAAATAACATCGTTCCTACCGATGAAAATCTTTAAAGGCGGAAACTCTCTAGTAATCCAAATTGCAAATTATGTCATACGATAACCTATATGGAACATTTCTTCATTATCAGTCGCTCACTTAAGCCTTCTGGTAAAAGATTAGGAATATCCTTCAAATGAGTGATATGAACAGAAATATTGTACACTGAAAAAAATTATGATAGGATATAATTTTGATATAATTAAGCATAAGTTTAGGAATGAATTACAGTGGTGCTTACGTATAACTTTGCACATGGAACGAACGATACACGAACTATACACGCAAATGGAACGTAATGGTAATTGTGGTCCTGGGACTTTAAAAATAGGAACATGAATTACGCTTAAACTGAATAAAATTAAGATTAATGTTTAGTGATTATCGAACAGCAACTGATATGGCAGCAATGTGCTCATATTCTGACTATGTCTGAACCATGATTTGACCAGATAGGGCAAAGAGAACATTATAACATCAACGCCAAAACTGGCTTGTTAAACCCCTGATCCCACTCAAATGTGTCAATCATCTTCTGGAAAATATCTAGAACTGATTGGACCATGATCACACCCAGAGAACAATGTCATATTTAACAATGTCATATTGTTTCTTTTGATCGTGTTTCAGCCTTGATATGATAATGTACCATCTGCTACACTTGATGAAACCATGTTTCAATCATGGTCATAATGTACCTAAAACACACACATAAAACCTGAACATAAAACACGATTGTACCATGTTTCAACTATGGATTGTCCATCATGCTTTGTTCAAGAATTTTCCCACATGATTCTTTGAGACAGTCCTGGTCAATTCATGATCCATCCATGGTCATAATGTATAATTATAAGACACAGGTAGAACATGGTCACTGATTGAGACTAGTGTAATATCATCAGGATTTATACTCAAGACATTTGAAAACGCAATAATCATATTACCAAACAACTTTTTTATAAGAAGAAGTAGAGTTTGGTGACCAGCTCGGAACAAACACCAATTATAGGAAAACGATAAACGGTATAAGAGTGGGATTTAAAAAAAAAAAATTGGTGATATGTCACTCCTCATTGTTGTTTTTGTTGTTTCCCTGATAAAGTCTTTCAAACACCTGAAAATGGTTTGACGGTCAAAACAGGTCTACAACATTGTCTTTGATTGTCGAAGATATGGACATGATCAAATGATTGTTGCTACATGGACATTTCATGGTCTCATTATCTATGTTGGAAAAGCTTATACATGACATTGAAAGCCATGTCGTGGTCGTCATTTATATGGCAATGGTCATAAACACAGGTTATCTATTGCATCATAAAGCTTTAATATGACCTTACATTTCAACACTGCCAACTAAGTGCAATTTTAGAAAACACACATTGACCATGATATGGAAGTAACATTTTACATGGCACTGATTTTGAACAACGAACTTCCTGATATTTGATCAACATTGGCCTAGAGGTTTCAGAGGAGAGCATTTGATTCAAATAGGAGCAAAAACGGGGGGAAAAAACTGATATTAAGGTATGGTTGTAACTGAAAAGCGTCATATACCTTAGCAAATGAATTAAGTTTATATTCCTTTAAGTAGAGTTTCGTAGGTGATGCATGTGATTTAACATGCCAAGTTTACCTTTTATCATTTACAAAAGATTTAACTGGATTTTGCCAGTATTATTTAATACCTTATGTCCATGTGTTTAAGGAATTGAGCCATGATTAATTTCCGCCAGCTTTTAACATCTCATCGCGTTTGAAAACTCTTCATAAGCAGTTTATGTGTTGTATTTCGTAATTCTCTTATAGAATTTGAGCGTTTGTTGGGATGTATAGGTCTATGATTATAATCTTCAAAACTTTGAACCGTCAGCGCACTTGACCTCCTCAGACAGTACGTGAAAGCCATTCAAAACTCTACAACAATGAACTTCTATTATTCCACTTCTGAATGATTCGCTTCTCTCCGCTGACAGGCATTTCAATTTCCGTTTATATTTTTTCAGCGAAATTAGTTCGTGCTGATCTGCTTTATAATTTTCGCTGATGCTTTCAGCTTTTCTGCATCTGGTAATTCTTACATCTGATGTTTGTCTCTGCCTTGAGTCATGAGATTGTTCTTGTGTCATAATATTTTTTTCCGTTTTTACCCATTTCATTGTGATTGTATTTGTCGCATTCACGCGACGTTGTCGAAACTTTGCCCTATCCAATTTATAACCATATACAACGTATTGCGTGAAGTTATACTTATTTGCTGGTTGAACTATACATTAAACTCACTCTTATCTGTATTTTGGGGCATTACTTTTAGCCCAGCACGCTTAAACGTGTTAATTTTTGGTTTCTTAACTTGAAAAGTGGTTTTATGATACGTTTAGCAAACAATATACACATACTAACCAACTTGACATCACATCACATTCACGAATACTTTGTATTTTAATAAGATAAAGGAGGGTTTGATAAGATAAAGGGGGGTTATTACACTTTCGAACACTATACATACTGGCAGTTTTGTTTTCCATCATGAACACAACTGTCTAGACTCCATATAGAGTAAACCTGAGGATTTTTAACAGCAGTAGATATTAAAGGGGCATACCCTATAACTGATGTTAAACTTAATAACCTCCAAAACATAAATAATAGAATCTTTGGAAGTATTATAACTTAACTTGAAAGTTTCAGCTATGCATTCCCAGTCATTATCGATAAAAACAGCGGTTTAAAATAAATTGTAGTACCGTAAACCATTCAATAATCTATGTAAAATTGTTGTTGTACAATTAATAGGTGGATGCGATTTAATTTATTACAGAAAGCCTTTATATTGATCAATTGGGGTAAAATGATCATTCCATTTACTCTATTAAAATTGCTGTATAGTATAGCTTTGATTTCAAAAGGAAAACCTCCAGTAAGTCAGTGACAAAAATAATAACTAAATTTCGTGTTTAAATGCAAAGGTGAAGCTTAAAGTTTTAATTCTTTTTAACTGACAATTGTTTTTAATATCAAAATAGACGCGATACAAAACAGAGTCTGTCGCAGATTAAATCTCGGCTCTGATAGCTGCAGCAGTTTTACAATTTTTTATTTATTAGTATACTATTTACCGCCATTGATAGTAAGAGCTGCAGTGTTTATAATCGGATATTTAACCTTTTTCCATGGCTTATCGTACCAAATAACAATAAGATACTTATTATTCAGACTACATACTAGTTGTTCAATGTTTTTTATTAAAGGTAATTAAATTTGTGCGACAGTTGAAATTAAAATTATAATCCAAAACAATTGAAAAAACAAGACTTATCTTTGACTGTGTGTACAGATATTTTCACAGAAAATGATTTTATTCGGTCGTAAGACAACGTTTTGTTCCCACTGGGCGCGTCTCCTTATAACAATAATCAAATACAAGATGAAAGTTTCCAATCAATAAAATCTTCTCAAGGTGCTATATCAGAGATCTAACGGAGTGTCAACAGTGTTCGTTGATATTTGTTCCGTTCACGTTAGTTTAGTATGTTGTTGTGCTGTTTTATTCAGTAATAATGATACTAAGTCATCGTGCATGTACAATTAACTGCAGAACATGTTCAAACTTTGGAGTAATTTTATTTCTTGGAATGGTCAATGGGATAGGATGTCATAAAGGTAAATGTAAATGATCATATAAAACTGTTATATTTGTAAAAGATGATAATGTATTTTGAGTATTTCGGTATGTATATATTTATGTCATGGACTTGCGTATTTCTATAAGTACATCATCAAAACTATTGTTCTGCATGGCTGCTACTTTTATATGAAAACAGGTGGTTTTGATCTTTTGATTTATTTATATTTGATATTGATACAGTTTCGCCTTAACTTGAATTCTGTAATAGCTAACCATGTAAAATGCAACATTTAACATGGAATGTCATAAAGGTATAAAATTGTTTTGATTTAAACAACTGACTATTACAATTAGATAACAAAGTGTTTTATCTTAATTATTTTTTAAATTCAGACAGATACATATTATATTGAATATCTAGATTTCCTGACGATGCATATTCTAACTTTGGTTTCTCTTCTTTCTGTTGGTTTCTAATTGAAAAGGATTACATATAAATACATGATTGTACGGTTGCACACATTGAATTTTCACTACTTTGAACTTACTTTTATTTCAATCACAAGGATTTTGTTAAAGACCACTTTTTGAAAACGAATACTTTCTCAAGGTAAATAAAATTAAAATGCTATGTGAAATGCAAGAATTAAGTCTATTTTTTCATCACGAATTTGCATTTCGCCTGAAGCTACTGGTTCTGTTTCTTTGACAACTTTAGTTACAATGAAAGGAAAAGAATCGCCACTTTAGTAGGTAATAAAAAGAAATTAAACTATATCCTATTTCCTTTTATATTATTCCTAATATTTTGTCGATACATGATGTGTCTGGTTTTCCCCTTCAGTCTCTATGACTTCAGATGGCAATATTGATAATCCAGCCTGTCTCATATAATATATACATTTTGTATACGTATTCATTCTTCTTTCAAATCAGTTGGGTATTATTTTTCCCTTTAGTGCAAACAAATATCATTACAAACCATGGAGATGTTTTTCGAATTATGATTATTTTAGGTTGAATAATTGATTTATTGCTATCAAATATGTATGGACTATAGTGCAGTTGCATCTGCAGTTTCAGACGTCTTCTGCCAACGACAACATTCTTTATGCATCTGACATGCATTTGACATTTTATAGCATTTCCATCTCTTCTGTTCCAATTAAGAATGAGTTACTATCACTGATCTTTTTATACTTAGGACCTTGTAATAATAAGTATCACATAACTGTATAATATCAACGCTGCTATGAAGTTGGGGTAGATCATGTATGCTATAAAATCAACACGTGATAGCGCACTTTCGGGCTTTTGAAAGCTACAGCCGTTATATGTCTGTCCGGTATATGTATGTCCGGTATATGTCTGTCCGGTAAACTTTTCTCCAGAAGGGCATGGAACTTAAGAAAATGTTATTCTAAAAATTAAAGTACTTACGAACAGATGTTATCCGTGATAGAAAATATATACTTGTAAGTCTCTTTTGTTGGTACTAACAGCAGATAATGCGACAGCGGGCTATTACGCGTTAAAAAACTCATCCAGTTATTATTGGAAGGTACGTGGCAAGTCTCTGAAACTTTTGGTGTGAACCTACACGTTTGACTATTGAATGATATGCACTACGCTTTCATATAGTTAATGTTTACTTGAGACACTTATAACACTTTCCTTTAATGTACACATTGGTTGTGCATTTGCAGTATACTTTGTTATATCAAACTATACAGAATACGTGTCAATCAATTTCATTTGAGTCAATAAGACAATGTTTATTGGTACACACGTAGCATGAGAATCAAGTACTCAGCTAGAGAACTGAGAAAAGGTATCCAAAAACAAGTACATTTTAGGCAAAGCATACGTACAAAAGGAGCCACAACTAATAAAACTGAATACAAAATGTAAAAACAAACCCTTACCTTAATAAAGGAAGTAAACAATAAATCTTATCTACGGCATATACATTTACGATGGTATACTCAATAGAAAATTCGTTTCTTTTTATAAGGTTCCCAAGATCTGTGAAATACTTCCGAAAATTTGACTTTTTAGAAAAAGAAACTTTGTTCTATTTGTATAATAAAGACTTACTGCACGTACAAGCAATAAATTTACGTTGTAAGGTGAAGATTTATCAAAGATTTTCAGTAAAAGCACGCACTTGAAAATTATGTCAAACCGACTTCTAATTAGGGGTTCCTCCTGGAAACATCTCATGATAATGCCAAGAAAAGAGTTTTATTACAAACTGAGAATAAATACCAATAATTACTAATATTCAGGCACACAGAGGAATAATTTGATATATAAAACAACCCCTATTCTGTCTTGCATGACATTTAAGGTTTGACTAATATGAACAATATTAATTTCCCATAATTTTGTTGTATTCAGCGAACACCAAGAATTCTTCTAAATAAATTATTCAGAGTAACAACGATAACAATGACAAAATGTTTATAACGTAATTTGTCATGAAAGATTTGAAGTGCCGCCGTGGTGTAGGGGTTATCAAGCTGGACCGGTAATCCAGAGACCTGCGATTCGAATCCCGGCAGTGGCGGTCGATTTTTCTAACATCCATAACAATAATTAATACTATATAAAAGGAGTAGTGCTAAAATGGGAACTATTTTGGAAAGCTTTGACATAAGACCGCATCAAATAGCATGGGAATTATAGTTAGCATACTATATAAAATACTCATCTCCAAAAAATACAAATTTAAACAAGAAACTGTAAAAATAACTACTAGACATTGTTCCATACAGTTATTGAAAACATAAAGCTTTTTCAGCAAAATCAGAGCCCGTTATAAAGACAAAACTATTTCATTTTTTTATAGAGCTACCATTGTACAAAAAAGAATGGCAAATCGTCAAAGCAAGTCAATATTACCTAGTAATGTATTCACGAAAGGCAGAGAGTGGTTTATTTTTGTTTGTTTGTTTGTTCGTTTTGGTGTTTATCTCAGTTTCATAAATTATTTTTTTTTTTATAACCATTATTCCTAGGCTATAGCATGGGTTTTACAGATTAGATCTAATACCGATCATCCATGTGCAGTTCGGTTAAAAACAAAACTCGTACAGGAGAAATAGCGCAGACATCCTAAATTTCATCCGTAAATTCAGACAGACAATAAAACATCATAATGTCTCCCCTCCCCACTACGTGGACAGCCATACATATTCACCAAACATGATATACAGAAAGAAATAGTGGTCAATATTCTGTGTCTAAACTTCCGTTTTCTGAAAAATCATGCTGTAATTAAAACTCTTACAAACAATTTATAATTTCTTTAGAACTGCCAACGCAAATAGAATGGTTGAATCATAGAAACAATATGTACAAGTATAAAAACAAAAGACAGCAATCATGGATACGGTTACTAGTAAGTTGTAAACGTTATAGTCAATGTGATTTTCAATGCGAAATGTTTTATAAATTTCTTTGTTTCCCTGGGTATTAAATCAGTCTTTATTTTTAACCTGTAAAGAAAATGCGCCTTAGAACCTAGACCGATGATGCGCCTGATAGAATTTATATTGCGAGGAAAATACGTTAGAAATTAAGAGATAAATTCATTGTGATATCGATCATATACTTAATGCGGCGTTCATACAATGTCGATTATTTCTCCCGATTTGAGATCAGACAGCGCTACGACACGAAAAGTGAAAAAGTCGGATTACTATCCTCAATGATCTGGAATGTCCTATCATTGCATGGACGCAGTCGTATAGTCCTACGGATCGGCAATGGTCCGGAGAGGTCGGTCAAGAACTCCCGACAGTTAGGACAAACAGACATGGTAAAAACATATTCTATGGGGGAGACATAATTCGCTTTTATCGGATAGCTTGAAACAATTTCTCCAATTGTATGGGAGAAGGTGCCTAGCAATAGAACCGGAAATAGTTTGATCGTGTAACAGCTATAAGGATAAAGCCTATAAACTTGACGCTTTAAAGTCTTGCACAATGTCTACTGCTTTTCTCTCTATTTACTGCTATTAACATTGCTCCAAAAGTACTGACACAAAGCATTTGCTAGAAAACTCCAGGAAGAATTTTCATTTTATAATTACACAAAATAATCAGATTGTTTCTTGAAAATGTTATGGTAAACCATCAAGACACAATTTTATAATAGAAAATTACCTAAATGTTTTTGAGTAACAAAAGCAAAAATCTTCAAAATAAAAGCTGCCGCAAGCCTTTGGTATACAGCAGTATGTTTAAGACTACGACTAGATAATTCTTAATATGATCAACGTCCCCAGAAGAAATTAGTTATCTTAGGTTTCAGGGGTAATTGTAAGACATAGAATGAGTGCCAGTTCCAGATATACCTCTAGTTCTTTTACATGAGCGGTGTAAAGCACCGATACGTGGGACCTCGGTTCAAGGTGTCATCGATGTTCTGTGACCCACATAATTTGGACCCCCTCTTTTATAGCTTATTGTACCGACACAACTATTAGATACTTTACAATTATTGACTTTTAATGAGATGAGATGAATGCCGTGATCAACCAATGCCTCATTTTCAGCATAGTCAATGAGAAATCATTTGAAACGGACAAGGTCATCGAGTTTGATTAAAAATGATTATAAAATAGCAGTTCTAAGTAAACTGTTTAGATAATTTTCTATCCACCAGTGTTGAGGCATTTTCGTTTTTAAGTTGAATTTCCTTTTTACCAGCATAAACAGTCATCTTCTAATATAAACGGATGTTAAGTTGTCATTAATTGTTGATTGTTCGAATGTTGTGTCAAGCTTTGTTTGGTTGTCTGGAGTTTATGTACAAATGTGTGCGCTATTTTTATCACTGGGTTCATGTCACATCTGGTTTTATCACGTCGTTAGCATGAGTCACATATGCGCTAGATTGCGTCTAGACCTGTGAGATTCTGGAGAAGAAATAAAACCTATATAATCATTATCTATGTGACTAATTAGACATTTCATATCTTCATTAAATGGGAAACGATAAGTTCAAACTACACTACCTAGTAGTTCAATGATTAGAACGTAAAACATGTTTTGCAAAAAAGGCGGGCGTATATTTTCACTTGGTCGTAAGACAATGTTTTAATCCCACTGAAAGCTTCTCCTTATAAAATAAACAAATACAAGATGAACATTTTCAATCAATAGAATCTTCGCAAGGTGCTATATCAGAGATCTAACGGAGTGTCAACAGTGTTCGTTGATATTTGTTCCGTTCACGTTAGTTTAGTATGTTGTTGTGCTGTTTTATTTAGTAATAATGACACTCAGTCGCGCATGTACAAATAATTGCAGAACATGTTCAAAATTTGGAGTAATTTTATTTCTTGGAATGGTCAATGGGATGGGATGTCATAAAGGTATATACTGTACTCATATAAAAAAGTTATATTTGTAAAAGATGATAATAATGATGTTTTGATAATTTCGGTAGTTTTTTATTTATGTCATGGACTTATAAGTTTTTATTTTATGTTGAGACAGGTTCACCTAGAATTGAATTTCTGTAATATCTTACGATGTAAATTGTTATATTGTTAAAACATTTATTCAGCTTGTTTTCATTTTTCAAATTGGTTTATTATAAAACAATTATGTATAGGTACAGAATCATACTGCTCCGACACAGAAGGTGCACAAGCTAGCTTTTCATTTTTTGCCGTTAATTTTATTCTTACACAATTCTGGGCAGTATGAAACTATGAAATATTACATGTAATAATCTCACTAAAATACGCTGTAAATGAAAACCTCTTTACCAAACGTTATTTTTCTGTTCTGGCTTTTAGTTAGCAAAAACACTTAAACACTTTCTCATTGACAAATAGCTTGCCGTGCTACGTGTAAACGCTAGAAACATTCTTATTTTCTTCACGTATGTCTATTTTCATGAAATGGTTAGATTAGTAGGATCATTATCGCCACGTTAGTAGGTAATAAAAAGAAATGATCAAACTGTTAAGTTTTCATTATTCCTGTAATTTCGTCTGCATATGATACGTCTGTTTTCGTTCTCTGGTCATGCTTCCTGTATCAGAATAACCATTAAATATCATTATGTTTAAAAGAAGCAAACATTTTATTTAGAATTATCAGCTTATGTTATATCTTTACAAAAGGAGCTAAGTAAAGTTATTTCAATGATTTCGAGGTGAAACTGTTTGCTGCAATACCCTGCGGGAAAACCGATGTCAAAAACAGAGCTTCCTCGCTGAGCGCTGTAAATCTTAACACTTGCGTCATCGCCACCTTTAACATAATTAAAAAGTGATACGAATATTTCTGATGTAACTTAGATGTCCCATAGCCATTGCCTGGCAGAACATTTGCTCGCATTGATCCTTTAGATCTCAGAAGAATCTCATAAAGTATCACTCCTCTTAATAAAGTACAAATACTAAAGGATCTGGCTCGTACCCATCCGAATCTAGGCTTCGTGATTTGACTCCGATTTTGCCTTGGCAAGTACTAATTGCATAAAGAAATATATGGCTTCAATAGTCTATAGAATAGGAAGATCACAAGAGGAAATCAATGTATTTGATGTATTATTTTTCAGACTACCATTATATCACTGTCTAGATAAAATATCAATACATTTGTATATACGTAATGTGAAAAAGTCCGGGCATATTTATCACTGTTTATGTAAGACAAATAATGAAAGCAATGCCTTAAAACCATTAAAAACAACACTCGCTATCATCCGAGCATTTAAATTATCTTGCATGTCAACGTTTTGAGTTGTATGCAGGAGTACTCTGTGTACATGTAAGTGATGAACCGACAAAACAGGCAAATTTTACCAAAACTATTGAGGGCATACTTTTTAGGTCTACAAAGTGCTTCCAAACCAGGCGATATTATTTTATCACCATGTCATCAGTTAGAAGAAATTACAAACTCAACTTTTATAAATCATATAAAATCATCCTAATGTTTACCTTTTCTAAGATAAAGATGATAAAATCATCAGCTCGAATTAGAGTAAAATGACTAAAGCCAAAAGGGAATTGTCTATTTAAAGTTATTTTGTTGTTATTTTACTTATTTAACTTTAGGAAGTACGTTATTTGTTGAAATGAAAAGACCTTCAAAACAGTTCAAAGACCATTGGACAAATAAAGTTATACGTGTATAATGCCTTTTTCATCACTCCCAACAAGAAATACACAGAAGAAAACTGGGTCACTAGGTCAAATAAAAGGATATCGTATAAAAGAAAATTCTAGAAGTTATTTCCCTAATCAAGTGTCTGCCTGTTTGTGTTAAGAATTACCAATAGAAATTTTGATTAACTGGAAATGTATCAAGCTTCATGTGACGGTATTTTGCTGCATTTTGCTGCATTTTTGTCACGTGATTTGCTGCCATTTGCTTTGTCAACCACTTTAGTAAAAACTCACAAATTAGGCGAAATGGCTTCGCATAAATTGACATTAAACAGTGTTTTCACATTTAATTTAGCTAAAAGAGGCTTCAATCTCGTGTGTACTAGACAGATCAAACCATTTAGAAATACCACACAATCTTCCATAGAACCTCTAAATTAGAAATTAATTTACTTAAAAGAACGTATTGAAACCAACCAGTATTTCATTTGGAATTGGTTTAACTTAGGGACACATTATGAGCTATTTGCTATGAAATATGTGCGAAGTTTCATTTGCTGCTACAACGACTTCATATGAAAAAAATACACTACTGCTATGTATCTTTTACGATAAATAACATTTACGTTATTGTGGAATTGGTGCATTAAATTATCAAATCATCAAATGAAATTGATCTGATATTTTAGAGCTTTTTAATATCATGAAAGCAGTAAATGTTTGTCTAAGAAGTGTCACTTAGAAGTGCAATTGCACAAGAGCATGGTAACCATTAAAACGTTCAACTCGAAAATATCACTGATAAAAAGTGTCAAGAGTGACGTAATCCTATGTTACACTGCTTGAACTCATTTATATATAAATTCGAGTCACCTAAATATACAGGGGTGGAATTTTGAATACAATGTAGTTGCATTTTAGATGGAATCAATTTGCTGAGGATTCTGTCTTGAATGTAAGCGAAAATTGTTGATATATTTACACTTACATAAAAGTACTACATCACAGTCATACAATATCACTTAAATCGTTGAATTGCTAAATATTGATGTACATTTTATTTGGCGTTGGGATCAGGCAAAACGCAGAGAAGATTATCATGCATACAAACTGAAATTCAAAAGACGGACGATGGAAATAGGGCTATAACAGCAACTCAACGTCAGCGCGCCAGCTCCGATTGGCTAAAGAGCGTTGGGTCAAATACACTCAACCGGTTTAGAAACGCAAAAGTGGCAAAATATTTATTTTAACAGTGTTATCGTGTTTCAAATTTATTCAAATTTCATACACAGCAAAAACAATGTAAAATTGAATTCTTGTAAAAGTTTTAATAACTCATCGCAAAAATGACTTAAAATAGAAATAAAAACAATAGTGTCATTCAAATAAAAATACATGTATTTAACAGGGGAAATCTTGCGTTTCTAAATCGGTTAAGTGTACTGTTTATCTGTTTCAAATTAGTTGAATATTATTATTAGGCTTTCGTATGTTAGTCTAACATAGAAATACCACGTCAATGTCGAGCACACTACACACTTACATAAAAGTACTACATCACAGTCATACAATATCACTTAAATCGTTGAATTGCTATCCCAGAGACATTGGTTTCCACGCACATAAGAAACAACGGGTCGCTTTTTCAATAAAAAATGAAAATATATTAAAAATCACCTTTCAAGAGTTTAATTTGTTTCAAAGTTATTATGATGCAACAATGCTCCTGATTATTAATTTGCCGTTTCCAGAAAAAACAGCCATGTTTGTTTACATACCCCTCGGCAGATATTGTGTGTATGACGTCATAAATTTTCACGCACTTTGAATCGGTCATGTTTATTATGCACTGTTGTGAAGTTTGAACACATGAATATTAAATCTGACGTACAAAGTGGTGCAGTGATCAGTTGAAATGATTGTTTCTGTCAAATAAACAGTAAATATACTTAAATACGAAGTCAACCGTACAGTTTAGACTACTTACAAGCACTTTTTCTTCAATTCAGCTTAAATACTTCAAAATCGTCACAGGGAATTAAATATTAAAAAGTTCTTAAAAAACAGTTTTAACACAAAAGAGAACTGATCAGTCCAGAATTACGCTGAATTTAACTCTCCTTTACAATGAGGACATTAAAATGTATCTTCCTTACTAACCTCCCTAGTCTCTGCGCAGTAAATCAGTTGAAAATAACGAGTACACATTGCTTAACAGTGAAATATTATGCAAATCCGCCATTTTAGGTCACGTTATTGTCATGTGACTTCATTTTGACAGAACGCGGGAGAAGCTTGTATCAGCAACACTTCAAAACTAGTTTTTCTGGGTTTTGTGTTCGCGTTCGAAACTGTTGGACAAAAAGGAAAAGTAAAAGTCCATATTTTAACATAAGTAAAGTACTTATACATTTTACATCTTTAAAACACAATTTTCACATAAATTATCTAAGCGCATTTGCACTGCATACGTTTTGTTGCAGTTATCCAAAAGTGAATGACATCATCAAAAGTTGCGTACTCGCGCAAACCGGATGTTTATAAATTGCGTGAAATCGTATGTGCGTGAAATCGTATGTCTGGACGATATATATTGATGTACATTTTATTTGGCGTTGGGATCAGGCAAAACGCAGAGAAGATTATCATGCATACAAACTGAAATTCAAAAATTATATAAAAATGTAAAAAGCAAGCGATTACGAACACAGAGAGTTAGACGATACATAGGACAGAATATTATAAGTAAGCAATATAAGTTGCCGTTGCATGTAGCTAGTTTTCTTTGACATTATTTAGGTTTGCGTTGCTCGTCATATTTTTTAACTATGTCCATTTATCATATGAATTATGCTCGTCCTAAACATAATTGCAAAATCATGAAAAATATTTACTTTTAATTGATAGAAGATATTTAGACGAAGTATTGTGCCCAATAACCAACTCTGCCTTGCCTCCTTTTGAATTATATCACTTGTTCAAAATGTTCACAGAAATAACGGTTAGCAAATAATGTATTGTACGGCGCCCAAAAGGGGCATGCGATACACAATTTTATTTCGTAACAACGAATTGCATTTTACCCTGACGAAATAATATTATAAAATACTATTCCGTTTTTATTTTTCTATTTGTCATTGTTGAAGATTGCCCATCTTTTTCTTGTAATGACGTTTAGAAATGTAAAGAGGAATTAAAGCAGCGTCATTCTCAAATTTCAGAAAAACACATGACTAAAGTGCATTTGCACTTTAATGCAGAAATGTTCACAAAATAGAAGCTAGACACGAAGTTCTGTAAACATCAAATTACAATGACCCACTACAATTATTCATACAAATTCTTAAAATGGATTGGAAGGATATCTCACTAGATCTGATATTTCGTTATCCGTTGTCAATTAGATTTATATAGAACTGTTCATTAAAACAACCCCAGGAAAAGGAAATGCTATCGGACAAACCCAAATGGATAATTTACGTGAAACATTTTCCCTCATAACTGATATAAGTACTTTTCCAGGTATTTTATTGCCATTGGGTGTCAGAACAGGTGCAATGTTGTCTGTACGATATAATCTAGGTTTTCTACACAGATGAAAAATAATTACAAATTTATATTCAATGTTAATAATGCGATAGATTTCTTTTGTTGGATGTCGTGATATAAATCGAACCAATTTGTTTCAGTTTAATGTTTAACATTTATCATGTTTGCAATACGGATTATAAACTGATAATTTTTTATGTCTGAATCACAAAAATGCAAATCAACGATCAACGTCTAGCCGAAATATGGGACATTTGACTTATATGTCGAAGGTTCAAGTACACCATGGTAACAAAAGTTCGCTGACTAGACAGTATGTGTTCCTTTATTTGCTCAGAATCCATTTAATGAATTTTTATCTGGCCATTACCTTGTACAGTATTTATTTTTCACAAACTTTAAAACACTTCAATGAAACTACTGCCATTAAGTCTTCCTCTTGTAAAAAGCTGAGCCTTACCTGAGACAAGTTTTGAATCTAGTTTTATTAACTTGTGTAAACTAAGTATCAATTTAGCTCAGATTTGGGTCAGAAACTTGACTATATCTAAGTCGAAATGGTTTCTTTCATGAAATTCCTATCTTAACCACTACAAGGTGATAATAAGTTCCTTATTGTCAACAAATGTGTAAAAACTTTACGAAAAAAAAACATTATTTAAAAAAGTTATTGAGGTTAATGTTTCGACAATAAATTGATTCACTTTATATTCACTTTAAGGACAAAACTTTTAAATTCTAATGCAATATATTTCGTATCAGTATTTAAGATATAGTTGTGTTCATTGAGACCTACCAGTGTGCAAGTACTTTGGATGAGTCTATACCTATGATAACTCACACAACTATTAAAAGCAGCCTTAACAAACCGTATTATATACAAGGGAAAATTTGTAATGTCATTCTGCTATTATTTTATGACTTTCGTCAATTTTAAAAACCAATAACGGTAGTTATGACTTTGCAAATTCAACAAATATAAGTTTCTTGGAAAAATATAACTGTTGCCATGGTAGCAAAGTGGAATTAGTCATTAACAGTATATAATTTCAGTTAATACTAATTAATTTTATCTTGACTGCGACGACAGATTTAATATCTTTTCTATCCTGGAAAGACAATTACTTTGAAACTGTATGTGATATTCATGGCTCTTATTATGACTTAGTAGGTCAGACATAAAAGGATTTAGTGTCAGTTTGTCAACAGCGAATCTTAATCTAGAAACATGCTAGGTATTGCTATTTCGCTGAAGAAAATTAAACGTCAAAGTAGTGTCTGTATCTCGATTCTTTGATTATGTTTGACGTTATTTGATAGTTGTACAAAGGTCAGACACCACTTGAATGAAACCATGCATCCATCTATTAGAAAAACGTGAATGACTGTATACTTGAAAAATATTTACTGTCCTTATAGAGTATCAGAACCAGTCGGTGAACAAGAAAAAGGCGTAATAGACATACAATTTTTCGAATGTTTTTATTTGATGCAATGTTGAAGAAACAATGCGCATGTGCCACAAAAACGTTTGATCTTAAATTGACAGAGTTCTGAAATAATTTCTCATCTTTACGTCATGTTCATTCAGTGTGACAAGTTTCATTATCGTCTCTTGAAAACTGAAGAAATAGCTCGGTTCCCAATACTACCTCAACCAAAGTAACACTTTAAGATCAAGGGGGCATATCCTGCATCGCTTGTTCTGACATGCACCAAAATATGTCTTGTATAATTACACTTAATTGCAACTTTGTTCTTTAATATCATTTCAAAACTTTGAAAACTGATAATTTAGAAATAGTTCGTAATAGAAAATACATATTTTGTCTTATAAACACAAACATATATGCTATTTTTACGTATGAACACAAAAAGCATATCGTATTTTTACACAAATAAAATAATTAAACAGCCGGTTGATATTCAGGCTTGCTATGAAATGGCTGTTCAGTGCCAGCAGATCATCGAGTCTGATCAAGCACAATGAAACCAACGAGAAAATATACCTCTTGATGATGACAGTACTTATATGTATTACATACTGTACGTCTCCCCGTACCTAAGTGCCTGCAAAATTTATGCTATAATACCTACGTGCAGACTTACATATCAAACACATTTAACTGCAATAGAGTCTTTTTCTGTTAAATGGTGTGGACTGGTGACAATTTAGATCAACTTGAGAGCTGTGTAATGCTGTGTCAAACAGAATGTCCGGCAGACAGACCAGCGATAACTCCAACATACCTGTTAAAAACTTCGTTAGTATGGATATAACACCTTGGCCGGTATATGTTGTACATATTTTGGTAAATATGTTTTACGAAAAGTAAAATATACATTTTATCATTTTTTGTGTAAACCGTGTAAACTGTAGCGCAACTTGTTCCAGTTTTTAGTCATGTTTCTTTTTATTTTCAGTAACAATCGTGCCCATACGGGATGAAATATCTGTTCCACTGTTATCTTGTTGGACATGTAGTCATAGCCCTGACACGCCCGACAGTGAATGCGTTGATATGAACAATAAACAAAATATGACGAAAACTGAGTGCCAAATATACCAGCCTTTCTGCAAGGTACCGTAAATTCTAAGCTACACAAAGAAGCAGTAAATTATGGCATTAGCAATGTTTTAACATTTTCGGGGACAAGAAAAAGAGTTTTGTTCTTTTTATTCGGTGCGAAAGACTCATGATATTTTGTCTGTTATAAAATATTTTATATGACGCATAGTAAAAGGTCCATTACTAAAACCAAATCGAGTTTTCTTTTAAATCTGGAATTGTAACGGGCGTATTCTCAGAAGCAAAAATATGACATACTGCAACAAATGTGACCTTATTGTGTCAAAATTTGAGTTTAACAATAGAATTAATAAATTATATTTGCCTTTTCAAAAACGAAAGTAGGTTTTCCATGTTTCAAATATCTTTGAAATTTTTCGTAAGTCTCCCAGAAAGAGGCTGTAAATAGGTTGTGCATGAATAAGCATGCCTATTTTAAATTAATGTGGAACAAACTTTACTTCTAATGATGTGCAACGTATATCTCTGACTGTTTACAACATGCAAAAATGCGAAAGTAGGACAAAAAGACCACCATGGTCAATCTAAGGAAATACAAAAGCATTCACTTGTTTTTTCTGCAGCAGTATTTCAAACGGACCCACGGCTGTTGTTAAGTTTTAGAAGCCAGTTTCAACCGATCTTCAAAACAGTCAATTGACTTTCTTATAATGGACATGTTTCTTAGTCATACAATTTCAGTCTATCTATCTAAGTACCACACTTTCGAAAACTGTAAATACTGTATCCTACACAGCGTTTTCCAGTTTTCGGTTAGACAAGAGGGAACCATCATATGTAAAATACAAAAAAAATACACTATATAAATATATGTTTTGATGTACATCAGAAGATTATCATGTGTTTTCCGGCGACAAAGGAAATCTTCGCAAATGTTTAAAATTCCCTTTATATTGGTCGTTAAGTAAAATGTAAGGTCAAATAAACCAAAATAAAGGAATAGTCATATAGATATACATCAGTAAGGATAAGTTGATAGTAAACATATAACAAAACTATTAATCCCTGTAGGTAGAGCTTTTCAAATCGATTACCGCTATACACTGAACACAATGTACATTGTCATACTGAATAAGTTTTATGAAGATCTATTGAAAAATGCAGCCAGTATTGCATACACAAGATAAAATGTGGACGGACAGACGACGGACACCAGGCGCTCACAATAGCTCACCTTTGAGCACTAGTGAGCTTAAGTGAGCTTATATATGATATCATCATAGCTGGTTGTTTCCCATGTTTTAAATAATAACAGTGTCTAAAATATGTTAACATAGCATGACGTCACTATCAACTCATCCAAACTGACTTATAGAGTGCTCTGTCTATTTTTGCAGATCCAGCGACTCGAGGAAGATGGAAAAGTTGAAAGACTTGAAAGGTCATGTACTCAAGAGTGTGATCCTGGTTGCCACAGGTTCCAATCTGTTAAACGTTGCGAATCATGTTGCACACAACCACTTTGCAATGTTGGAAACGATGCTATTGCAAGACAACTAGACTTACTGACAATGTTGGTTTTTCTTGCTGCAAGTGTATATATGTTTAAATAAAGAGCCGTAACGAACGTGCACATTTATAGATGCATTTGCTTGTGATAATATTATGGATAACTTTTTTCACTGAATGGTTGAATGAATATATAATGACAAATATTTATGCCTTCTATATGAGTTGATGAGTTTTCATCGTATTCCTATTCAGGCCATTTTGTTACATTTAGATAAGTTCAAATTTTCATTGAATCTCATTCCCTGGTAACCACAGGGAATCCAACAAATGCAAAACATAAAACCTAATTTCATCTTAAAGTATATTCTCACTGCTACTTATCTATATGCTTTCATAACAAGCTAAAATAAGAAACGTTCCTTTGCTATTTATGTAAATAACAAGGCGTGTAATATTAAAAGATGCATGACGTTGTTGAAACCATAATTCAAAATGGTCGACCAGGTATTATAATTACAAAATACATTTCCTATTAATGATATATTTTTCCTCTTCGTATTTGCGAAACGTATTTAGAAGACCTATCAATTTAATTTTCTCCGAGGTCATAAGCACACTGGTACAATGTAGCAACGAGACGGTTCATAAAAAAAATAAGAAAAAGAAATTTAATAACACCAAAAAAATCAAATAATAAGGTTCGAATTGAGTGTCATACCATTTTAAACGAAATTAAAATTGTGTTTTCAGCCTTGAGGATGCTTTAAAAATAAGCATTTTGTCCTTTGCAAGAGATATTTATGGAGTTAATTAAATATGAAAATGTTTTGATAGCCATCGAGTAGCTTTCATTGGTGGGGATTGAGTATTGTCAGAATCTTTAAGAGACTGATTATCAACTAGGAGGAAGGAGGGCTTAGCCTTTAGGGAAATAATTACAGTAACATAAAGCTCAAAGCAACACTTCAGCAGGACCGTAATCATGTAAAAGGTTCAGTTGTTACCTTGTTGTTTATTTTCTAGTTTATTTAGCGACACTGCCTTGCACAGTCAGTCAATGAACTCCAATCATCATATACATTATATTCATCAAATATTTTGTCGAAATATATTTTTTTTTATTAGTCGAAAACGTGTTCGTGTAGTAAACACTTGATTTTATATCAGGAACGAGAAAACACCATACTAGTTAATGTTGGTTTTACAAATGATTGTAACAGTTTTGAGAATATTTTGTTGATCTTTTATCTGTGATATTATCAAGTCTAGAGATGTGCTTAACACACTTAATCGTTTGTTAATTTAGTAAATATATATTGATATCCAACTTGAGTTTTCTTCAGCTTATGAAAAGGGAAAAGATAACTTAATATGACTGCCCCTAAAATTTTCATGGCTGCTCCTTTTAGAATATTATAGAATATACTGCTAGGTCAAACAAGTTGTACTGAATCTAGTATTGCTCTTGCTTAAATTACATGCACTGGCTCTTAAATAGGCAAGTCTGAAATGAATATTGACTTGATACAAGAAACAAGACTAGCCTCAGCATACATATTATATATAAATTGTCTCTGTCATTTTAAATCCTTAATAGAAAGACAAATATGAACTTATTTATAGCGAATTACTTTCCAATATATGTGTGTTAAAATATTTAACACGTACGTTTCTTATGAAAGTAATACGACCACGTTACAACAGTCACAGTCGGTTTGTAAGGGTATCATAAGAACCGAAACTTTATCAGGAAATGAATTTAAGTACCACAAAATAAATAGAAAAGCAGAAGTTCAGCAAAGAGCAAGGTAAACTTTCTCCGTCAACGCTACCAAACTATTATTCTATTTATCTCACATTGAAAACACACCTTGAAATGTCTGGTTTTATTGTGAAACTACCATTAACATTAGTAAACAATATGCGGACTGGACACACGTAGACAAAAAGTAGTTCTCATTTCCGATTCTATTTATGTCAGACTAATGTGCATAACGAAGAATTATCTTATTATATAATACCGGAGATAAATATGATAGATTCTGATTGGTCAAGAGCCTCTGTAATGAGCCCGTATACCATAGACCGTGAGCAATCCCGCATTTGGAGCCTCATCGTTTTTGCCATTTCTGATTTTGTAAACTTTGTTTACATTCAAAACAAAATGGCCACCGTGCATCCGTTTTGATTTTCTAAACGATGTTTGTTAGCACTGCACACGTTTTTTGTTTTGTTTTTGTTTTTGTTTTTTTTTTTTTTTGAAAAAAATAATTCAAATTCAAAGACCTTAACACTTGATGCTATCTTTACCTTTGTTTCTTCCCAGACAAAACGGGTTACGGCCATAAGATCTCATTTCAGTCGATCAAGCTCCTTTTCCATGAATGATTGAATCCCAGTTATTTGAAAATGAAAACACTGTCACTGACTCTTCAAATTAAAAGTATTCCTTTCTGCAACTATCTGCTACTGACAGGGCATTCATATACAAATTCAGCCTCTGCTCTGGAATGACGAAATAAAATACCGCCAGATCAGAGGAAAATCGGAAAACAAATGTCCTTCCTATCCTGTTTATGCACTATTTCAATTGTCTTACTAATATAAGGTGAAGACCTTCTCTAATAAAACGCTGTTTATCCTTATTTGTGTCACATGAATTAGCCGAAGTAATAAACTAATGAAACTGAGAAAACTTTCAATTCAATACACTAGGCCTGTGTACAAATAATGGCTACCAAAACATTACTGCCTCGGTGACGTAGACTTGAACTGATGACGTAATAAATTCAAAAGGGGACCAGTTTAACGGAAATTATTTATCATATGACTGCAAATAATATAAAATGCCATACTGTACTTTGCTTTTGGGTGGAAAACAAGCCACAGGATTATTTTTCTTTCGATTAAGTAGTCCGGCAATCACATACAACTGCCGTATATCAGTACTGTTATCGGGCCGATGATGCTGCATGTGACAGGATAAAATTACATACTCAGCCTGACGATTTAGATTGAATAAGTACTTTGCGTGTGAAAAAGAATTTCAAGGATATTGAAAGCAACTCAAGTAGTATGTGGCAGTAATTGCAAATTGACATTCCGTGTTTCGCCACCATGACAATTTCTTCTCTCTCCTTCAAAGGAGTGTGCTGATTTGTCAACAGCTAAACAAATGTTCTATTTTATCCTAAGGCTAGAGAAACTAAACGATGCTGACGACAGAACATCTTTTTAAAAATAATCTGATATAAAATATCTGATTTGTCGCGAGTTCGTGTATTCATCAGTTGTCCGCCAACCGAAAACGCAAAACATCCGTATCATTGCTTTGTCGGAGGTGAAAATGCGAATGTGACAAATAACAAATTGATTGCGTTTTCGGTATAGTGTGATGCGGAACAAAAATATGAAATAATAGTTTAATATGAAACGTGACTTTTCGTCGCGTTGGTGGGTAAAGAATTGTTGCTGGCGCTCTATGTGTTTCATGTTTCCGCATTTTCGCACCGCCACACGAATATTTTCAAAACAAAAGCGAAATGTAAAACAAGTGAATAGACAGACTGTATGATGTACCTCCAGCCTCAACAAGATCACACTGTGTGATGAACATACGACTTAAATAGGGTCATTATTGCCATGTACAAACAGAACATTGGAACGTTCACATTCAAGCATGTCAATCATTGGTTAAACTGGATATATTTTTTAACAAACTAGGTTAGTAATCAATACATTGACTATAACAAGGGTATTAAATCTCGAATAAGATAAAGTGAATCTAATATGTTTATAAGTTGTCGATAAGGAAATCCCACCCGGGGGTTGAGATACGGTAGATTTATTTTCTCGCCGTTTTAATCGCATTTTCACAAATGTTAGAACGAAGAAGTGCAAATACAGGATGGGGATGAAAAAATGAAAATCAACTTTTTCTCGAATTTTACTTCAAAACTGCTATAGATGGATAGAAAATGATTTAAATAGGAAAATGAATACCAACAACCCTATGTTTATTTCAAAAATAACAATTTTACAGTCATTTTTCGATTTTTATGTCTGCTTACAATTAACGTAAAAATAGCCCGGCAACGATGTGAGATAAGGTTATCTCACACCGGTAAATTGTATCTCATAGGTCAGAAATGGCGGGTAATGTTCAAAGAAATATTGGGAGTAAATAATAGACGGATTCCTGACTTTAATCCCGCTTTTGGTCGTATGGTTGTTATACAAAAGTCATCTCATGTAATGCTACTTGATGCGATATTGTCATTGATTCAGCGGCTACGAGTGCCTTTAAATTACTGCCAACATTGTTGCCAAGTAACACAAAACCAGAACATTCCGTATTATTAAAATTTACATGAGAAAAAGAGAAAGCTAATAAAATAAATAAAAAAGATGTAAAGCTCGTAGGTTTCTTATTTCTTTATCCTTTTATTAATTTTTCTATTGCAACATATTTCTGTAAATGGTTACAAACTCATAAATTTTCAGTCAACGGAATTATTAGCTTAACCATAAATTAACACCTAATCAATATTGCGACACAATACGTCAGCTGCCTATTTAAGATCTATATTGGATTTCAATTTATCAGTGGAAGCTACAGTCAAGTGTATGACAAAAAGCCCATCATAAGCTTAAGCTTTTATTCTATAGGAAATATGAGTTGTTAACAGAACAGAAAGAGACCAGACAATAAGCATGTATATACACAAGGATACCGATGAGATGATGGTATTTATATGTCTGTACATTGTACTTTTAGCTGTATTCCATGTTACGAAGCAACAGGACGACACCTCAAGATCAAGATTGTGTCTGCCTGCTCATCAGTCAGGCGTTCGTCACGCTTTATTTTTATTGGTTAACTATAGAATTGATTGACTTCAAAGTAATAAACAATGTGTTGCAGGAACACCTACTTACGCATGCTTATAGCATTACAGTAAACTGACTGTTAAAATTGTCCTTTCTTGTAATCTTTTCCAGCATGTGAGAGACTTATGCGCGCGTGTAATGAATGAATTGTGATATGGCACTTTACTTAATGATATTTCTCAGTACGTCGCGATGAGTTATCTGATGCAAACAAACTTCTACAGCTCTTGTGTCCCTAACCGCAACACAAAGCAAGCAATCAGATAAAAACGCTTACCCCCTGCAAAAGTTATTCTTTTGAATAATACCAACTATTCTTGAATAATTCTGTCTCGACGTACTTCATTTTTCAATAAAGACCTTGATTATATTACAATCATAAGCATTATAAATAAGGTCAAGCGAAAGGTACAATTGCAAGAAGAATATTATCTGTCGTCTGTTTTGAAAAGTCAGTTCGATATTAAAACATTCATAGAGATTTTACTAGTTGATAGCATTTTATTTTCATTGAATGTACGATGATAATGACTCTATATGCATAAGTAAGTTAGTAAAGATAATACATTTGTTAATAATTTTCTAAGTTGTCGAAACCTGACATGCTATCAACAAAGACTAAAATATTTGTTTTGGGTACTGTATAAGACTAATGTCATGGTTAAATGTATTGTTATGGTTAAATGTATTGTTATGGTTTGTATTGTTTTTCGTTCTTGTTGCGTTTATTTGTTCTAGTTCACTTCTTTATAGTCTGCCCTTACACGAGACAGTAAATCAGTAATTCTAATAAACAAACCGATATTACAGACGATATACTAAGTATTAGACATACGTGACTTACAGCAGAGATGTAAACGTCATAGATACTGGATTATTTTTCAGCAAAAGACATAAACACATTTCTGTAGCCGCCTTGATATCTCATTTAAGGCTTTTTTCTGATGCTATGACATTTAATGCAATTATTTGAAAGACAGTTTTCACAATAAATGAATGGCTTATAGCTTTCGAAATGCAATCTCAATACATGTACTTTCGTTACTCCTTTTGCTCTTAATTTACTTGTATGCAATGATTCCTATAGGAAGGTGATAATGAGAAATTTGATAATAAGCAACATTCAAACAGCATTGTATTGGTATTCCTTCGAATGGTTTGGTTTCATATTAGGAATCTGTTGTTTGTATGCCATTGAACAATTATGTAACATATTGTATATTTTAATTCTCAATATTTTGTATCTAAATGACACTGTAATATATATATATCATCTACTTTAATGACAGTTCATTAAATTGTAAGAAACTGCATTGTTTATTTAGAAACAAGGCAACCTGAAACACAGTTTTATGCACAACTGCTTATAGGAATGTTGTCAAGATTAATATTGCAGTGGACACGAAACGCACGGTTGGAACCTTTGCATATCGCCTTGATAAGATGAAGATAACAACTTATCTAAAATGGTGAAAGAAAAGTTTAAGTGAGTGTAAGGAGATATAGTATCATACTCCTTGACCCTTTGGTGTGACCATGACCTTGAGCAGATGTTAGAAATGAATATTTGACACAATGTTCATGAAAAAGCCCTAAATGAGTTTAGGAAATGAAGCCTGGTGACACTTGACCCGTTTTTTTTTTATACCCAAATAAACTTTTTTTTTTTTTTTTTTTTTTAAAAAAAATTTATTTTTTTTTTTTTTTTTTTAATAAATTTTTTTTTTCCCCCTTTTAAAAAAAAAAAAAAAAAAAAAAAAAAAAAAACCTCCTTTTTTTTAAAAAAAAATAAATAAAATATAAAAAAAAAAAAAAAAAAAAAAATTTTTCCTTTTAAAAAATTAGAAAGAGTGATAATTTAGGTTATTTTTTCAAAAAATATCTTTCTTAATTTCTAGAAGGTGACTTTTGTTTGTAATAACCGGAGCGTTTGAAACTGATAATTTTATCTGCAAATATTCAATGTTTTTCGTTCATCTTAATGCAATAATAGCTGTTGCCATAGCAGCAGAGTGGAATTACTCATTAAAAGTAATTTCAATTTATACTACTTGATTTTAACTTCCTTGCGACGACAAATTTAATATAGTTTCCATCCAGGAAAAAAGCGCAATGCTTTTGGGTAATAAAACTATTTATTAAGCCAAACAAAAATGATTAAGTATCACTGAGTTAATTGAAAATCTGATTCATAAAGTATGTTAGGTATTGCTTTTTGGATGAAGAAAAAAAAAATTTGCATCTTAGTATCAAGTACCTGACGGAAATACCTGATACATTTGGACGACATTTGTAGCTTCATGGCTTTCATAAATCAGAAATTGCCAAAGTACTAAACTATGCACCAATTAATCTATTGGAAACACACAACATGTTTTCAATGAATGACTGCACAGTTATAAGATTTAGGGCATCAAACGCGTCCACTTATCTCTTAATACATCTAGAAAAAAACACACCTGTAAATACGCCACAAGAAAAAAGGCTGTGATGAGTTGTCAATGATCTTATGTTAATGCGACATTGAAGAAACACCTGAACTTCCAGGCCCAGTGCTTATAAACGTTTCTTGAGCACAATCTCATGCTCAGCACCAAATTATGCTCAAGTAATATGCAGTCAAGTCAAGTTATACTTATTTGCAAAGTCAGGTTTGATTAAAAATATAGGCTTATGTACAGACCTTCTGATTATTTTCATGGAAACCAACTTTTGTTAAAAGATGCACTTGACTTTTATTCATATTGCGCATGATCTTATGTTAATGCGACATTGAAGAAACACCTGAACTTTTAGGTGTATGTGTAACAAAACGAACATTTACTGAAATCCTTCTCATCCATGGTTACTCTGTGTCGCAAGTTTAACTACAATTACTGGGTACTAGTAACTACACGGTGGGGAATCACGTGATCAAAATAATCTCTAAACAAAAGTAAATCTATGAAAAATGTTAAAAATTAATGAAAGCTGTTTAGCTTTAAATATGAAATGTAGCCTATTATATGGCAACATTATAGTGTATTCTAGAACTACACATGTCTCAATCATAGTCTCCTTCCGATTGTGTTTAACACTTCAGGACACTGAACTAATTTATTTTTGAAGTGTTCAGCACAATTAGAAGGTTGATTGTTATTGAGACCTGAGTAGCTCTAGAATACGGTAATGTTTTCATAAGATAGGCTACTTTTCATATTCACAGCTGAAGGGCTCGAAGTTATATTTTTCATAAATGTTAACAACGGTCTCATAAGAAAACACAAACTTTAATATTATTCAAGTAAATGTAACAAGAATTTCATTTTTAGAAATGGTTCGAATTTTCAGGGGACGCAATAACGGTTCAAGTTACTAAAACTGTTAGTAACAAACATCCATGTAGTTTTGAAGCGAGAGGTGATTGCGAAAACTAATGGTGCCTTTTATGGTGTCACAAGAAAGAGCATCAAATTTTAGGAATGTATAGCAATAAAATCTATTCACATTTCAAACAATAAACCTGCATTCATACGTTTTTCAGAAAACAATGGCGGTAAATGACGTCACAGTTTCTCTTGATAAGTGAAGTCATTGTGTAAACAAAAAGAGTAAATTAAGACTATGTGGATGGTATAGTCGCGTTAATCAAGTAAACTAGACGTGCGTCAGGAGAATTTCTGTTTAGGATTTAATAAATATTTGTTTTTGTTTCACCCCGTAAAAACAGTACAGTTTTGGATGCGACAATACACTATATATTTAGCGCTACATACATGCACGGTTATGGTTGGCCATCGCCACCAAAAATAATTAATTAAGCCGCGGTAAAAATATTTTAGCTCCGGCTAAATATGATTTTAGCCGCGGCTAAATATTTAAGCTCCGGCTAAATATGTTTAAGCCGCGGTTAAAATATTTTAGCTCCGATAAAATGCGATTTTTGCCGCGGCAAATCATATTTATGCCGGAGCTTTAATATTTATGCCGCGGCTAAAATCATATTTATGGCGGAGCTAAAATATTTTTACCGCGGCTTAAATCTATTTATGCCGGGCTTAAATATTTATGCCGCGGCTAAAATCATTTTATGGCGGGCTAAAATATTTTACCGCGGCTTAATTAATTATTTTGTAGCCACCACGGTGGTTAATTCACGTGTTTTGATTTACCGCTCAGCATAGTATTAACCGGTATTTTCGTAGAAACAACAATGAAATCAAATAAGGTATGCAAGAAAAGGGATCTTGCATGGCCTACTTATGACCCCCGGGTCAAATATGATCACTCCGGGGGGCGGGGGTCACTTGGTTTTACATATATAGGAAAAACTGTTAAAATCCTCTTCTCTGAAACCACAAGGCCTAGAGCTTAGATATTTGGCATGTAGCATTGTCTAGTAGACTTCGCTCGGTTCCTCCTATCCCCCCGCTTTCCCTCTGGTCGGGACAACACAGTCCTCCACATCAGGTAATGTAAAATCCTCATAGTATTATATAGATTAAAAACAAATATACTCCCAGGAATACCCATCATACAACAATAGTATCAATTAGAGATAAGTCTTTTGTTTTTCACGTGCACGTAAGAGGTCTTGATATTTATGGAAGTAGACAAGAAAACTGCCCGACAGTTGCAATGTGTTTACTTATTTTAGCTAAACAAGACATTAAGTTTTAGAAAAATGACAGTTCCAAGGCATTAACCCTGGATTCAATCTTCAATAGTTTTGTGTTGTCAGAAAGTTGACATTAAATTTAAAACTTCCTAAACACATTAAGCCTATTGTGTACATTAAGAAAATATCAGATAATAATTGTAGGGTAGACCAATGTAATGTAGCCGCTCAATGAAGAAATAAATTAAAGTCTGTTCCATTCCACTTTGGACCCCCAACTTTGACCTGAACTGGTAAAATCTAAGCAGTTTTCGTATAAATTTTACCTGTTTTGTGATCTACAAAAAAGTCCAATGCATACAGCTAAAAGATTATTATTTTCAAAAGATAAAATATTTTGATGGAATAGTGATAATTGATTTTATCCTACTAATATTTTATTTTCTAATAAACATTTTCCCATAAGAATCATTGCATGCAATTGTATAAGGTGAAAAAAGAAATTCTAGAAATACAAAAGGGCCAAGATGGCCCTATATCGCTTATCTGTACATCTGTAAAAACAAGTAACTCAAACCCACCCCCACCCCCGGCGGGGTCAAATTTGACCCGGGGTTCGTGATATGAAGATTCTTGGTAGAGGTTCACTAGACAATGATATATGCCAAATATCTAAGCTCTACGCCTTGTGGTTTCAGAGAAGAAGATTTTTAAAGTTTTTCCTGTATTATAGCCTATGTAAAACCAAGTAGCCCCCGGGAGGTGTCAATTTTAATCAAAGGGTCATAATTTGAATATCTTGGAAGAGGTATACTAGATAATGTTACATGCCAAATATCTAAGTTCTAGGCCTTGTTGTTTCAGAAAATAAGTTTTTTCTATATATAGCACATGTTTAACCAAGAGACCCCGAGCGGGGTCAATTTTAACCCGGAAGTTATAATTTTAACAGTCTTGATAGAGGTTTACTGGAAAATGTTACATGCTAAATACCTACTCTTTACGCCTTGTGGTTGCAGAGAAGAAGGATTTTAAAGTTTTTTCCTATTTTTTTGCCATAGCAACCCGAGTTCTGCATGGAATGAAACTATTTGAACAATTTTGTTAGAGCTTCCTGCAAGGAACGTCCCTGCATAGTTTCATCAACATTGGCCCAGTGGGTTCAGATACGATATCGTTTGAGTCAAATGTTGACGGACGACGGACAATCATCCATTAGAAAGCTCACCCTGGCAAAGCTAGGTGAGCTTATAAAACATTTTCTTTCGAAAAGCTAAAAGCTATTCATATGCTGTCAGAACGGCATTTCCAATGGTTACATCAAATGTCAAAAGATCGGCAAAAAGCCATAAATGAGATATCCAACTATCAATGCGGCTGTAGACTTATGTCTTCCATCTTTTGCTGAAGAGAATCCAATATGTACATGTATGGTGTAAATCTGTCAGCGGAAGCCATGTAGAATTAATCCTTAAAACTTTGTATGAAATATCGCGTTGCTTGTTAGATTGACAGAGTTAAGAAAAACTGGCCATATATGAAAGTGTAATATACAGTTAAAATATTTATGTTTGCAATTATTTATGTATATCTATTTTGTTCTAGGTTCCAAAAACTATAACAGGCAATGTGGAATTACAAAATACAAAGATGTAACACGGGTAAAAATTCGGAGTAGGGCTATCACTTCTAATTATTGAACTTTTATACGTATCATATGAGCTGTAGTGTAAAAAATAAAAATGTTTTACCATCTACTTTTTGAGTACTGAACTTTTAGAAATGACCAAGGTCAACTTTTATATTTTCAAATAATTGTAAAGCATTATAAAATTGTTATAAGTAATATACATACATAGTTCTCATATCTGGCAAAATGACCAAAATTATATAATTTATTGTCATGTATTTCAAATTAGTTACTGAAAAAGAAACAATAACGAAGAATTGTGGCTCCTATGGGATTAAAACCAGGACCTTTTGATCTCAAAGAGTAGACTCTATCACTGCGCCAAGGTACAAGTTGTGTACAGCTATAAAAACAAAAGTAGTCCAAATGATCATAAAAGAGCAAGTAGTCACACCCCCTATACCTTAATCAATAAAGAAGAAAACGGGCAACAATGGATATATGAAAAATGGTATTCCTCAAAAATTATGTTGCCAACAAGTTATCCTGCTGCATTTCAACACTGAAGTGATTCTTCCATTTTATCAGTTCAGCTTAGCACATATACATCAACAAAACAAATGACCCACAAATGAAGTTTTTTTTATTTTACAATAGATGTCTTTTGAGACAGACGTCTGCAAACCGACGACATAACAATTGTCTAAAATTGTCGGGTAAGCCGTAAAGTGGTTAGATTAAATATCTTTAAATGACTCTAATACTTATAAAATAAGGGTTTGCCATTGATACTTGTGAAACATCCGCTAGCAGGATATTCTATTTGATATATCATTCTGTATTCCCGTGAGCCAAAATTGTTTTACTACATTGTGATATTGTTTCTTTTAATTCAAAATCAACACCACCTGCATGTCAAGTTGATTGTTTACAAACTGAATGGCTCTAAGATTGATAAAACCGCACATGTTTCTGACACAAAACTTAATTGAGAACACTGAATAACGGATACCTCAAAATATCTATTGTACGTTGTGCTCACAAAATATGTCTGTCCTTTAATTCTGTTTAAAGGAAATTTTAAGATGCTTGCTCTAATCTGCAAGATGTAACGTTACTACATAACAAAAGGAAATTGAATCTTTGAAAACAACTTACAATATTAGTTTTGAGTAACTAAGATTAATAAGAAAACAGTTTAAACATCAGTTGATATTTACTCGATTTTCATTTTCGGGAAGGCCTATATCTGGCCTATATCTAAGATCATGTCATACTGAAATTTATGTGAATATACGGAATTGTATAGTTTCATAATCACCATAATGTGTATTCGTCCCTACTCAGGTCATCTGCATACATTCTCATAGTCATATGTAAAGGTGTCCTTTGGATTGAATCAATAGTAAGTAAATTATCTGGAAGCTTTTCCTAGACACGAGCTAAATTCCGTATGACTAGGATAGATCCTAATGTGATTTTACTTTTTAACAGGTATCTCTGTACAAACTGGCATATTCAAAGAGTTTTTAAATCGTACCTGTTCACTGCTAGCTATGAAGCAAATATTATCATTTCTCGAGTCTTCATACTTACCTTCAATATATTATCTTGCCAATTAATATTAATGTTAGTGTTTCATAACTTTCTAATCAGAATAATCTTGGAAAACACAAAGCACGCCATTCTGTATAAGACTGTGTCATCCTTTTTTTTGGGGGGGGAGGGTGGTGGGGGGCACTATAATGTTTTATGGGTGCATTAATGAAAGCGGTGGATATTTATCGACCGTACGAAACAATAAAATCTTCTGTATCTGCATCTTCTTTGCAATGCAACAATACGTTAAGGACTTATATCCTTCAGAAGTTTGTAAGGGTTCTCTGTCGCATCTTATAAGGTTTCTAAAGCTGATCAAATTATGCCGTCTCAGGCTCAAAATGTCGTAAAACAAGACTTGTACTCGTTACTTAACTATCAAATGTAAATGATCTAAAACGTATATTAACTTATTGTCGCACGTAAGTGCTCTACATGTTGAATAGCGGGCGCAAATATCTCGTATAGAAATTTTCTAGTCATATTTAAAAGTTCTGTTGACATCATTTATAGTAATGTCTGAAAGTTTGTTATTATACGCAACCCCTTTCTCGCACAAACCTTATGTGCCATTTGTAAGATTAAATTAATACAGGTTCATTAGTATTCTTATCAAAATGTAGTTGGAACACTTTCAAAGCAAATGTCTCGCACTTAAAAGTTATGTTGACAACATTTAAAGTTATGTCTGTTATTACACATAACCTCTTTGTTTCACAAACAGTATGTGCCAATAGTAACTTCAAATTGGTACAGGTTCATTATAATTATCGTTATTAAAACATCATTGAAACGCTAACAAAAAAAATTACAAAAATAAATACATGGCGCATATTCTTATCTTTAATACGGATCCATATTTATAAAGTAGTGTATGGCTGTACATCTACATCATATGACCTTTCCTATGGCTGCAAAGTCACTCCACATACATGTAATTGTGAGACATTATATTAGAATTAAATTGAAAATAAATCACACAAAAAGCAATTAGCCACTCATATTTCCAAGTAATTTTTATTGGAAGTCATACCATTGCAAGCAAAATTTAATAACATTTTATTCCATGAGTAACTTTAGAAATTTGTTGGTTGTTTTTTTTCCTTTTCAATATCAATATTTATGGATTTGAATTTTCTTAAAGGAAGCAAGTATTATTTGACATTTTCAAATGAAATATAAATAAGTTGTTATAATAATGGAGTATGTTTCCGTTTCTTTGCTTCTAAGTTCATTCTGAAAGATCGGTTTTCCAATTTTGCAACATGGTCATGACAAATATTGTACAAAATATTAGGACCTAAATAAAACAAATTATTTGGCAAGAGACACACCCACTCCACTGAGACATGTGAGATTTAGGTGTCTAAACCGCATGTGTACACCTTTTATTCATATGGCAAATTAAGTGTTATTTATTATGATAACCAGTCCTAAAATATTCTTTCACATGCAAAAGACATTGCATTTCATTTTTCAAATAAGTATTTTTCATTTGTAAACACAACCTATTCTACCAATCGGCTAATGTATCATTTAATCTTACGCATTTCCCTGTACTTTTTTCACCCAATCCCTGAGCGGGACTGCAATAGGATCATCTGACCTTATAGTCCTACATACTTGTAATACGGACGGCCTATATGTGCTGTGTGATCTTGATACTAAGCAAGTGACTTTTCTTAACAAATTGTAAAGCACAACCCGAAGCAAACAAACGCCATTTATAGAATATATTTCTACGTCTAGTTGTTTCATTGTTGAATCGATATATTCTCTTATGCAAACAAATTAATGCGGAATTGAAAATTCCTGAATATTTCTTTGCATCTAAGACTGATAAATATACAGCATTGTGTGATTTTCATGAATATTTTCTCGCGGAAAAGTCATATTTGTCATTAGGCCACACCAATTTGATTAATAGTTCGTCGGATTTTCCGCTACTTCAAAATCCTAAAGTGGAAAATAAAAAAAAAAGACCCCGCCGCATGTCCGTCAGAAATCAAATTTTATTTTTTGCGCAGCGCTAAAAATTGTCGCTAATTTCAGGTACTTTCGGTTCATTTTAAACTCTTTTTGTTACAAGTGTCTCAAATTCAAGCGTTCGCGTAACAACACGATTTCCGGTAGCTCGGTTGTTGATAGCGGCATCGTAATTAAAACATTTTACGCGTCGGGAAGTTTCGAAAAACATCAAAATACAAACATATTTCTATTTTTTATTGATAAATAAAAGTTAATCAGTAAAATACATTAAATTTCAAGTCACGACCCGAATGTGGACTACGCGAAACCTGTCCAGACAAATGGTCACCGTGATCGGACCTCTAATTAGGTCGACGGGTGATTCTGGGGGCTTTGGATGACCAACTTTGCGTGGACACGATGGCTGGACGTCGCGGTGATGGGTGACAATTGGAAAAAAACACGTGTACACTACCTCCATCCACAGACAAGAGTACTAACTCTGTGAAGGTTTTTGTCAGAATTATGCCCCTTTTTTTGACTTGGAAAATACATTGAATATGGGTAAAATCCACTTGTTAACTTAATCCTTTAAAGTATTGCTGCGAATCTTGGAATACTTTGTTTTAAATCAATACCCCAATCTATAGGCAGAGAAGGTAACTCTGTCAGACGTTTTTTAATTAAGGCCCTTTTATCGACTTAGAACCTCGTTTAAGTGTTTTTTACCAGTCAACTTTTAACTTAACTGTTTGAGATTTACTTAGAAAGTTGGAATACTTATTTACCATCATGATCTCCAAACATATATAGGCAGGAGAAGGTTACTATGCATAGGATTTCATTTGAATTATGGCCCTTTTGGACTTAAAAACTCAGTTAAAATTTTCATTCTTGTCCACTTGTTGACTTGACCGTTTGAGAGATTACTTTGAAAGTTGGAATACTTATGACACTTAGCTGTAAGCAAGGGAAGATAACTCTGTGAACATGTTTCTTGATTTGTACTTAAAATTCCTAGTTGACGTCTTGTGTGCAACTACTTAATTAATTTAAAAATGTAGTAAACAATTAAGTTTGAAAACTCTTGGCTTACTATCGTGCTACTTGTGACCCTTGTTTATACAGATCCTTTAGATTTTTGTACTGCGAACATTTTGTTTTAATGAAAGCACTACTGACACCTCTTGTTATAATTACATACAAAGATAGGATACAAGACAAATTTTGATGCAAAGCATCAAAGGCGCTGCGCATGTTTTTGAAACATGATTTAAAGGAATCAGAGTCATTTTAGAATATCAGTAAACAACCTATCAACGGGAAAAACCAAATACATTATGTTATTTGTAACTGTTATCATAATAAGTAAAAAAACACATTTACTACAGTTTAACAAAAAATAAACGAATCATAAAACAACCTTCCGTATAATGGTACGATGACGCCCATTAAACAGGCTACGCTCGTGGTCAGTAGACGCTTTTCGACGCAGACGAAACCCACGTGATTATTTTGTCTTACTATTGGTCAGTTGTTAGCGATGCTTTACATAACTTTCATTGAGACCCCATGTATCGCATAGTTAGGTGAACGGTCTTATTTATAATGCCTACATTTTACTTTTAGTATGTAGTAATTAAAATAGGTTTTCATTAATTATTCACGTTGACAACATATGTATTAAAACTTCAAAATGTTTAGAGTTAGCAAAACAACTATTGAGACGTTTTTTCTGAACTTTGATGAATCTGGCCGTAGGGTCCGTAAACAAAGCAATAGAAAGACCGTAACCTTCAAGTTTGTGGAAAAGTTATTAAATATCCTATGAATATGTCAAAAGTTTTGAATTAACGGTCGAAGACGTATGCATCTGGTATAGTATTGTTTGTAATCAGTTAATACTATTTATTTATTCATTATAGGGAGTTTGTTCACACATAATACATAGTTTTTAATTACAATAATAATGTTGGCTACTCCCTATTCGATTATGCAACCCCATGGTACAAAATTAAAACCTATTCAATACTGGCACTGTGCTTCCGCACAGCGCCAATAATTATGTGATTTATTTCAGACATGGGACCTTCTAATTTTGAGAAGTAAAAAAGGTCAAAACATCAAATTAAAAAAGTGCCCGCCGCATGTGAAATTTCAAAAAGTAAATAAAGAATATTTAAAAAGTGCCCGCCGCATGTGAAATTTCGAAAAGTAAATAAAAAAATAAAAAAGTACTCGCCGCCTGTGAAAATTTGAGAAGTAAAAATAAAATAAAAATAAAAATTTCGCTCGCCCGCCCCATTTTTTTAGAGAAAAAATCCGAAGAACTATTAATCAAATTGGTGTGGCCTTATTTATGACAAGAAATTGCAATTAAAGAAGTATAGAATTTAATCTTCATTCAACGTGATTATTGAGTCATACAGCAGATATCTCTCTCATTGCAGGCTCTCTTCACCGAATAATAAAACATCCAAATGTAAAATTTTCCCACAGATTTATGACTTTCAACGGCTCTTAATGTTTCTAAACACTTTAGAAGAATACTTGATTTTTTACATTCTATAATTTGATTTCACACATATGTTGCTCCGATGACACTTTGATAGAGCTAGAACCCAAATTTGGACCATGAGTACAGATTTGCGCACTGATATCAAAAATGCCATCGGCTGACTTGGAACATGACCGTTATTTCCAAACTTTGAGTATGACCTACTTTCTTGTCCTACAGTCCAATAATATTCAGGTGACCGATATATGGCAACAACTGCCCTCTTGTTTAATGTTTTATTCAACTTGGTAACCATTTGTTTTGTATATAGTTAAGGGATAAGTAGTACTGATTTAATTCAACTTACAACAATTAAGTTCTTTATGACTGTAACTTGATGGAAAAAATACAACTTTGGAGATGAGGCCCCAGTGGGGTGGTGATTTTTTTAAAATGCTTTTGTTTTCCTGAAACAGTTACTTTCCAGTTTGTTATTTTTCATCAGCTATTTGCTTCATTTTGGCGGGGGATTTAAATTCACATGTTTTGCTTGTTTATATGTATATCTGTAAGCCTTATGCAAATATGATGATCGGTTTAATATTTTAACGTTTTCCTTTTTGAGCATGAACATCATCTTTATACACGTGCAAAAAAAAGTTTTTAATGGTATACTTGAATCACCATATTGGTCGGTCGGGTACTAGGTCGGGCAGTCGGTTATAACCGACATACCCTATAACTGATGTCAAACTAAATAACCTAAAAGTTTCAGCTATGCATTCCCAGTCATTATCGATAAAATCAGCGGTTTAAAATAAACTGCAGTACCGTAAACAATTCAATAGTCTATGTATAGTTGTTGTTGTACAATTAATGGGTGGATGCGATTTATTACAGAAAGCCTCTATATTGATTAATTGTGGCAAAAGGAGGCATTTTTCGCCATGGGTTCTTCTTTGAAATTGTATTTATTTATCATTTTACGTTCACTGAACACATAATCTATGTTTCGAGAATGAATGTAATTTGTTAGATGTAGGGAGTGCCCCTTTTGTATGTGACAAAGCACCATTGCGGAGGAATGATATCTCTAGTTTGTTTTGTTTTATCTGTGTAAAACTTCAAAAGACTTACTCAGAAAAGTATGTGTTTATATACTTCCTAAACATAAAACACAGGGCATTAGTGAATTTTCTGGGTTATCGGCACTTTTCTGTAGCTACCTTAGTAGACAGTGATCTGTATTTTACAATATTAATATTTAAAAGATAACTACTAACAGTATGGTTGAATATCACAGGTGAGATCTTTTCCATGTTAAACACAGCTTCGATTTAAGAGTGAAGAATGCCATGTGATGTCACAGACACAGGATATTTCATGGAAATGTGCAATGTTTTTAATTTAACTAATGCATGTGTATTTAAATAAAGAAAAGTAAGTATTTTTACAGTTTTCAGACATATATTACTTTTTATTGTCACAAAATATTTGAATAAAGAAAAGTATGTTTTTACAGTTTTCAGACATATATTGCTTTTTATTGTCACAAAATATTTGAATAAAGAAAAATATTTTTTACAGCTTTCAGACATATATTGCTTTTCATGGTCACCAAAAATTTGAATAAAGAAAAATATTTTTTACAGTTTTCAGACATATATTGCTTTTCATTGTCACAAAATATTTGAATAAAGAAAAATATTTTTTACAGTTTTCAGACATATATTGCTTTTCATTGTCACAAAATATATGTAACTCGAATTAACAATCGATACTGTTTTCAAGTTAAACAGGTATTACAAATATAAATAAGATACTTGCACTATAACTAAAAATTAAAATTTGATAGCTGATTGAAGCGTGGTCAAAATGCCGTCATAGAAATTTCTGGCAAAAACAAGAATATCAATATTTAATACCACAACCAAAATTCTCGCCTCCCGACTGTTAAATTGAACCGTATACATATTTGATGAATACGTCTAGAGCCAATTGCAAATTTTATCGCTTTGGGCTCAAACAACGACCGCTGTAAAGTAATCAAATATGGCGGATGGAGCTGTCCGTTGCGTTTGAATATTACTATTGATTGAGTACAATTTAACTATAAATCTTTTAGATTTTCGTTTCAAAATGGAACATGCTATCAAAAGAGACTGCTTAAACTTGAATTTTACCACAATTTGAACAAGAGTCCCAGAAGTGACAGTATCGCCATACTGTACTGATGGGACTGTTCTGAGTAAGTTTTGAGAAATTGGAACATGTGACTTGTAGTCAAGGTAGAAAAACTGGCTTTCCCACAGCATGGTTCAATTTCAATACAGACCATCAATAGTTTACAGACGCCGTCTGGAAAATTAATGTTAAAATCCATTGGAAATGTTACCTGTTTGAGTGTTATCAAGGGAAAGTTAACGGACAGACATACAGACAGACGATGGACGAATCATCGCAAAAGCTCTGCTGGACTTTGTCCAGTATAGCTGAATATGAATGCATCCATTACTGTGTTGTTTTGATCATCAAAGCTGAAAACAACAATATTCCTTTCCTCGCCTAACCGTTATTACTCATAATGTATAGCTCTTAGCCTAGATGCGTTTTGTGACTGTAACTCCTTACAATTTACTGTGATAAATTTCTTTTTCATTTTCCATTTTGTAAGAAATCCCGTAACTCAGCTTAGCTATTACAGATAAAAATAGCTATGTTTATATTAAGCCATTAGATGCGAAGTTTCTATCCTATAAGGTGATTAAGTGATATATCCGCCAGGTAGTCTTTCAGACATATGAATAGCTTTGGGTTTGTCTATTACATTTAGTAATGCATCACGTGTATTTGAATGAAGTTTGATAATTGAAAACTGTCTCCTTACGTAGAGTTAGTGAATTTCTGTTTAATGATCGAAACGTAATGACTTTTCAATCTCATTCCTTAACCATTTAACCATTTTATTAAATGTGTCTGTTTAGATGTTTAAAAACATGAATCAGTAGCTCTTGCTTTTACAGATTCATTTTCGATATCATCTGCTTAAAGGGACACTCCCTAAAATATCATGATGAAGAATTTCTTTCTCTTATCATTTTGGAAAAAGAGCATCATTTATATTTATATTATAGTTTAGATACAAAACATGAAAAGTCCAAATATTGCAAATACCACAAAGTTAATTCTGTTTTACTCATAATGGTTGGGTATCGTACAGCCAAACCAGAGCAAACATAATATGGACGTATTAATACTTCTTACGACAGTTCTTTACTATTTATATTTGTTATTGTATCATACTTTTTCTTGTACCTCTAATTTTCAAGAAGATATTGTTTTCGAAAATGTTACAATTCCGCTATCCATTGTATTTGACACTACTGTATGCCAACATATAAGAGGAATAGATACGATATGCATGCGTATTATGATGTCACAAAAACACGTTAAAGGTCAGGGTTTCCTAACTACGTTTCGTTCCAAAGCTTTGACCTATTTATTTATCTTATCTAAGCTAGACTAGGTCTGAAACTGCTTTAACACACGCACGTCCGCCCGTAAACTGACAGACATGCGTTGCAGTCACATATAATCGTTTTTGCCCTTAAAAAAAAAAAAATTTTGGCCTTAAAAAAAAAAAAAAAAAAAATTCCCCCCAAAAAAAAAAAACCCCCAAAAAAAAAAAAAAAAAAAAAAAAAAAAAAAAAAAACCAACAATTTTTGGCCTTACAAACAAATAATTGTTGGGCTTAAAAAAATTTTGGGCCACAAAAGAAATTAATGTGGCCGAAAAAAAAGAAATCAATAGGGGTCATCTACAGGTTATGACCAACCTCCACATCAAGTGTCAAGATGCTGGGCCTAAGCGTTCACGAGTAATCGTTCGGAAACCGATTTACAATTCCGGGTCATTGTGACCTTTACCTTTGACCTTTTGTATTCAAAATCAATAGGGATCGTTTGCTGGTCATGGCCAACGACCACATCAAGTTTCAACATTCTAGGCCCAAGCTTTCTTGAGTTATCGTCCGGCAGACCGACCGACATCTGCAAACCAATATATCCATCTTCTTCGAAGGGGACATAATAATAAACAAAACAAACAGAAGACACAGGAATGCACCCAATATGTAAGTAACTCTTTGCTGCAAGCGAAATTTGCGTTCTTGTTAATTCCTTCGATGATATGAATTAACAGATGCATAACATGAAATGAATGTAATAAATGGCTTTGACAAACGTTGAAAACGTTACCGTTTATTTTTGTTATACATTAGTAGTAAACTAGTAAGAAATATAAATGGAAAGTACATACACATTGAACTTGAGATAACTACCAACCAATGATATAGATAACTATTTCCGAATTTTAAGCACTAAACAAATTCCGATGATCAAATGGTGATATCACCTCGCTATCCAAACTAAGAATGCCTTAGATTTACCAGGTACTCCCCAAAATGACTACTCAGTATTTTACAGGTGCATGGTCAATATATGCATGTCAGGACTATGTATAGACTGTCTGATTTGAGGCTGTAAATCTAGCAAAGGACTGGTAACGGAAGCTATATTGAAGAATTTTCTGGGCATGCAAAGTTTGTTCAGCTATAATGTGACAGCTTTGCAACACAGATAGATTATGAAATACAGACACTGTCGACCTTTACTTATGTATTTTTGTATGTCTATCTAGATGTCAATCGCAAGGTCACTGTTTAAAAATTCATGAAATGCTTCATTTGTTTCAAACCTTTTTTGCAGTCAGGCAGTGTTGACCACAGTGGTGGAGTTAGAGATGTTCTTTCACACGTAATAACCGCTGAACCAATCAAAGTATAGCCATATTGACAGTTATAGGTTACAGTTGATCCAAGGGACGTGGAATAATTCTGCCCGTGGCTTCCGTGATCAACTTCCGGCGCAGACGAACAATCTGAAAAATAGCAATTTCTATAAATGAAAAGACAGAAAATAGATTGTTTTAAACCAATTTGGAAAATGGTTAGGCATATCCTTACAGAGAAAAATCGCTTTGGTTTGGTTGATGGTCGATAAACCAAGACGCAGCTCAGATCATTTAGCGAAAATATTGACCAGTTGCATGCAGTTACAAAATGTACTACTTTTTACACTTATGTTTATGTACGAGAGACAGTGTGCCGTTGTGACGCCCTCATACAATTGACTTACTGGTAATGAAGAGCAAATGATGTGTGTTTTGGTATTCAGAAAACGTATTACTAATTTGCTAACGTTACCCAAGAAGCATTCTTCGTAACCGACTATACACTAGTATAGGATATGCTTATACAGCGACCTGCAGATAAACCGCACTAGCAGAACTGTTAAAATCGGACTGGGGAACGAAAAGCAGTTCTTTGTGTTTTATGTTAAATTTTAGCTAGTATATGTAGAAGTAAGTATCCAGTTGGTAGGCAACCTTAATGTTTATTGTGTAAAGATATATATATGTACTAAAATTCCATAATGATACACACGTTATCATGAGAAAGTTTGATCGGTAAACAGTCATACTTACTTGTAATTAGTAAAACACAAAATGGATCAACAATGTGCGTGCCATAGTTGTCCCAGCAAGGAGAATGGTGGCTTCGTCTTTCGCCTGAAAATGACCCTATTATACAATATACACACGATTTAAGAACTTAAATAATACTGGAATTACATAGACGATAATTGTTGACTTTGGTGTAATATCACGCTATAATTTTATAGAATGGGTACCAGAAGTGATATTTACACAAGTGGCACAGCAACGAGTAAAAATTATTTTTGAGGTGTGCAACTTGTTAAAATAACTTCTTTAGGTGTTCAAGAGTGAAATTCACGTGCTGTTACATTGATACCAACATTTTTTCTGTTTATTTTATGGTTAAAAGTATACTTTTGTTGATGGCGTTGCCTTCCGGACAACAGAGTGGCAAGTCAAGGACGTTTACATTATGATAGCTTGAACAATTCCTGTGAGTTTATACTCTCGTATAATCGTTACAGACATGTACAGTATAATTTTTCAAAATGCCTTATTAATCCATGCGAATGTGATATATATTCAGATAGAATTTTAAAAAGCAGTAGACCTCATTCTAAACTAAAAGAAAATAACAGTTACAGTCCAACCTGTCCACAACAACACCGAAGGGAATATCAAGTTTTGTTTGGTGTGGATAGGTTGTTGCTCTGGGAAGGTTAATTTGTTTTTATATAACTACTTTGGGAGAAAAAAACATCTGTCTTTATGGAGAGGTTTTTGCTCTTCGGGGGTGTTGTTTATAGAGTTTGGACTGTATTATACGAATAACACTGATTCTGATTTTATTACAGCTAGTGCTTTATGTACCGGATTGTTACGCGAATTATGATAGAGGTTACCTCCCCTTTATTTATTTTCGTCAAAGTCAATTAATCTTAATATTGCGCGCACATCTTCACAATTTTAGGATAACAGTTGTTGTTTTTTTTTTTTTTTGGAATTTCGACCCCGGACTCTTTGTGCCTACTTTAATTACAATGCTGTTATCTCATTCCAGTGCGAAATCTCTAATAATCTAAGTGTCGTGTCAAAATAACGAGGGTAAATCTAGTCATTGTATTGCTCATCCAAAAACTTCTAAACAAAGAAAACATGTGCTTAACATATTTAGTCTAAATACAGCCGTCGCATTTCGCTATAGTATACTATCATACACAAACGCTTTACACTACATAAAATCCGATACAACTTTAAGTGGAATATTCTATTATGAAATACAGGTACTTTCCGTGACTAAATAGAATACGATCGCACGAATCAAAACAATATTACAATCACATTCTTATGGTGTCAATGTAAAATGGACATATTTAAATAGATTATCTCAACAGGCATGTTTTACGAGCATGGTGTGAACAGACATCCTTCATGCAAAAAGAAATGTTACATCGTTGAGTATCTACAGAAATTTTCCCGAGACATACATATACAGCTTCCCGGAATGTGATCGAATGAGTACAAAAGTTATTCTTCTGTTTGCTTTTATTGTACTCGTGTATACATTTTATAACATACATGAAATAATTTCGTGACCTTCTTGTGATTTCACCAACTTGAGTGCAGCCAGTGAGTTGATATGCTTACGAACTGTTATACTAATTACTATCATAATAACGAATGACACCGAAAAAAATTGGCAAGCGACAGTACATAAATAGCGGTCACTGACGACATGTACATTGTAACGTTCTCGTTGGTGTTAAAAGCATTCAGTTTTTAAACACACATAGTTTTGTCGTTTTCCCGTCGTTTTATTGTAATGAAATTTGTTAAAATATCATTCATTGTATGTTTTGCACCAAACCGTAAAATAAACATATATAGTTAGTTAAAGAGTTATAACAAGGTCTGGCTCAACACGTCTCGCTGTGATGCTTTTAAGTTTGATTTATGTACGCTGTCACATTTTTTATTTTTTGTATTGCGAGCTGTTCCTATTATTCAATACCATAAAGATGCTTGACCTTCTCAAAAATGGCATTGAAAATACTGAATATATTTATGACCCGGATATTGCCTTATTGAGGGCCGCAGCAGCGGTCCGCTATATATAATATGGGGTAGTAGTAATTAAGGGTTGTGGTTGTGGTACCGAGAATGGCCTGTATGGTACCTACTATATCTATATATATGACTATGTCTCTTTAGACAGTCTGATATCATATAGGGGACTTGCATGTGTGATATGGTACCGATATGGTAATAATTTGGGGATTCTATGGAGAATTTCCCCATACACAGGGCACCAGGATCACGAGGCACTGGAGCGAAATTGGTATTGGGAAGTTTACATCACACAAGTGTGACACATGTGTAGAAAAAAGGACAAAACATGTTTATGTTTTTTATTGAATAAATTTATTGAATAATTAATTATTAATAAGAACAATCATTTAAACAAGCATTGGAACAAACATTGAAACACGCACTGAAACAAATAATTACTAGTATTAACAAGCATTACGAATACATTATGACCAATAAATGTTATTACGTATGATGAGACATTTGAAAGTATAGGCTGCGCTGTAGGATGAGATTCTACCCTCGGTGGTACACCACTGATACGGAGGCGTTTTGGCACACGTCTTACTTCTCTGTACAATTGTTCATAACATTTATAAACCAGCGTGCTACCGCTTTATCATTGTCCCAATAACGTTAGGGTATAAATCGGAGGGTGATAATCGTATCCAGATCACAACCTCGGACTAACATGTCCAATTCAAAGAGACAGTAGATACCGCACATGAGTGTTTTTCCATCTTGAAGTCTTATTGAATTCACCAAGTAATGTCTGGTATTGTTCTGTAAGAAAGGTTGAGCGGAGGTAGTCCATAATCAAAGTAGATGACTATTTCCCTTGTGTTCTCCGGGTTGATGCGAGTTGTGGGTGTTCACAATGTAAGCTTCCACATGGGTAGGTTTTCGTTTTGGTAAGTGATCCTTTGGACACACCTGTGTTTGTAAAGGAGACAAGAGGATTGATTTATCCCGAATATATTGCAGTTCAATAGAATCCATGGTTCCACACTTTTTTAACCAGATCGGCTCACTTGTTGATCCAGACTGACCCCTATCTTTTGTGTTGTTGCTTTAAATATGACCAGAGTTCGAAGGCTCGAATAATCTCATGAGGGTGGATTCATATTCACGAAGGAGCAGATACAACTGAGCGATCCCTTTCTGAAGATCCAGTTCTTTGAGTGCGATCTCCTCTTGTATAACTCCATCCAGACGTCTGTGTCTGACAACCATAGCAGGTGTTGCAGTCGAGTCGGGTGTTATATTTGACATCACAAGCAGTATTTGTAAACAGTATCATAGATCAATGACTATAAGGTCTCTGTCACGGCCACGATCTATTTGAATTTAGTCCAAATTGTTGTCCAAATGATCATGTTCATACTTCGTCTTTTTGGCGGGAGGGGGTGTAGACACGGACTCCATACTTTTACTCATAGTCATTTTCCATGATGATGATGACTAGTATAATAGTATGAATAATAGTCTCTGATACGGCTGATTTCAAATCTGATTGTCGAATCAGCATACACGAGCACGTTGATTGGGTCTGCCAGTGGTCCAATATACTGCAGCTCTATATCGTCACCTTAGTGCAAAACTCAATAAGTGCAATTAAATATCATTTAAAACATCAGTTTCCCCGTTTCTATAGGATGGAGCTGTCCTTCTTCACTCCCTTGGTCTGCCGTCAGATTGAACCCCCACTGTGTGTAACCACCCGAAACCCGTTCAGCGTGATGCCCATGGTTCGATTGAAACCGAGAGCCCCAACGGCTTGATGCAGGGCCATGTAGGTTTTTGTGAACGGTATCATACGTAGGACCTTAAGCATTCTCCTTCTGTAAAGTTCTGATGAAATGCTCGGTCGGTTTTACCATCGATGCTAACCTCTTTTTTCGACTGTCAGAAAGGTTGAAAATCCATGGGGTTGCTAGCGAAGGTTCCGTTCATGAAGATGTTTCAGACCATGCCGATAAATAAGCGTTTGGCCAGCTGTCTTTAGAAGAGATGATCTTCGATTTTTTATCTGATCTCCAGAGAAAGTCAATGTTTTGACCGCTGCTCGTCGGATGGGGTTTTTTGTGTTTGTTGGTTACCGCAGGCAGGTCGTCAGTGCGCACGTTGAATCCGGCTTGTAGAAACTGGATTTTGACAGCTTCAGAGCAGATCTCTTGGCTGGTCTTATTGAGCTGGAGGCGCATCTCTAAACCGCTATGTAGGTATGTTTCTTGTAGGAACAGGTCTAGATGTAATCGTTCAATCAGTTCCATACTTCGGCTTTGCTGAATGCTCACCGTTGTTAGCAATGGCTTGCATGAGTCCTGACGTATCCTTTGCCCAAAGTTCTATCGGCTTCAAGGGTATTGCTTTCACGTTGGGCGCATAGGACATTAGATTCTCCAGGTACGCCTTGTACGGATAGGTGGCTAGTGTATTGCTGACCAGTTTGTTGTTCAGATACAGATCCACTCTTCTGAACGGACTGTGAAAAAACTTGTTACCCACCGAAGCGTGTGTACCACCCTCTAAATTTTTTCTATGGGCTATGATGACCTTGACCTTCAGGCACAAGAAGGTCTTATTGAAATCTGTCCACTTTTCCAGTTTTTACCATTTAATAAATATAGCAAGTAAAACTGTTAAACATAATGGTTTAGACTCGGAATATAGTGGGCGCCTGAGAGTGCACATTGACCACATATTGAAATCTAATGAATTTACACTTATTAACATGAAAGTGAAACATATATGTCCAATAATTTTGAAGAGGTGTAGTGCTATTTTAACAATTCTAATAGCATCATAACAACAGTATTAGGACTGGTATATTTCAAAACGAGCTCAAGTTAGCACGTGTAATACCATTATTTAAATCTGGCGATGTTCAGGATGCAAATAAGTATTGGCCCATATCGATTTTATCTACATTACCAAATTGTTTAGGAAACACGTTTCAAACCAGCTAAACAGTTTAAAGATTTTGCACTAAACGAATTCTGGTTTGCCTTAAAAAATCCTCTCCTGTCAAACAGCACTTGTTCGATTAATTGATCACTGTTGCAAGGAAATTGAAGCTGGAAAGGGTGTACGGTCGGTTTATTTGAATCTTGGAAAACCTTTTGACATGGATGACTACCAAATTCTACTGACCAAATTAAAGTTGTATCATGTTTCTGTACAGGCATGTTAATGGTTTGAATCATATCTGAATAAGAGACAACAGGTAGTAAATGTTGGTGAACACAAATCACAATACAAAACTGTTCTTTCTGGTGTACCTCAGGGTTTATACTAGCTCCACTTTTATTCTTGATTTATATCAATTACCTGCTCCCTGATTTGCACAATAACAATGATATGTATGCTGATGACACTACACTTTATGCTAGTGATTACTCAGCCAGGGTATTACAATACAAGCTACAATCTGATGAAGATAATGTCAGTAAATGGTGTCAGCTTAACAATATGGCTTTTAATCTTTAAAAAATCAAATTGCATGCTTCTTGGCTCTGTTCATCAGACTTGACATAATGACAGTAATAACATTGTCATAGATAACTGTCAGATTGATTGTGTTGAACATCAGAAACCACTGGATGTACACATTAACAGAAACTTTACTTGGAATTATAAACGGCAAACGTTTCCAAAAAGCTTAATTCTAAACTGGCCCTTTTACGTCGAATTTAGCCATATTTGAGTCAAGATACTAGTACGCGAATCCTTTATATTAATGCATATGTCTACTAATTTTGGATTATGGAAGGGTACTATTGTCTAACAGTAGCATGAAGCACCTAAACAAAATTTTGAATCGTCAAAAGTGTGCTTCAAGAATGATACTCGATAAGAATTATGATCATCCATCTGTCCCATTGTTTAAAGAACTGAAATGGCTACCCTTTTCCAAAAGAAACAAATGTCTTTTTGGTATACTGGTGTACAAGACAATTTATCCCCATTGAACATGAAAGATATTTTGGTAGTGTATGTTTGTGTGTGTACATGATTGTGTGTGTGTGTGTGTGTGTGTGTGTGTGTGTTGTGTATGTGTGCGTGTGCGTGTGCGTGTGTGTGTGTGTGTGTGTTGGTGGTGTGCACTTCTGGGTGCTGTGGGGCTCGTTTGGGGAGGCTGCGTTTTTGGTACGTGGCATTCCCTGTTTGATATTATTTTTGTTTTGATAAATTAACGCAATGTCGTTCTAAACTGAAAACTTATCTCCTTAGTAGCAGGCCTGAACAGGTTTTGTTCGATTCTAGTTTATAGCAATTGCCATTAATACCAGGGTTGGGGTCAATTACTTCCAAATCTAATGCATTGAATTAGCATTACTTGCTCAAATTTTAGCATTAAATTAGCATTAGCATTACATATTATTTCAAAAGTGGATGCAGTAGCATTAGCATTGACTCAAGCAATTTGAAACTTAAATTCAGAACTTTAACATATTTTCAGAATAACAACTTTAACTGCCTACTTAATTTAACAGGTAGACAGGTGAACAGACTATAAATCTATAACTGGTCCACTGATCTTAAATAACAAATCATTTCTGTGATCTATTGGCAGTTTACTATAATGGTCATTTACTGTTTGAGTTCATATTGAGCAAATCCTGACAACAAAATATATCTTAACAACTTCAACTTGCTTTAAGCAAAATTGCTTTCACACCCTAAATACCATATATTTAAATAGCTGCAAGTGATATAATTATGTATTTTAATAAATTCATTTATATTTAAAGGGCAATTACTTTGAAAAAGTCTATCTTTTAAGAAGACAAAATATTTGGAAATTGGAATGCATTAATATAATTAGACATAACATGATAGCTCAGGTCAAATCAATATGATCAAAGAAGTTTATAATATCAACCTGTGACAACAGCTAATGCAGAACTAATGCTAATGCATTAGCAAATTTTAGAATTCCAATACATTGAATTAGCATTAGATCTAATGCAAAAATGTCTGCATTAGTCATTAGTTGCATTAGTTGAAGAAAAGCTAATGCATTAGCAGTGCATTAGCAGTGCATTAGTTTTTGCATTACCCAACCCTGATTAATACTAAACTTTAAGTCATTGACGTTTTATGGAACATGTGGTTACTGTAAAAGATTGATTAGCTTTTATTTTATTCTATTTCATATTATTAGTTATGATGTATGTTTGTATGAATGCCTGTTCATTTGTATGAATGTTGTTGTTTTCTTTGAAGGCCTCGAGGAAGATAGGTCACAACCTATTCGAGTCACCTTCATTAAGTAAAGATGATCATTATTATTATTATTATTATTATTATTATTATTATTATTATTATTATTATTATTATTATTATTATTATTATATGGAATAGCACAAATAACGTGACTTTAACAACCTCATCGTCGCATGGTTTCCAGCATTAATTATGCTTGGTATACTTTTTGAAGTTAATTCGTGTAACAGATTGCAAAACATGGTCAAGTATGAAGAATAACAAACCTTTAGTACCAGCAGCATATATCTGAACAAGAAGAAAAACATCCAGTACTCTGATTTCCATGACGACTTTCCAGTTCTGCCTTTTTCACTCATGGAGAGTGTTGCGCCAAGAATAAAAGTATTGGGGACAATACCTTATCTTATCTTCATTGTACAACTTATGTGAACTTAAGACACGTTTCGCACTTGCCTGGCATTTTATGACAATGGAAATTGTATAGGAGTAGCTCTATCTTCTATTTTAAATGATTGGTTTTCTAAAACCACTGTGTAGTCGTTATCTACTGAAAATGCGTCACTTCCGTAAATGCGTCACTTCCTGTTGATAGCCCGCGAGCGCTGATAACAACATATACTCTTTCTATTAAATAGCGAGGCGTCAGATTGTTGATTGTGCCTGTCAAAAACGACGGCAACATGGTGCAGGTTTATTTCATGAAAAGACACTGTAAACGTTGTTTTACAATCATTAATACTTTGTTCTTCATCGGTGTTTTTCAACCAATGGAGTCTTTTGCTCTGCACTTTGCATGTAAATATTTTGAAATGGGAGATGCACATTAACTTTACAGACTTTATAACAGAGACAGAATAAATCTATATTCTAGGTTCGTCAAAATACAAATACTTGACTATCTGGTTTGAGTTATGTAATTGGTCAGGATGCACTTTTAAAGTCTTACGTAACTCCTTAAGCCTTTACCAAAAGCGGGCCGCTGAGGTGGCCCGCAATAAACATGTAAAACGTCTGTTAACTATGAATTGCTGAATGAAGAAGATCCTGAAACATTAGTGTTGAAAGGATTATAACTAGGAAAACGACAAGCGAGGTAAGTCAAAATCTATCTTTATTTTATCATTTCTATCGTATTACCATCTTTCATAAGCTGCTATGCAATATAGCGCCTGCTGCAGAATTTTACATGAAAACTAAGTGAGTGAGTGAGTGAGTGAGTGAGTGAGTGGTGAGTGAGTGGGTGGGTGGATGGGTGACTGAGTGAGTGGGTGGGTCGGTGGGTGAAGGAACGAACGAACGAACGAACAAACAAATGAATAAAGGAGTGAATGAATGAATGAATGAAATGAATGATGATGATGATATTTATAAAAATGAATGAATATGACTACAATTGACGCTTTTAATGTAAAAGAACTACATGTATTAAAGATCGTAAGCAACACGAAAAGAAATCAATTCTAATATGAACTTTCATTCCTATTAATGATATAAAATTCGGTCCTTTATTATTATCCATAATTTTCTGAAGTCATTCTGAAGGAGTTTTAATGCTTATATTTAGAGCAGTGTAAATAAGTGTACATACTGTAACGCACAGGACTTATAATCCAGGGATTGCAGGTTTGATCCCCCGCTCCTCCACTAACATAACTAATGGTCTTTCGTATGATACTTAAAACCGAGGTCCCATGTATCGGTGCTGTACTCCGGGCATGTTAAAGATTGAACGGGACACCTTTTTGTATATTGCAGTATCCCCCGAAACCGAATAATTATTCTCTTCTGGGGGCGTTGGTCATATGGATTATCCGGTATTAACGATAAAATTCTAATAAACATACAGAGTATTACCATGGCATCCTTTAAATCGCTATGTTGTAAAAAGTATGTTAACTATAAGTTGCTAAATGAAGAAGATTCTATTTCTCCTTCTCCTTAAACGCTCAAAGTTCGTTGTGTTAAATGAAACATATAGTGTTAAAAGGATTATAACCATCTTAGTCTTACCATCTTTCATAAGTTACTATGTGACATAGCGCCTGCTGCAGAAATTTACATGAAAACTGAGTGAGTGAGTGAGTGAGTGAGTGAGTGAGTGGGTGAGTGAGTGAGTGAGTGAGTGAGTGAGTGAGTGAGTGAGTGAGTGAGTGGGTGGGTGGATGGGCGAGCAAACGAACGAACCAACCAACCAACCAACCAACCAACCAACCAACGAACCAACGAACGAATAAACAGTAGTCCGTTAATAACTATAACTTATGCTTTTAATGTAAAAAAGCGATTAATGATCGTTAGCAACACGAAAGAAAATGAATTATATTAACTTTCATTCCTATTAGTGATATGGAATTGATATGGAGTCCTTCTTTATCATCCGTTATTTTCTGAAGTCAATCTGAAGGAGTTTTAATGCTTATATTTACAGCAGTTTCATGAAATGCCTACTAGTTAAACAATTATTAGAACTTAATAAAACAGTTTTAGTGTTGTATATGTCCATTACGGTTTCATTACGGTATCTTTCTCGTTGGCTGCATTGTGTTAGATCACATTTGAGGCCCTGTGTGATCAGGAACTAGACAACCAACTCAAAAGATATCACCCCGCAGATCAACGGACTGTTATAATATTCCGTTTATATCGGACAAATAACATCTAGGAAAACCTATAGGCTACTGGATGAGGCGCCTGGTTTGTGTCGTGTCCAGTTCTATATAACGTTCGGTTTTCTAAATGTTTACGGAAAGCGGGCATATCTTCTTTATTAATGTATTCCCTTCGACTAAAATGTGTCTGTAAATAAATTTAGGTATATCAAATTGAACAACATGTTCCTTTTATACTTACTTTCCCTAATGTAAATTATACAGTCGCTTTACTCGCGTCATGTAGTCGTGAACTGGGCAAAATGTTTGGAAGTACACACAATGTCACAAACTTTCAGACAACATTTTGCAGGGTGTTTTTTATTCCATGCACCTGACAAAAGCTAGAAACTCATTCACAAAAGTCTTCCAACATTTTTATCTTTTTATTGTGTTTTTAAAGTATGAAAGTACATATACTACAATTTTGGAAAGGTTTTTACTGGCTCTAAGCAAATACAACAAAGCAAGTAATTACATGATTACAAAAACGATATACTAGTAAGACGACAAGTAAAGATAAAACATAGCCGAAGTAAGAATTTGCCTCCTATATCCTCGGCATGGATTTCCGTGAATTCAATTTAGAACAAGTTTCCGAATATGAATTGCAAGTTTTCCAAAGTTGTTTCATGACACTAATGTTTACTTTATTTGTTGAAACTTGCTTTTGCCTCACAAACTTACATGCGTCCGGTGCTGACTGTAGCCAGTAGGCAAACCCTGGCATTGGCACTAGTTTTGCTCGCACAATTTTCGCTAAGCATCCAGTGATAAACGCATCCTCTATTGGAATATAAGGGAAATATTGCGATGCCACGAGCATACGTGGCACTATATTGCCAGATATCACATACGAATTCCCTGCAAAGTAAGAGGGATAATATTTGAGAGGAAATTCATCCAATGTAACAGCCCATTTTCCTTTTCTTTTTACGAAAGAATTAGTATGTAAGTGTCCGTAAACAGCTCCTTTAATTCCATATGGTCGTTGGTGAAGGTTTTTAGCAAGTTGTGGAATATTAACAAACACATCTTCGTCAACTTTCATGACGAAATCTACGTCTCTACAATTGAGCGACGCCCATGTAAACGCTATTAACATTTTTCTCGTCAAGTTTCTGTACGATTCTGTAAAGTCGGCATACACCATGTCTCCATATGTTTTACTCTCATTTCTTATAGTTCTATCGGACTCAATCTTCCCGTCCTTTCCAACAAGGAATAACAACCTGATCGCTACTTCAATAGCGGTGTGTTCAATCGTGAACGTTCGTTTTGAGTAGGAACCATATGTTGACCGTATCGCATCCCGTTGATAGTTATGACTTGGAATAGACGGAACTATAATCAATATTGTCATGTTTTTTGCACCGGCTGAGCAAATTTGAGCACCATTTAAAATAAATTCCGTATTTATAAGGTTGACCATCTTCTTTCTTAGAGTATAGTAACGTCTTTCGTTGTCTTCACGCCGCCTGAGTCTGAGTGTTTCAACCAAAGTTTCGTTGTACGTGTTCCTTACACCTTCGGGTTTCTCCCCTGCAGCTTTTATCGTTTTGTTGACGACAATTTCAAACTCTCCATTTTCTGTTACAATGTAATCTACATTTGTATCTATAACGCTTAATTTCTCAGATTTTAAGGCAGTCAGATTGCCCATATTATTATGTTTTTTATTGAATGTCTGTGGAAAACTTACTAAAAGCAAGACCACGGCACACACTGTCCAGGCAATTACTATGTACAGACGCTTGTGATTTCTCATTCTTTAAATAGTTCTGCACCTTCACACTTTTATAGCATTTACCTGTAAGATAAGGTAAGATGAGGTACGACAATTTAAGGCAAGATAAGGTAAAGCAAGATAAGGTAAGTTAAGATTTGATTATTTAAGATCAGATAAGTTATAGCAAGCAATACAGTGCAATGCAAGACAAGATAACCATTGTCATGTATTTTGAATCGTTCGATCATATCTAACCACTTATAATACATTTAGAATCTATAGAGATGACTTTTTTCTAGGAGTAAAGTAAGTTAAACGTGTTTCTTGTTGTATTGAACTTGCAGTCTTTTGACAGCAATAACTGGATGTCGCATACCATCTATGTAGATCTATTGCAGTTGACAAGGTGATCTTAATTTGCAATGCTACATTTTCTGGGCAAGTTTACATACGTGGAAATTGTATTCACATTTTTTTCAACCTCACATGCCAAATAAAACATTTCCTATTTTCAGTCAATGAATGAATAATCCAAAAATGGTATTTTGTGATTCTTCTGAATTATTAGACTCGAAGAACTTTGAAATAAACTTCATGTACTTAACAAATACTCCTACGCGTGATATAATCCCCGCACATGATACAGTAAAGGCAGTTTCAAGACCTTACAAACCCTATAAGCCTTCAATATCTCTCAAATAGTGTGCTTATTTAAGCAAGAAAAGTGTACTTTGCAAAAACATTTAATGTAAATGTTCATGCATTTAATAAAGATAAATTCGCATGAGTTATTGCAGTGACCCAGTGATCAGAACAGCAAAGTTTACTAAATTGATCCAGTTTAACTGTACATTCTGTAGCACGTCCATGCCTCCTTTATTTATACGAGACCACGGCATCGATATTACTAGTAATATAAACCTCTGTTTCCTCCCTTTATTTTATATATATCACTACAATCGTGCCTGATGAATTGTATGAAACACGTTATCAATTAAATCTTTACTTTAAAGCCACTTAATTTCTTTTTTTTATTTGATACATAGTACATGTAGCTTACTTCTTTCAAAAACCCCCCAATTTTTAAAAAAAAAAAATTTAACCCAAACAATTCTTTTTTACAAAGCGGAATCTAAGGTCATCGTCAGTAGCGGCTCGAACCAATGAGCTTCAATCAGTGGGGAATTTATTGATTTTAATTCTGCAACACTAGTCTCCTAGCCACGCAAGCGTATGTCATATTTTGAGTTGTGGAGTTTATTGATTTCAATTCTGCAACACTAAACTCCTAACCACGTAAGCGTATGTGATATTTCGAGTTGATAAAGGTTACAATTTTTTCGTTTCTGAGGTGTAACTTTGAAGTAGCATTGAAAGCTTTTGAAATAACTTGGCACAAATGTTCAGCACATCAAGTCGGTGTGTCGCATGCAAGACCCATGTCCCAACCCCAAAGGTCAAGGTCACACTTAGGGTTTGAAGGTAACGGAATCCTCTATATATGCACACATTCGTGTCCGGGCTATAACTTTGTCATGCATTGATTAATTTAATAATAACTTGGCACAAATGTCATGAAAATCAAGCCGACTGTCGCTTGCAAGAGCCACGTCCTTACCTCAAAGGTCAAGGTAACACTTAGAGTTTATAGGTAATGGAATTTTGTATATATGGAAACATCTGTGTCTTGACTTCAACTTTGTCATGCATTGACTGATTTTAAAATAACTTGGCATAAATGTTCAGCTCATCAAGACGACGTGTCGCGTGCAAGACCCACGGATCTACCTTAAAGGTCAAGGTCACACTTAGTGTTTAAAAGTAATGGAATACTGTATGCATGGTAACTATGTCATGCATGGAAGGATTTTAAAATTACATGGCACAATTATTGAGCACATGGAGAGGACATAGACTGTGAGACACGTTTTTCGGGGGCATTTGTCACTTGTGAGGGACAGCTCTTATTTTCAATGATATTGCAAAAAATAAGAAAGGCTTTCTTGTAACTCTTTTTCTTGAAGAAACAACTTGAATATGAAAGAAAGACACATATCAGCATGTTTTAGAGTGAATTGAACAGGGCTCTATAATTATCCTATCAAAAACGTCATATGACTATATCAGTAAATTCAAAGTGATCCTGGGACTTTAAAACATTCATTTAACAATTCATTTCTTACGTGTTTCTTTTTTAAGCATAATTCAATATGGCCATTTACAATAGCAGTATAACTTTTATATCAAATCATATATCCGGTAAAGTCACTCTGTCAGAACTGTATCATTATCCAGCTGATTGTAGATATTTAAATATTTAATTTTACGGTACAAAAAGGTCATTTCTGGTGACGTGCAAGTTGCCGCAAAATAGCGAGTACTAGTAGTGTGCGAAGTGAGTTTTTCAAATCGAACTTGCCAAGTTCTAAAAATATTTATAGTAACATATCATAGTACTGAAAATGTTTCGTTCACGAACGCTGTGTCAATATTATCCGCCCTAAACTTATGAAAGTACAACACGTATAAATATGCTAATTTTACCAATGATTGGTTGAAGTTTTAGCCGAAACTTTCAGGTTTTGTAGCAATCTTTTCAAATTATTTGCATAAAAATTGTTATGAGATTATCCAAATTGAGCCCTGATTTGGTGTATGCCTCTTTTAAGGAAATCTGTCCTACAGGGCGTATTTCGTTTATGCATACTTATTCGTTCGGATTTTAAATGCAAGGTCAGATGATAAATTATTTATGTATGGCGAAATGAAATGAAAGAAAACGTAAAATAGATTCAGTATACCATAAGTCGCAACATAATAACACAAAAGATGAAAAGAACGTTTTTGAAAGACATCCCGCGTGTCAGTTAATTACGTCAAGAAAGGTGAAATCGGTAGACTGTACTCCCGTAGCGCAAAAGATATAAAATCATATCTGTGTTGCATTTTTTAAAGTTTAGCTGATGAGAGTTGAATGACAACAGAACGATGATTAGATAAATTTTATTTTTATTAATTATAACAAGAACTATCTTTAAAAAAATGTTGGTTTATATGAAAGAGATGGGTAGCGAGATGTCATAGTGAATATTCCTGTCAAGTTTATCTTTATGCAGTAAGAGGGTGCGAAATGTCACAGGGAGGGAAACCCCGGAATTCGAATCCGGGACCCTTTGCTTACAGCGTGAATGCTCTCCCGACTGAACTATCCGGTCACTTGGACAATTTTTCCCCAATTGTGATTAAACCCGTAACGTGACATGTGCACCAGCAAAAGGAACTAAATCCTAGTTTTTCTTATCAAATATGTTACTCGAAATATTGACCTTCATTCACTGGTCGGGAAAGCATAATAGTTAACATTAGTTTGGAGGTAACAACATATTCAATTATATTGATATTTTCGTACTAAAATTATAAAACTGAAAACGCAATAGTATTTTATTGACCTTTTTCATGTGATATTATCCAATTAAAGGGTGCCGTATACAGCAATTTTTTCAATCCAAAAAATGTTATACATTTTATTTGTCATTTTATTTGCGGTTGGAAGGTTACAAATTCTGGTCAAAAGCGAGCTTAATACGGCTGCGCCGAAAAAAGGTAGAAAACCCTAAAACAGCAATAAAATAAAACAAATACGGATGGTCATAGAAAACGTTGAATTCAGGTGAAAGGTTCAGCATTGATTTCGTCTTGATTGCATTAACGGATGCATTACTGTATGCTGAAAACTATCAAAAAGGAGAACAAATATATTAAATCAATACATTTTTTAAAATTAATTAGTGTTTGACCACTTATATTCTTTTATTTAAGGTTATGTACACAGCTACTACTGTAACTATAATATTTAAAATAATGTTTAAATCTGAGAAGTCATCATCTAAAGTATCCTTTTATCAGTGCACATTACAATAATTATTTGAAAGAAGATCAATACTTGTAGACTTAGAAGTAATTAATTCGCTATTAAAGCAATTATTATTGCAATTGTATCTATCATTGCAATAATTTTTATAAAGTTTCATTTCATCATTACGCATTTATGTTAATATACTATGCACAGACTTGAAATATTTTTCATTATTCAGGTACAAGAACTTTATCAGGCTTATTGAAGCGTGCGATATAAAATAATACTCACTGACCTTGTCACATGGACAGTAATGCAGTTAACTAGCAAACTTTTTATTTCCCTTTCAAATTTTAGACACATTAGATATATTGGCAACACAAAATTCGCATTCGTTTTTGGTAAATTTCTGAAGTACAATTTCAAAACTTCCTGTTTAGAATCTGGTTCTCCTTATGATGTAAATTCTGCCTTCAATATAAGCTTCACCTACTTGTGAGATTTATGCCTCCTGCTGGGGCTTATGCGCCGGGAATTCAGAATATTAAGCCGTGTGTTAAAACGTAGTGAATATAATAATAAATGGGCTATTGATGTTAAAGTGTATAGAAGAGTTGGGGTTTACAATTTTATAAGAGAATCAAGATATAAAAGTTAGTCAACTGAATACTGCACATGTAATTCAACGTATATATGACCAGTATTACCAACAGCAGCTGCCTGTAAGACTAGCCACTTGTTACCAAGGAATTCACTGGTTGCTAGGGAAAGTCACTGCTTGCGTCGCTGCGAGGGGAAGCCGGTGAGTACCAAAGAAGTCAACTGTGTCTAGTTGCCAAGAACGCCAATGGCTGCTAAGAAAGTCACAGGTGGCAAGAGGATGCTAAAGTTAAGTCACTGGTTGCTAGTGGAAGTCACAATGTTGCTAGGGGACTAAGTTGTTGCTAAAAAGTCAATGGTTACTATGGAAGTCACTTGTTCCTAAGGGAAATCACTGGTTACTAATGAAGTTACTGTTGCAGGATGAAGTCACTGGTTGCGAGGGGACTTAGTTGTTTCTAAGAAAGTAAATGATTCCTAAAGAAGGCACTTGTTCCTAGGGAAGTCACTGGTTGCTAAGGAAATTCACTAGTTGCTAAAGAAGTCAGTCTTTGCTAAGGAAGTCGGTGTTTGCTAGGTAAATTGCTGGAAGGTTTTTTCGATATCTCTATATACTTACAAGGGTTCCCGAGGGCGTGGTCAATTTTTACCCCAGGGGAGTAATTTGAAAAAAAAAACATTGGTTGAGTTCTACTGGACAATGCTACAGCTCTAGGCTTTGTAGTTTTGGAGAAGAAGAGTTTTAAAGGTGTTCCTATATAACTTTTTGCAATACAAGTGGTCTCCCAGGAAGAGTCCAATATTGACCACAGTAGCAAGATTTGAACAAACTTAATAGAGGTCTACTAGACAATGAGACATACTTACTATCTAAGCTATAGACCCTGTGCTTTTTTAAGGTGTTTCCTATACATGTTTATGGGTGTGGTCAATTTTAAACCCAGGGGCATGATTTGAACAAGCTTGATAGGGGTCCACTAGATAATGCTGCACACCAAATATCTAAGCCCTAGTCATTATAGTTTAAGAGAAGAAGAGTTTTAAAGTTTTCCTTATAAAAGCCTATGTTAAGGCATTCAGCCTATAATGGTAAATTTTCCAGGCCCCGAGAATTGTTACTTTCATTAACTATATTCTTTCAATGATTCCTTTTCAATTTTTAAAAGAAATTTACCGCCAAATTAAAAAAGATATATGGAATTTTATACCTCTACGTCCATTTAGAGAATTCAGACTAACCGAACGGTATACCAGAAAGAATAATTTGTCAACATTCATTAACCATTATAACATTTTAAAATAATTTTGGCAATAGAGCTAGTACCCAGTATACACTGTAGAGTTACAGTAACAGCACATTTAGTCTTTCAATTCCACAATATAATCAACCTGCCAGATTGTGTGTTAATACCATTCTTGATATAATGGCAGAGAATGATGAAATTTTACCGTCTAGATTTTCAAATAACCAGATCTGAATCAGCCTTTACCGTATTTTATATTAGTTTTAAGTTTACATTGTCATTATCGTTATAAGTCTGATATGAATGAAACATTTCATGAATATTTGCAGAAAACGTTAATAAAAGTGGTTTTAAAGCTGAAAAGGATAAGTAAAACAGAAGACAAAAGTATAAAAAAATAGTTTTAGAATTTTGTTGAGGTGATTGAGGTCGGCGACACGGGTCTGTAATTCTCTGGCTTGTTTATATCTCCTTTCTTAAAAATATGAAAGACGTTGGTCGTCTTCCACTTATACGGTACTGTGGTGTCTGGAAAAACAGTTTAAAGACTGGGGGCATTTCTACAGAAAGGTTTTTCTGTAGACGTCCTGGATTGTCATCTAGTCCGCTGTTTTTGTGTGGCTGTATACCGGATAGAATCCTTTGAACTCCATCATGTGTAGTAACTCTAATATTGTTGACTGATTGGTGAGGGTTTGGTCCCTTATCAGAGATGATTTTGGTGTCTTCATTCTTATTGAACACTGATGAAAAGTGTTCATTTGATATGTTGGCCTTTGTCTCATAGTCCACTTATGGCATGCGTATGTCATGCCATGCATGGTCTTCAAAGCAGAAACACCATTGTTGTCGTTCTTTATGCTGTTGATAAAACTCCAACCTTGTTTTGAGGGTGTTGAAGATTCTGGACTGACGGTGTTGATGACGTAGTTGTTAAAAAACATTATGTTGATTTTCAAGATTTTTCTCGATGTGAGCTTTATCTGTTCGTATCTACTCATGTCCGTGGGGTTTGGTTTTCGTTTTATTTCGTCAGACTCTGGCATAGACGCGCTTTTTTCCTACTTATCCGTGACGTCACTCGCGGCCAATATAATAACAGTTGTGTTCACAGTGTTTGTGTATCGGAAAGAAATTTTCGAGTTTTAATAGCTTTTTTGCTATCCAAAGGTTTTTTAAAATTCAAAAAGTTAATAAATGCTCGATCTTGATACTCATACTTTCACATAAAACTATTTCTTTAAAAAAATACAATTTTTATGACACTTGATTTTTTATAGCGGCTTGCTGCTGCTATTTAAGTTATAACTGTTGTTATATATTTACTGTTAATTGATAAGAACCATAAGTTATGTTCAACTTTTAATATAAGTAGCATATAAACATAAATATGTTAACAACATGGAAGCTGGGTGTGAAAAAGCTCGGAGCTGTAGTGAGCGTGGATATATATATATATATATATATATATATATATGAAAATGTTAAACGATATGCCGGAATAAGTAAATTTAAATAAAATGAAAATAATGACCTTATGAGTTTTTATTTGTAGACCGGTTTCACTAATCGGGCAAATGCCTTTTTGCAACGTAACGTCAAGTGTGTACACAGTGTACACCGTCAAAAGGATGACGTCATAGTTATTGTTTAATTTAGGCAAACGCATCATGACATTTTTAAGCCTAAATCTCGATGACGTCATCATTTTGACGTTGTGTACACATGTGTACACAACTTTGACGCCCCGTTGCTAAGTAATTTATATTGTATGCTATATTTCCCTGATGATATAGTGAAACCGGTTGGCAAATACAATGAACTCATAAGTGTCTTATTTCATTTTATATATATATATATATATATATATATATGCTATCAAATTATGGTGGGAAGCATATAATAAGAATAGTGTGTCTAGAAAGTTAGCAGTTAAAGAAGTAACATCTCCCTTTTTTGAAAGAATGGATCTACAGTATTTTTAACAAAGTCACCATCAAAGAAATATATTAATAGTAAATTTGAGTGTGTCCCTTTAATCCAGTTAAATCATTACAGGAATTAAATTCCATATTGTTTGTGTCATTTCTTTTGGAATGTCGCTGTAGAGCAATGTTTATCAGCTAATTACAACATTAAATTTTCATTCAATTATCTTGATAATTTGTTATTGTATATATCGCTGTTTTGCTGTTTATCTATATCAATGTTACTATTTTTGGTTTAACCTAGCTGTCTTCCATATCTTGTAATATAAAACGGTTTTCTTATTAGTTCAACTGGCTTTGTTTCTGCAGATACGTTCGAAGGTGTGGTCTGCTCAAACTGTTGCTGAGTTGATTAGGCTGCACAAGGGTGTTTCTGTTTTCACTTTCTGCCAAAGCCTGAAACTCAAAATCTGTTATTGATGGTATGCACTCATTAGTCTTAAGAAGATGTCGCTTGTTACGTCTGTAAGAGGCTCCCTAAGGTGTTGTTACAGTGAATGATCTGTCATTTAGCTTATATGTAACTACAGCCTGTTGCCAAGTATTGAAAGATTGATGAATTCGTGCAGAATCACCTAAATTGAGAGTGCGTAAATATTTTGCATTTCTATCATAATAACTTTTCTCCTGTTTGATGGATTTATTTTTTTCTGTAACTATATTCGGGGAGATAGGGTGTGGGAACAGTTGGACTTTTGATGTTGATAAAATCGACCTCAGTTGTCTGGACATTGACATTTTAGCAGTTCCTGTATTCTAGAATGACTAACAAATGATCTGTTTTGCTCTGTTTAGCCTTAGTTAGAATTTGTTTGCAGGTTTTGACATTAGCCTCTGCAAACTCATTTCCTGAAGGGTCAAATTCATCTGAAGAATAGCAAGGCCCATTATCAGTTATGACCCTCGCCTCCGGGCAAATATGCCTTTCATGCTTTTGACCATTGTTCTCCTCTTCATATTGCACAACTCTTTAACTTCAAAGTAGTGATAGTATTAATTTAATCAACTACCACAATTAAATTCCTATTGTCCCATGTAAATAAATCAGACGCAACACCCTGTCAGGGGTATTCTGGTACATCATGAGATTTCAGTGGTTCCTTTTGTCTATTTTGTGAACAAATACTACACTTCAAAATTAACTGAGATATGGAATTGGAGATTCGTGACCAAAACATGGCATCTCTTAATTGCTCTGTGCAAGCATTTTTCAATACCCATATGACCAGAATGCAGAATTTCGAACAAGTTTGCTCCGAGTGCTTTTGAAATGACAATTCCCTGGCCCTTCATGATAACATTATTTGTTATCGTGAATTCATCTCTGTAGTTCCAGAACTCAAGAACTTCTGGAGGGCATTGTTTTCTGTTGTCCGGTCATCCTTGTAAAATGACTTGTGTCAAAACTGACATATATTGATTTTTATCAGTTAGATCTCTGATTTCTTGCATTCTTCTATCACTGACAAGTAAACCAGACATAACCATGTGTACTTGTAGATCTGAATCTACTGTGAGATAAGGGTATGTTTCAGAAATCGGCTGTCTAGACAATGTATCGGGCGGCGGAATATTTTACAAGGTCGCTACTTGACGTCAATGTCATAACGTTGCATCTGCAGTAGCATACGTTGCAAACGTGCAGGTGCACGGTAAATATGTTTCTTGAATATGGAAATGAGTGAAAGATGGTCTGTTCCTGCCATATACTCAATCATGAAATCGATTAAGCCCAAATAGAATACCGAGACATTCTAGCTGAATCATAGCATAGTTCTTTTGACTTGATGTGAGGGATTAAGATGCATAAGCAATAGGTTTACCATCTTAGAGCAAGGTTACTGCCATGTCACCCACTACGACTTCTGTCTGTCTGCAATACAAGAGATTTCTTTGAATCATAGTACCCTAAGACTTGACCAAGGGTCGTGATGATTTCCTTTACTTTTTGAAATGCATCATATTGGGGTTGTTCCCATGTAAACGCGACATATTTTGCAAGTAATTGCCTAAGAGGACTTGTTACCTCAGAGAGGTTTGGTGCAAATCTTGAACGGTAAGGGACTAAAACAGTTTGTAATTCTGTTTTTGTTTGATCGCAGCAACCCACGCTGGATCAGGTTTCAGCCAATCTGTGGTTAAAATGTCCGACATTTCCCTGTACCTCTGTTCCTATTTCAGCCAATCTGTGGTTAATAAATGTCCGACATTTTGTACCTCTGTGACTCCTATTGCCATTTTGTCTTCATTCAGCACGATACCTGTACGCGCCACCTTTATAAAGCAGCCCGTATGTTTTGGTCATGTTCTTCACGAGTTTGACCAAAGACCAACAAACCATCAAGAAGTGCTTTTACACCCTTTAGATATTAAAAACATTCGTTTACAGCTCGAATGAATTCATCACCACTTGGCCTAAGACCGTAAAGTAATCTTAGTAAAGGTATCTGCCCTAACTTGTGTTGAATGTCGTCATGTATGACGATTCTTTATCTATTATTATAGTCCAGTAACCTGTCTTGCATCTAACTTTGAGAAGTATTTAGCATTAGTAAGGGAAATCAAACATGTCATCTAATGTGCGAATTTGATAGTGGAGACGAATAATGGCTTTATTCCAGTCATGGGTCTCAGTTTACGATTTGTTTTCTCAACAACTGTCATTGAATTTACCCAGTTCGTCTGTTTGCTAATCTTTGTGATGACCCCTAACTTCTCCATTATGTCCAGTTCTGAATTACATCTGTCCCTTAAAGCTTTCTCCATTCTGTCCAGTTCTGAATTGCATCTGTCCCTTAAAGCTACAGGATTTTTTCTTGGAGGGTGTACAACTGGCTTAATCTTTGGAAATACGTGTATTTTACATTCCCCAGATATATATCGAGCCTATATCAGGAAAGTCCTTGATCACTGATTGATTAGTCATGTGACTTTTATGGGATTCCATCGTGTAAATGAGTTGGACCAAAATCTACTGATATCTGGAGGCTGAACAGGGGTGTGATTTGTGTCTTCTACCTGAAATTCTACCTGAGCTGAATGTCCATTACTGTCACCTTGTTTCTCAGTTTTAAATTTTATTGATGAAAACTGGATTTTTAAAGGTTTCTAACAAATTTGCACTGTCCCAGTCCATTCGGGGAGTCAGCACTCCTGTTAAATCCGTTTCTGTATATATAATATCGAAATATTATATGAGATAAACAAACTATTTTGACACCATTTTATGTTATGTATGTACTTTTAATTAATAAGAACTATAAGTAATGTTCAACTTTTAATATTAATAGCATAAATAACATAACATAACCATTGATGAAAAAAGTGTAAGTTACGTGCTCCCGAATTTGTCATTTTGAATCATAAATAAAATAATGAATAAACTGTGCATTTCATTAGCTTACCAATCTTACCAAGTGTATTTATGTGTTTTCGTATATAAAGGCCAACGGCCCAAAATACAACATCTGCAATCATATAACATATAATGTATATCAAGCACTATATATATGCACAAACATACCAATATAAACAGTTACCTTTTGTAAGACATCCCAAGATTTCAGATAATCTTTTCCTCATAAGTTTGTTTATAAATGAAGACATTCGAGAGAGCTTCTCCTTATTGTTAGTTGACATTATTGAAATAAATAAACCTACAGAGCATTGTGAACAGTTTCATTGTTATAAAAAATATGCCTGTCTTCCAGTAATATATCTATCACAAAAGAAACAAGCATGATATTCGTCTTCGATTACGTCAATATATTTCGTTGCTAAGCAGTACGTACAAATTCGTTGTTCTATTGTCGCCCCCAACACGTCTACCGGTTTCGATGTTAACATTATGACTGGAACATCTAAACTGTACCAAAGACTTTCTTAATTGAAAAGGGAAGTCATGTTATATACAATCAACTTTTAAAAATATCATTTGTTTTGAGAAAGTTACGGTCGTTAAAATAACTTCACTTGCAATACATAAATACGGACTGCCGACCGTTGCCCACCAGATGTATCTCTTATCAGTAGAAAATATTGCGTTATACGAGATTTTGATTGCAAACGCGATCACTCCTATTCAGTAGTGATCCAAGGTTGATTTATCTTTTAGTGGACATTTTGGATGGCACACATAAGTTTAGCATAGTGTTTATTTCATTCCTCAGATGGTCTTCCACATTCGGTTGACAGGACTTTCTGTAGTGCGACAGGTCACCGGTGAGAAATTCTTTTTGAAAATCTATATATTATGAATATATATGCATGTATAAAATAAAGTAAAAAAAGGCTAAAACTGTATCTACATCTACGTTTTACCACTAACAATCGTTTATGATTATGGCTAGCAGGCGCTTTATCAGGGAACAGCTGTTAATAAAAACACAAACATTTAAGTGCAAAACTAGGATAGATAAAAGATTAAAAAGCCTACAAGAGTATTTGTTAAAAACACGATATTTAGATTTAAAACTTAATGAAAGGGTCAAGCCGCTCAGCAAATATGTTTAGGCTTGGGCTAGACTGGATGTGTAAGGGGAGATCATTCCACAGACGGATACTCCCACCCTCGGTACCCAGGTTATTCATACCATTCATGAATATATTCCGTAATAGACCGTGGGTTCCGACGATGGGATACTCCTAGGGAAATACAAAGTTGCATGATACTGTGTACTAGAGAAGGGTATTACGTAGTTCAGGTATCTAGTATGAGTAAGGTGGTGGAGGTCTACACAAACAATGTTGTTTTGGATTTTGTAAAAGAAAGTAACATGTGCACTGATGTTTCGATGTTATTCTAGATGATGGAACAGTACTCTACTTGGGGTCTTACATAAGTTTTATATGCCATTTCTTTTATCTTTTTATCTGATGTTTTTACATTTCTTTTTATGAATCTGAGTGAGTTATTGGCCTTAGCAGTTATGTTATTGATGTGTTTGGTCCATGAATGGTCATGACTTATATGACGTTTTGGGGAGGCTGCGTTTTTGGTACGTGGCATTCCCTGTTTGATATTATTTTTGTTTTTATAGTTAGCCCAAGGTATTTTGCGGTTTTAGTTGATCTTAACTGGGTTCCGTGTAGTGTATATGGAAATTCTATGGGTTTTCTTTTTCTGGTTATTGTTAAAATCTCACATTTATCAGGGTTAAATTCCATAGATCAATCATTTTCCCATGTTTCTAGGGATTGAAGGTCTTTCTGAAGAGTGTTGGCATCATCTGGTTTTTTTAATTGTTAAATAGGCAATGGTATCGTCTGCGAATAGTCTCACTATACCTTTAACGCTATCAGGAAGGTCATTTATATATGATAGGAAGAGAAAAGGACCTAATACATAACCTTGATGGACTCCAGATAAGACTGGTCTGATGTCTGACTTTTGATCTTCAACAACAACTTGTTGTGACCTTGACTTAAGGAATGAGTTGACCTTATTAATGACTTCACTATTTAAACCTAGTATTTGCAGTTCCAGAACAAGTTTATGACGGTCAACTTTATCAAAGGCCTTACTGAAGTCCTTGACAATTATACCTGTTTGTTGACCTTGCTCTAGAGCGTCATGGACCTCTTAATTGCGTGATGCTAACTAACTGTGATTCACAACTGTGGTTTGACCTGAAGCCATGCTGATGTTGGCTAAAAATGTTGTGTTTACCATTAAAGGACATAATATTTGAAACCAGGATATGTTCCATTAGTTTTGATGCAATACAGGTCAGAGTTTTTTTATTTTGGCCTTTTTTAAATACTGTAGCAATTACAGCATGTCTCAAATCTTTGGGACAATACCTGTGTCGGGATATCTGAAAGATATGTGTGAGTATGGGGTGACTTCTTTGGGGGGCTCTTTTTGTAACCTTGGTGAGATTTTATTCGGGTTCAGACTTTTAAGAAGCTTGTTAACTCCTTCTTCAGTAATGGTGACCTTATAGGCATGAATGGTTTATTGTGTGGGATAAGCTTCTGTCTACAGGATTGGGTTAAGCTTAAGGGCTGTTGCTTGGAGAAAACTGATTCAAATTGTGAATTTAAGATGTTAGCCTTATCAACAGGATCTGTAAATGTTTAACATTCGTGTTTTAAGGGGGCCACACCACAGCTTTCTGTTGTATTATGTTTTACAATAGTGTATATTTTTTTATTTTTCCCAGCCTTCGAATCATCAGTGGAATTACCAATTCCAGATACTGCCATTAGGCTTTCCTTATTTCTCTCTGTATTTTACCCTTAATTATTTTTAAATGTTTAAGGAAGTCTGGGGATTTTTATTTTGACCTTTTTAGTTAGGATTATACTTATTTGACGAATAATTGACTGGATCACGACGTGTTTTTGAAACTTTGGTTGGAATGTGTTTAGATATGTTATTAAACTGTTTTATAGTTCGCTTTTAAATGAGGACCAGGCTGTGTTAGGATCTGAGTGGTTTGCTAATGCGAATTTCGTATTAGATCTAGATAAACACATTTAAATCAAACACATACAGTAAACTGCATAAATGATAGTTATATACAAGGATTTAGTATCTATATAAGATATGGAGGGAAAAGAATTTAGTAGCTGAATATAGCTCCGAAGTCTGGTCACCATACACCCAAATCCAGATAGACCAAATAGAAGCGGTCCAAAGGAGGGCAGCGCGCTGGGCTATGTCTGACTTTGGCCGCAGTTCAAGTGTCAAAGACATGTTATTCAGTCTAAAATGGCGCATGTTAGACCTCCAGCGCATTCACCCTCAGCTGTCACTCATGTATAAAATTTCTAACGTCCTGGTTGCGATCCCCATCCAAGGAAATTTCATCCCTCTAACTAGGAAATCCCGCCACTATCATCCCTTGTCTTACAGGTTAATCACCGCAACCACTGACTACTATAAGTACTCCTTCTTCCCTAGGACCATAGTCCTATGGAATTGTCTCCAACCTGATATTCCCTCTCTCCCTACCTTTGATCAGTTTAATGCTGATGTAAGCTGCATATTGATCATGCCCTACCATAACCTGCCTCCACCCGTGTTTTTATATTTTAATCATTAACATAATTATTCCCCTTTTCTCTTATTTTGACCTATCTATCTATCTTGTTATACTGCCTCACACCTCTCACGAGTATTATGGTATTATGACCTGTTTCCTTTTTAATTCTTTTTATTTCTACTAACAGTCTTTGTGGCTTGACGCGAACGAAATTGCGTAAGTCCCTGTAAATGGTTCGACAGTACAGGAAGATAGATGGCTCCAAGTCTGTTCCGTGGTCTGGTCAGGCTTTTACCCTTAACCGTCATGTAAACAACCGAGCGTTTTTTCAGAAAATAAAAACTATCGTTGTGGAAAAAGTAAACAGCCGCACAAAAGGGTGAGTTTTTAAAGATCATAAAACTGGTATTTAATGTACGAAAAACGTTCAAGTTTTTTCCCTGCAGGTCAAACAGGATGGGTCTAAATTGATTTTTTAGCTAGATCGAGCGATTTCGTCAAACCTGGTCAGTTTTAGCATGTTTAGTGACCATACCTTTGAAATATTATACAATTTATTATTGAAACACTCAGTCCTATCGCCTGCTACCTAATCATAATCAGTTTCACAGGACAAAAAAATACACAATGGGGAAAAAGCCTTCCCTCATCGGGTTTAAACCCATGGCCCACACTATGACCCAGATTGACGAAATATAGGTGTAACGTATGGTCGCATATGATGATAATATGCAAATTTAAAACCCATGTACATGTGATGGGGATTAGGGTAGTATATATAAGGCACAGAGACCCATTCAGGGTTGAGTATACTTTTCACTGAATGGATCTGCTGCGTCTTAGGCCCTCGGCTCGTTACAAATGGTGGCAGCGGTGGGATGAAGACAACTGCCAGACAGGAGTTGCCGTACCCATGAAGTTCCCAGGCCAAGACTCGGGACGAGTCTTCTCGGAGAGGGAAGTAGTGTAACAATCGGTGAACCTAGTAAAAACGTTCGGTCGCATATGATGATAATATGCAAATTTAAAACCCATGTACATGTGATGGGGATTAGGGTAGTATATATAAGGCACAGAGACCCATTCAGGGTTGAGTATACTTTTCACTGAATGGATCTGCTGCATCTTTAAGGCTCTCGGCTTGTTACATAGGGATGTCATTGATTACAATTTTTGTATCGATATATCAATTTACAAATATTGACGATATAGAGTGGTGGAACCTATGCTGGAGGTATCCCTATGCTGGTGGTATCTCCGAAAAACGGCTATTTACAGAAAAACAGATGAAGAAAAAATTTCAGGGTACATTCAGCTTGACAGTCGATGAAATGCTTTTACGCAAATGTAGTGATAGCCGCCCGCTGCAGCTCTGTGACATCACAGCAGCCGATACATTGTACTTGATCCATTTCGCCTAGAAAATTTCTTAAATATAGACATCAAAATCACCCAGTTAAAGTTAGCTTTTTGATAAAACTTATTTCTTTTTGTATAAAAATATATATTCTATGGAAACTGTTATATCTTGTTAGTTAATATTTAGGCTCTAAAAACTGTTTCCCACCCGTTGGTTGTCAAATATCACATACCACCAGCTTGGTTCCCTTCGAGGTGAAATTTCAGTTTTGACATGTGTCGTGTCAATAGCTCCCAGAACGCCATAGTCATGTGATGAAGCACATCAACGCCTTGTTTCGTTTGCAGGGATACTTATGTTTTCGCTGAGGCAATAAAATGGTTAGGTTTCCTGCTTTCTGAACTGCTGATATATATCGTTAAAATACCTCCAGCATAGCCATTTATATCGATACGTGGGCATAAAAAAGTCGAAGACTATATATTCTACCAAATCTCTTGACTTTATGTGTACGAAACATATGGTTCTGGTGTATAACATATATCAACCCTTGCAGTGCTGAAGTATTTTTACCTCTCAAACGACATTTCATTAAATTATCATTCATTAGAAAAACACTGAACTCTGGGTAGAGTGATTGTTTATATTCTGGTTGAGTTTTGATGGAATTTTCGATTGTGAAACTGTAGATCATTGCACGGTGTAACATTATTTGATATAGGATTTTTCAAAACGGCAGTCGATATCGAATCGAAAATGTTTTATCGTTGATACATCGATATCGTTTGTATTGATTACATCCCTAACGAAATAGCTCAAATTATGGAGCTAAAACTGAGACCCAGCCTATCAAAGTTGAGTTCTGGTGGTGTTGGGCTATTTTAATAAATCACAAGGATCAAATCAGACATCACTGCCAAGTACTCCGGTTGCAAATCGCCACAATACTAGTCAAATTAATTTGACGTTGAAGCCAGCGAGATAGTTTTTTGATGTGTGCTTTAATCTTCTGAGGTTTGACAACTATAAAATATCAGATCCTAAAAACAGATCAAATCAATTAGCCAAAGAAATTAGGCTACCGCATTGCCATCACAGTATAATGTGTTTATGAAGTAACATCCGTTCCAGTTTAATAAACAATGATTTGGAGTACTGAGGGCTAGCACTGGGCCATTTTTTCCTTGAGCCAATTTATCATGTGGTGCTCATACAAAACATATATCTTTCATTTAAAAGTTGTAGCCAATTCAATTTCTTTTGAGCCAGTTTAACTTTTTTGTAGCCAATTTTGGCATTGGCTTATATAAATCCCAGAGCTAGCCCTGGTACTGATATGCAGTAATTAGCCACGAAGGCGGAAGGCCTGAGTGGTTTACAACTGTGCATCAGTAGGACAAATTATTGTTTATTTGACGACGACATCGCTGAAAAGGATGTTATTTCGATTCTAACATGACCAGATATTACAAAAGGTGAATACATGCAAAGCATTATTTTCTACGCAAACGCTCATTTAACGTCATGCGGCGCAATATGACGTCATGTTTACAGCATATCGGTTCCCGCGTTGTTTATGGTTTAATATAACATAATTTTTCTACTCTTTGTACATAGAGACAAAATCGTGAGTCATGTTAGAATTGTTAATAAAAGATGTAGTTGTTTCATTAGTGGTGTTCCGCATTCATGAACTTTATATGTAAAATCTGTGCTTGGTGTTCCACAGGGATGGGTTGAGTATTGGGGGCTAGTACTTAAGTAAGTACTGAGTACTGGGTGCTTTAAAGGAGTACTTGAGTAAGTACTGAGTACTCACTTTTGAGTGTGTACTTTTAAAGTACTGAGTACTACTTAAAGTACTCATGAGTAATTTCTGAGTACAACATTTTATGATTTATTGTTATATGGTATAAAAGTGTCTAAATGTAGGCAATGATGGAGCACAAATAAAAACATGATATGTTATTCAAATTTTATGTACATAGAATAAATTTAATTATGCATATTGTCAGTAGACAAAAGCTAAATTAACCCAGAAAAGTACCATTGAAGAAATATTATATTCATACATATTCCAAAATTGGAAAACAGTCACCAATAAATCCCACTATCAATAGTCTATAATCACAGACTGTTGCAACGTATCATCACAAGCCTTTCAAATGTGTTGTCTTTCAGTCTGCACCTATCAGGTCTGAAGACCTTACCACCTACATGTATACTTAAAGTCTTTCTACAGCAGCAGACTATGCCTGTATGCCAAGATATGTAGAAAACTATTTAGCTCTCACATATATATCCTACTTGCATAGTGTTTCAACACAGTTGATTTTGACATGACTGATAGTATCGTATATTAGGGTTTTATCGTTGGTACCGGTTTTCCCACATGACCAACGCCCCCAGAAGAGGTTACCGTTAGTTAGTTTAGGTTTTGGAGGATAGTGCAAGATACAGAAAGCGTCCCAATTCCAGAGACACCCCCTGGTTCTTTTAGCATGCCAGGTGTATAGCACCCATACATGGGACCTCGGTTGTAGTCTCATCCAAAAGACTGTTAGTAATTTTAGTTGGTCAGCCCGGGGAATCGAACCCACTACCTCAAGATTACAAGTCTCGTGCTCTACCAATTGAGCTGACCGGGCTGACCATGACTGATACATTCAAATACAAGTTTATAAATGAAACTACAAAGTGGTCTACAAATCTTGAACATTGAATTGCTCTGTTAGCTTGCTTCAGCTTAAACACCATCTATTCACCAATGTGTGACAATCAAATATGCCTGTTTGTAAAAGTGATAATACATGTACCATAATTGATTGCTATTAACAAATTACTATATGCATTGTATACATGTACATGTATGATAAGGTGACATCATCTCTGTTTACTCTATCAATACAAAATGTATAGTAGGGGATATGGATGTTTTAATAGCTTATTAAAATGTACTGTAATAGCTTTAACTACACCGCTTCAAGTGCTTGTGATCCGGATTTATTCATCATGCATTTATGAGTAAGTTATTTTAATACAACAAGTAGGGGCATTGTTTTTAATTAGCTTGTCCAATTTGTTGTTAATATGAATTATTTCTTACCATTCACTTTTTATATATACTTCATTAGGTTACTTTATGTGGCAATTTGATGCATAAGTGTGGAAGTACTCATAGGTTACTCGTAAAGTACTTAGAAGTACTGGCAATTTTGCATTTAGTACTTGAGTAAGTACGAGTACTTGTACCAGTACGAGTAACACATCCCTGGTGTTCCAACACTTTCTGGAAAACCAGATAATCCGGTGCATAGAATGACTGAAAAAGACAGAATAAGACTGAAAAACGGTTTATGAAGACCGAAAACAACTTTTTGTTTAGGAGTACAGTCATTTCTGCCTTTTCTGCGTGTCAGCCATACTTGCGCAACTTGATTTGCATATTTGTGTACACAACATGTACCATGCAACGGCCATGCATCTTTATTTTTGGAAATCTAAAGCCTGTTTCTTCAATCCTATACTGAACACAGTTTTAATGTATTATAATAGGTTATTGTATAAGATTTAGAAGAAAAATGAGATGTTCATAGACTTTAACAGAGAAGATACAGCAACTGACACAATATTGTTAAAATGTACATTTAATCAAAGTATGATTCCTTTGACTGTTCTTGTGAGCTTTTGATGATGAAAACACTTTCAGTAGATTAGAAAACTTTCCATAGATCCAAACTTTGAAACAAACTATATTTTCAAGAGATCTGCATGCTCAGCAATGGCCGAAAAAACTGACGTAATGTAAACAAGCAGGCATGTCAGCTGAAAAAGAAATTAGATCTATTCCTGTAGACGTTGAGCTTATTAAACTGTTCCTATTTATACAATAATGTTTCTTTTGAAAGAAATGTACACACAATCTGTATTCCCATGAAAACTAGTGTAGACATGAAATAAAGTTCCTGTTAGGTGAGCAGGATTACCCGACAGCACTGTATATATAACTTACAATTTAAATGAAGAAATTTGTTAATATTGTATTACAAATCAAGTAAAAAGATCGAAAAACAAATATTGCAGACCGAAAACTTTCTGAATAAGCACTCCATGCGGCATAGGAACTTAAATTATCAAAACAGACAAAAAAATATTCACTACATACAAATTCCTTCATTTATTTAATATTTCAAAAGTCATAAATCGTACATTATCTTTTTAAAAAAGTTGTTTTTGGTAAACTTCAACTGTTTTTCGGTTCTTTTTTGTCATTCTATGCATGCCAGATAAACTACTGTTGTTTTGGAAAATACTGATCTAAAGTGAATTAAAATTGTTAAATTATTATTATTATTATTATTATACCAAACTTATATAGCACTCTTTTCATATTATAAATATGTTCAAAAGTGCTTTACAATAAAAAAATAAAAAGAATACAGTTAGCATACATATTACATTCTAAAAAACACAAACCTTAAAAACACTAGCTTAAGTTAAAGTCAGCCTGAAACAGTATATCAAGATAAAACTCATACGGAAAATGCAGAAAAGGAGCATGAAATCCTATATAAAAAACAAGTAATATCTTTAAAAAAAAAAGATGGTCGACGTAGGTGACGTAATAAACACATTTTGTGTTTCAGAAGGCTCCCGGGCAGTACACTGCTTATTCCGGTACCGAAACGCTAGCCAATAATCAATGACGCTAGATGTCCGGCCCGGACAACACCTCGTTGAATACAAAAGTTGATCTTCGTACTGTCCAGAAACCTTGACATAACGTGTTCTGTTTTTTTTTTTTTTTGCAACATGATTTATTATAAATAACTATAATATAAAACAATATTCACATTTTGTGTTTCAGAAGGCTCCCGGGCAGTACACTGCTTATTCCAGGTACCAAACGCTAGCCAATAATTTGCAGATTCTGATTGGTCACATTATAACGAAGTTGGTTAGCAACGCGTCCATACCAACGGAAGTTCAAATCAAAAGTATACGACTACGTCGAATAAAGAAGTTAAACTACAGTAGATTATAGTATTTTTAGCTCACCTGAGCTGGCTCAGGGTGAGCTATTAGGATCGATGAATGTCCGTCGTCCGTCGTCCGTCGTCCGTCGTCCGTCGTCCGTCGTCCGTCCACATTTAGTTCGTTAACACTCTAGTGGTCACATCTTTTCCTCAATTGTCACGAAACTTGGTCAGGATGTTTGCCCCAGTAATTACTCGGACGAGTTCGAATATGGGTCATCTCGGATGAAAAACTAGGTCACATGACCCAAAAATAGAAAAAATCTTGTTAAGGCTCTATATGCTACTGTTTCAGTCCAAATATCCTGGCAATTTGTCAGAAAGGTTGTTTGGTTGATTTCTAGCTTAAGTTTTAATATGGGTCACCTGGGGTCAAAAACTAGGTCACACAGCCCAAATATGGAAAAACCTTGTTAACACTCTAGAGGTAACATTTTCAGCCCAAATATCCTGGAAATTTGTCAGAAAGGTTGTTAAGATGATTTCTAGCTCAAGTTCGAATATGGGTCATCTGGGGTCAAAAACTAGGTCACAGAGCCCAAATATGGAAAAACCTTGTTTACACTCTAAATGTTACATTTTCAGCCATTGGAATTTTTCAGAAAGGTTGTTTTGATGGTTTCTGGTTTTAATAATGTGTTGTTTATTGAACACCTCATTTGCTAATTTTATTGCAGTATTTTAACACCAAAAGATTGATAAATGACATTTGTCTTGTAATCAGTACACATCTTGGATCTCTCTATGGTAAGGCCAGAGTTTTTATATCTCTTGGTTTATGCGACTGCTTGTACTATTTTTTGAAAAGGTAGAATAACAATGACATTATGAACTGACATTTTATTTTTATTATTTCCGCTGTTCCGACTCCATATACTAGTTAATGAAGTGTCAGAACAGTAGGGATATATAATTGAAAGTAACTATTTTAAAGTGTTTATTTTGTTCGAAAATGACAATTATTGACAGGTGCAGTAGACTGATGTTCAATATGTGCTCTGTTCAATACAGTAGGAAAAGTCCTTCATACTCAATATTTAAGAAAACTTCCCATAAACCAAGCAATATAAAAACTCTGGCCTAAAATTGGCACTTATATAAAGTTTTAAATAGCGATGATGCAACACATGTTCTTGACCCCTAGTTGAACTTCCATGTTAAAGATTTTGGGAGTAATTTTTACATTCACATCACAAGAAAGTTCATATATAAAATTAAATCAATATTTGCAAATAATGAATAGCTTACAGTGCAGATCATGATCAGACAACAAAATAATGAATTGCTTACAGTGCAGATCATGGTCAGACAGCAAAATAATGAATAGCTTACAATGCAGATCATGATCAGACAGCAAAATAATGAAAGTGCAGATCATGATCAGACAGCTAAACAATGAAAGGGCAGATCATGACCAGACAGCTAAATAATGCATAGCAAACAGTGCAGATCATGATCAGACAGCAAAAAATAAAAAGCTGACAGTGCAGATCATGACCACCCAACATACAATGAATAGCTTACAGTGCAGATCATGATCAGACAGCAAAAAAATGAATAGCCAACAGTGCAGATCATGATCAGACAGCAAAATAATGAGGCCTAGAGCTTAGATATTCAGCATGTGGCAATAATTGACTCTCTACCAAGATTGTTCAAATCATGACCTCAGGGTCAAAATTAACCCTGCCTGGGGGGGTCTTTTGATTTTACATAGGCTTATTAAGAGGATATCATGAGCCAAAGGTAAAAATTGATCCTTTCTGCTATTAATAATCTTTTATTTTTGCCAATGGTAGACAGGTGAGCGATACAGGGCCATCATGGCCCTCTTGTTTAAACTAGTGCCAATCGCCACATTACAGATATAATAATTATACTGTACAGTAGATTAAAACCATCTTTGGTGGTTCTTTTATACAGAGAAAACTATGCAGTGATTTATAGCCATGATGCTACCTGAAAGTCCTGTATAAAACTATAATACTTACTGGCAGATTCTGTTTCTTAACCAACCGATTGACTTCCCGTCAAATATAAACATCATCATGGCAGTGCACATATGATAAAAAATAACATCATATATGAGAAAAGAACAACATAACAAATGACTTAATGGATAAACATTTATTAAATAATTATTGTTTTGATTGATACTTAATCTATACAGGAACGCTAAATACAATTATCAGTTAACCTTAATATAACAGTATTCGATATGATAAGAGAACTGGTACTCGAGCCTAGTCTTGATACAGACAATCTCCAAAAGAGAAACTGAAAGTGAAAATACGAATGGTCTAAAAAAAGTAAGTTTACTGCATTCCCCGAGTACCGGTATTCAGTTATGAAACAAATTATCCAAATTCAGAATTGATTCTTGTTCATAGGTCCATGTCAAGCAAAATAGTATCATGTGAACCAATAAATGCATGTGATTTTTCAATGAAAGAGGTACATGTATGATTATTTTGGCAATCTATGAGACTATGAAGATCAGCGATCAGTTATTAATAAAAATTTCCTTTTTGGATCGATTGGATTTATTCAATCGTATCCAAAGTTAACAGAGTATTTCAGACCCTTACGGCCGAACTCTTAACACAATTTTTTGTCGAATACGACCGAAAAGTAGTTCTATATATTCAATGAAATAAAAAGAATTGTAATGCATTACCTTGCCTACTCTGTTTTCATTTTGATATATTGATGAATAAATGTAAAAATTAAAAATTACTAAAAATGAACGAGGTATCTGTTCTGTATATAGAACTAGTTTCCTACGCGGTTTTGATCAGAACAGTTTTCTAAGTCAGACCGGAGACACTAAAAGACACCTAGTCAGGCCGAATAATGTGTCTTATATCCGATGTTGTGTTTGTGATCATAAACTATCGGAACATCGTAATACGTTATCGAACCACTAGGTACTCTTGAATTTTAAATTACAAAACTCGGAATTCAACATAAAAAACAACAATTTTTTTGTAACTTGCCAACGCCTCTATCATCAAAAGTGCTCGGCCTGACTAGTTGTCATTTAGTGTCTCTAAAGATTTTCCGAAAAACTAGTCTAAAATACGCCTTCATGCGTTAAGGTATAAAACTGAAACTTATCAACAAATTAACTCTACAGAGGCACTTGTAGATGTCTTTTTGAAATATGACAACATATTTTTATGCTTTAAACACGTTGTAATTGTTGTATTTTATGTAAATGCGTGGTTCGAAAATGGTACGAAAATGTCCGCATTTCGGCGAAGTCCATTCGTACCTGGGTACGAATAACTAAGAAGTCACATAGATCTACATGTCTTAACTACGATTTTTCATGGACCTATATACACATGGATTGGCAACTTCCGAAAATCGATAATGCGATATCGGAGAAGATGTTACCCATCATGCTTTGCGCCACTCGGTGTTTTTCGGAAATTTTCCTATTTGTGATATTCGGCAAGTGCCACCAGACTTGACAAAATTTTCAACAAACAAAATCGATAACAGTTACGCCTTATACGAAAAAAGATTAGCTTGGAATAAGACAAAAGTTGCATAAACAAAGAAAAATACAAACTATTGAGCCATACATATTGAAGTAGACACGATTAAATTTGATTTATTGTTTACGTTTTTCGCCGATACGTTCCAAGAGGGAGGACGACGGGAAGCTTCATTCTACATCGCGCTGACAAAATTTTCAACATACAAAATCGATAAAAGTTACGCATCACGAAAAACAGATATGGGTTGGAATGAGACTAAAGTTACATAAAAACAACTATTGAGCCATAAATATTGAAGAAGACACGATTAAATTTGATTATTTTTCAAGATAAAGGACAGGTGGACGCTGGGAGTTATCGATTTTGGCAAACCTCGGATATTGTCCATCGATGCTAAAATTTCGCATAAAATCTCGCCCACCGCGATAAAAAGGTTGAACTTGTATAGGAAGATACGAGAGTTGCCAATCCATGTGTATATAGGTCCGTGGATTTTTAAATATAGACAAATGCAATAATCTAAAGGGAAAATCAAATTCATTTCTCTCGATTATGCTGTCATTTACAAAGAACAAATATTAACTCAATATAAATTGTAACAAAAACTTTCAAACTTTACAAAAGTAGGAAAATGAATTAATCTAAGTTTTCTTTGAAAGATTATTTTCAGACTCCAGTTATATTGTTACACCTTTGTACTATGTATGTATATATACTATGTATTTTCGAGAATAAATAAACTAAACTTTACCACGATTCTTTTGCTACACTAAATTTTGGTGTGTACATTCATACATACATTAATTATATAGGAACATAATAATCATCATAATCATCATCATTATTACTTGTTACGAAATACTGCTAGAGTCTAGTATATGTTAAATAGGAAAGATAATAGCCTGCTTTTAAACATTCAGTTGTCGTTTTATACAAGTTATGAAAAATTAAAACAGTATGGTAGAAAGGCTGGTAATGACTAGGTGTGCACAATAGACCCGGTATATTGCAATTCGCAGTATTTTGGAACCACTCACGGGGATAGTTAATGTAAGCTGCAAGTACTTGTTCTACAATAGGTATATACTGAATCAATTTATAACAAAAGATTGATTTATCAATTTTTAGCTTTTCTTTGAAAAACAGAAGAGCCATTGTCATAACCTTCTTGACGTCAGTTGGCACTGTCGTCTTGAATCTGGTTAAGCTTTCTTAAAATTCACTTTCTCGGTAACCATTAAAGCCTTGAAACTTCAGACAATTGCTTGGCATCAAACAATGGCATCTGTTGCCGAGTGGTTGAGGTCATTGACTGATGTTTACTTGTCCCTCACCGCTGTTGGTTCGTGCCCTACTTGGGTCGAATTCTTTTATGTCTGGGAGCTATCTAGGTTCTACCCAGGTGCACGCTCGTGACTGAAATAATGCTAGAATTGGCACCCAGGGTCTTCCTCCTCCATGAAAGGTGGACGTTGCAATATGACCTTAGCTGTTGACTGCGACGTTAAATCCGAATCAATGAATTGGCACAATACAATCAACCCTATGGGCATATCCCATAACTTTTGAATGGCATTAAAAGTTGTTCAAACTATGAATTTTCAGTTCAGTTTTGTCAAAATCCATTTCTCTGAAAGTTACCATTCACAGCTTGATACTTCATAGGGTAGTTGAACATAGTCACTGAATGCAAAATGTAAGCACATGGGTACCTATCTCAAAAGTAAAGTTTACACAAATGGTTAAAGGTCAAAATTTGTGGACAGTTGTGTCTCCAGTTTATAACTTTACTCGTGCAAGGGTGTCCTGATATTTACACATGTGATGTGTACAATCTGTGTTGTCCTGATATTTACACATGTATGTGTGCAGACTGTGTTGTTCAGAGACAATCGATCCTCCAGCACTTTCAGTCCTTTGATTTATGCTTTCTGTCTAGATTTTGGTTTTCATCAATACAGTAAGGTCATTATTTCAAAAACATTGTGCAAACAGCTGAAAGAAAATCTTCACAAAAACGGGAATGCCTAGAGCTTAGGTTACAATAATACAGCATGTAGCGTTGCCTCATGGACCTCTACAAAGATAGTTCAAATAATGACCACCCGGTTTTACATGTACATGTTCATATAGGCTTATAATATTGGGAAATCTTTTTCTCTAGTGCTTAGACATTTGGCATGTAGCATTGCCTTGTGGAATTCTACCAAGATTGTTCAAATCATGTCCTCAGGGTGAAAATTTACTATGCCCATAGGGTCACTTGATTTTACATAGACTTACATTTTGTATATAGAGAACACTTAAAAATCTTCTTGTCTCTAAGACCCACAAGGCTCAGAGCTTGTAGCTTAGATGTTTGGACTGTAGCATTATGTAGTGGGCCTTAACGAAGATTGTTCAAATCAAGACCCCAGGCAGAAATTGACACTTTCTGCGACATGATTGTTTACCTTGTACTATAGCCAATAGTAGTCAGGTGAGCGATATAGGGCCATCTTGGTAGGTACTCTTGTTTACTCATTACTTTCTAAATCACTTAATTTAAAGAGAATTTTACCCATGTCACATGATGTGCCACTGAAAGTTTCTGTCTGTGACAAAATTTCTCTGATAATCATTCTTGATAACAATTTCAGATCAAAATAAGGTGGACTAGACAATGCCACGTTGATGTTAGGAAGAGAAACCAATACTAAAAGACTTCTTGACAATGGGAGATGATCATCCAGAGATCAGGCAGCTGAAAGATCTAAGGTATGTTCCGAAAATGTGCTCAGATGTTGCAGAGATCAAGCAATCTCTATTTAGAGTTGCTGAAACTTACTTATCTTGGAGCACTTCTGTCAACATTTCAGTGCCAAGCATGTTTGCAAAAGTTTAGTTTGCCAATGAGGGAGCGCATCTTTTCATATTTATTTCATATAAGTTTAATGTACACATTGAATTTTATAACCATCATGTAAGACCCATAAATACCTCGACCACATTAAAATACCGGTAGTGATTCCACTTTTGAACATATACTGGTTACTAAAAGTTCCTACTCTTACTTGATAGTTTGTAAACTTTAGATTTTATCATAATTATTGTTTTGTAGCTGCTACATCACTGCATAAAGTATACAATTATTTATATTTCAGTTATTTTCATCCTGATTTAGACAGACATAAATGTGAGGCCATGTTGTTACAGAATGGTCAAGATGGGACATTCCTTGTTAGATATAGTTCTAAACCAAATGAATATGCTGTGTCAGTCAGGTGAGAGCTTACTGCATGATTTATATTGACATATGTTTTTGTCTTTAACATTAGTTTTAAGTTTTAACAAGAGTAGATTAAATTTAACATTCTTTAATAGTGGATGGCTTATTCACTGCCTGGGCTTGAACAGATGTTCACTAGCATCAGCAAATGGCACTGTATGGACTGACTTTTATTTCTGTTTTTATTGTGATCACCTAATGTCTGTTCACAATTGACCTTGTTAACAATCTAGAGGCGATGTTTTTGACAACAAATCATCATGAATATTGGTAAGAATGTTTGTCTTGATGGTCTCTAGGTCAGTTGTGAAACTGGGTCACAAGGTCAAATCAATGGAAACCCATTTTGATACTTAATTTGCATGAGAATTGGTCAGAATGTTTTCTGTATGATTTTATGTCATGTTTGAATCTGGGTCATGTCGGGTCAAAAACTAGGTCATCCGGTCACTTGTTAACACTGGCTCCCAATTATCATGAAAATGTTGTTTTTTTATGTACACGTTTGAAGCTGGGTCACATGGGGTCAAAGACTACTCTAGGTCAAATGATAAAAAACTTCATGAACATCTTAAGAACCACATTTGACAGGTGACCAAATCATTTTCATCAGAATGTTCCCCTTAATGAACTTTGTGTCTGTCAGGATCGAAACTCAGTCAGATGGGGTCAAAAACAAGGTCACCATGTCAAATAAAAGAAAAACTTTGTGAACACTAGAACCCACATTTTGCACCCAGCCATCATGAAAATTGTCTTTCATAAACTGTTAGTCAAATTTGAAATTGAGTCGCATGGGGTATCAAATAAATTTGACCAGCCAAATTGTAGAAAAACCTTGAGAGCACTGAGAAACTATTCTGTAAATCTATGTACAAACTTTTTGTATTTTACAGGGCTGCAGATGCAGTTAAACATTTTAATCTGAACTGGAAAGATGGTGCGTTTTACTTTGGTCATGGAACGTATGAGACATGTGATGACTTGGCTTATCACTTTCGTAACCAGCCTATGCTTGGCGGTGAATCTGGTATGTGTTTTTACGTTTCATGTCCAAGATGAAGGCAGCTGGAAGCTTTATAGAGGATTAAATACGGAACATTAACTTCAGAGTGACTTTCTATATACTGGAGAAGTTTTGGTAGATACATGTAATGAAATGGCAAGAGAGTAGTCCCCAGACAGAATTCACATAGAATTTGCGCATGAAACATATGTAGAGAAAACTTGTCATGTTCACTGAGGAAGCCCAAAAAGAGTCATGTAAAACTTTAAATTTTAGCACACTCAGTGGTAACCTCTGGACACTTATTTTTCATGCGTGTATTTGTTTGAAACAATCGGTATTATCTATAATTATTGGGGAAAAAAGTTTAAACTTTTTGAAACTTTTAGAAAGGTAAGTTTGTGTCAGAGTTGAAAAAATGATGACAACAAGTAATAGAATAAACTGGATGTGAAATACATAGATATACAGTCAAACTTTTTATGCCCCCGAAGGGTGGCATATTAAAAACCGCACCCCCCTGTCCGCCTGACCCGCCTGTCCGTCCGTCCGTGCGCCCCCACTTACAAATTCGTGTCCGGACTGTAACTTTGTCATGCATTGAAGGATTTTAAAATAACTTGGCACACATGTCTAGCACATCAAGACGACGTGTCGCGTGCAAGACCCACGCCCCTAGCTCAAAGGTCAAGGTCATACTTAGAGTTTGAAGGTAATGGATTCCTCCATATAAGCATATATGCACACATTCGTGTCCGGACTGTAACTTTGTCATGCATTGAAGGATTTTAAAATAACTTGGCACAAATGTCTAGCACATCAAGACGACGTGTTACGTGCATGACCCACATCCCTACCACAAAGGTCAGGGTCACACTTAGAGTTTATAGGTAATGGAATCCTGTATATATGCATACATTTGTGTCCGGACTATAACTTTATTATGCTTTGAAGGATTTTAAAATAACTGTGCACAAATGTCTAGCACATCAAGCGGATGTGTCGCGTAAAGACCCAAGTCCCTACCTCAAAGGTCAAGGTCACACTTAGTGTTTAAAGTAATGGAATACTGTATGCATGATTACTCTGTCATGCATGGAAGGATTTTAAAATTACATAGCACATTTATTGAGCACATGGAGAGGACACAGACTGTGAGGCACCTCTTTCGGGGGCATTCGTCACTTGGGAGGGACAGCTCTTGTTTTAAGTAGCCAGTCCAGGAATACATCAATTCAAGTCAGTGTTTGCTTTGTACAGGTTTGTAACATATAGTGAAACCTCTCAGGATTGAACACCCTTAGGAACACAGAAATGTGCTTGTTGTAGATAGGAATTGTTCTGGAGAGATTCCTTCTATAATAATTGATACATTTTGAAAGAAAATGTGTGTCTTTTTATGGAGGTTGTTGCTCTAGGGAGGTGTCTTTAGGGCTGTTTATAGGTAAACCAATAAGCATGTATTACATTTGTAACCAGAGAGTAGCAAGGATGGCCAAACACGTTCTTCTTCTTTTGATTTATTTACATGCATAGCAATGTGTAAAATGAGTAGTTCATTTCACTCTGAATATCGTGGTTCGAGAATTTGTACAGCGGTACATATCTGCCGGGCTCGGTTTTGCAGTACACCGGTATACCTGTTTATTGTTGCACCACTACCCACAGGCCATGTAAAATAGACTATAAGCCTGAACTGTTAATACCTACTGAGGGATGTCTCTAGCGCATACGCTTAAGGATTTGAAGCCCCGTCTAGGGAAGTGTAAACAACTAACCATGTATTAGGATGTCTGTAGTTATTATACACAAAGATATAATAAAAGAAAAGGAACTCTATATTATTTTAAAAAGCAAGTTTCTTTTACTTTAGGAACACAAATATGTGATCAAATTGTAAAGTTTAGATGTTTGTGGAGTGTGTCTGGCTATCACCGCTGTCAGGGGACTGCTTTCTTGCAATTATACTTACATGTATATAAAGTCTGCTATAATTATTTTCACCAGAAATTTTCACAACCTTTCATCTGGGATAATTTCAATTTGACCTTTGCATTAAGCAATCAAATGCAAGCTTAGTGAAAGTACTATGAAGTCAACTTCGATTAATATAATTCATACATGGCTTAAAAAACCACTTGAAGATGTGATGGGGGCTAACCATAAATCTTTAATCCACCGAAACTATGATCTATTCTTTAAATGCACTTCATTATGTTTTAGGATAGATATGCCAATTAGTTATGTTTGAATTCTTTACAGTTTTTTATTACTTTTGAAAAGGCAATCACATCTTGACCTTGAATAGCACAATAACTTAAAATATCAATGCAAATGCCCAGTTCTCTGATGTTAATTGCAAATCCATATAACTGACTGACATTCTACAATGTATGTGTATCTGTCTTACCCAGAAGTGGGATATCAACATATAAAAAATTAGAATTATATCAGCTGTTGAGTACAATCATTTAGACTAAAACTTGATTGAAAATTAGTAAATTTCCCAAACATCATAATAATTATATTACTCAGGTTTTAACACAGGTTAAAGTCAAGTACAGTGAAACTTCACTCGCTCCACCTTTATTCGCTTGAATACAGCCAATTGCTCGAACTCATACTACAGTCTCTGCTATGAATCTATATTTATAAAACTTGTTGAAATAATGTTCATTTTAAGAAAGTTGGGATCATTTGAAAAACACCACTAATATTGAAAAAATATTGACTTCCAAGCTATGTCTTATCAGAAGAAAATAATGTGTAATACTGTGTTTTGATTGCTAACACATTCTCGTCTATTACTGGTTCACATAAAATGCTTGAAAATCCTGATATTGTCATTTTCATGGAATATATGATGATGCATGCCTGAAAGTCCTCAATGCCTTGAATTACCTATCGCTTAAACTAAAATTGTGGGCCCCTTCTTGTTTGTGCAAACAAAGTTTGATGGTACAATGTATCTTTATTCACCACTCGCTAAAAAACAGGCAAGTGATTAAAGGCTCTTCTCTGTATAGTATATTTCCTAATTTAGATCTGTAAACCCCTCCCTTTATGTTAGTAATTAAGTTCTCAGTCACAAGTAAGTTTATGTGTTTTTCTGGTATTAACTAGGTCAGACAACTTTGATGGTAGATCCTTACCCAAGATGTGTGTCAGAACCAGCCATTTATGGTTCTGTTAGGGTTCATGCAGAATATAGTACAGGGGATGTGGTTCCTAGAACAGACTTCTCAGTAAGTATAGAAACAAATAAAGAACAGACATTTAGCTTTTGTAGAAACAAGTAATTACAGCCCACGAAATTTGTTTTAAACAAACAATTTACTTGGCAGTGGTAATGGCTTTGTTTATGCTGGTTCATTGTATTATATGTAAATAAGTGAATTATAATACTGAATTGATGTCTGCATGAGATAATAAAGCGTGTACCATTGACTTAGCAACTCCGTAGTGCAACAAAGGTTACATAATATCGCTTAACACAACCAACCAAGGTGTACAATAAAAGAGGTTACGCTATAAAGCATATGGCTGGTCAAACACGGGTGTATTTATTTTGAAATTGGTTGTTTGGGTAGTGACTATGGTGGCTGCTAAATGCAAGTGGACTCTCACTGCAGGTGTATCTGTATTCATCATTTTAGTGTCATTTATGTTTAAATCCTTAACAAAATATTCATGACAGAAGAGGAAATCAATATATGTTTTATCTTTTTAGATAAACTCAAAAGACGGTTATTTGACAAAAGTTGGTGCAATATTTAAGGTGAGTCATGCTCAATTTTTATGGTATAAAGAAGGTAGTATGTTGTTAGCATGTAATTATCTATCTACTAGGAAGTGTTGAACTATTTATGTGGTTTTGGTATCAAGCCGGTCAAGTCAGGTTAAGTTGATAAGGATATAAAAACTGAGGAAGTTTAAATGAATTGAAGCTGAAAGATGCATTATTAATCCATGATAGAACAAAAAAGGGAGGCAAAAACAAAAACTTTGCTTTTATTAAAGACCACATGACTGGGCATATTCAGTGTGAGATTTGTGATGATAGACATGTTATGGGGATTGATATACATGTAATTGTTGATCAGCTTTTCTGTAGCTGCCTTTTGTATATACAGTAAAGCTTTGATAACTCGAAGTCGCACTGGCCCGAGTAAAATGCTCAAGTTATCGAAGGTCTAAAGTTATCCGAATTACAGGCGTTTACAAGGGACACTATCTCATACTATGGGTATATCACTTAAAGGGGAGCGGTGGTGTAGAGGTTAAGGTGTCGGCCGCTCATCCCGGAGGTTGCGGGTTCAAGCCCAACTGGGGTCACGACCGTACCTCCTCATATGACACTAGTACTGGTTTTTCCAGTAAGCGGACTCAAGAGTGACTCAATAAGCTACAAGCTTTCTTCACAATCAAGCTAAAATCAATTAATATAAAGTAAGTAAAATCTGTTTCCTAATTAAACTCTGAAAATAGTATCCATCTGTGTATAGTAACTTGATAATAGGTGTTTTCTAAAATTAAAGATATGAATTTTTCAGACATGGAAAGTTCGTTGGTTTGTACTTCAAAAGAATGAGCTGAAGTATTATAAGGATTCTTCAAGGAAAGATGCTATACGAGTGCTTGACCTAGATGAATGTAAGGAGTGTGCAATGGAAGGAGAATTCAGGGGTAAAGAACATGTTTTCAGGTATGTATCAGGGTTTTGATAGCATTGCATTAATTGACCTTTGTGAGAGCAGACATTGTTATGAATCAGCTGGATACAAATCAAAACTGTTCACGAGATTTTTATCCCCCCACACAAAAAGTTTTGGGCGGCATGAGTATAGGGGTCTGCTTGTTGGTTGGTTTGCTGATTTTTGTGTCCACTACATATCTCCTAAGCCCCTTTGAAGATTTTGTTGAAACTTGGGTCATATGTTTATCTTATCAAGATGACATGCAAAATTCATGTTCCAACGCTGCCAGCTGAAGGTCAAGGTCACACTTTGTGTCCACACCATACGTCTTGAACCCCTAAATGAGTTTCATAAAAGTTGGGTCCAATTTTTATCTCATCAAGTCAACACTCGGAATACATGTTTAATCTCTGCAAGCTGACAGTTAAGGTCACACTTAGGGGTCATTGTTGCATGTCATCTTCATATTTCTTGAACCTCTTTTAAGTATTTTCATGAAACTTCGGACCAATTTTCCTCTTATGGAAGCAGTGTGCAGAACCTCAGTTCCAACCCCACAACTGAAAGGAGGGGTCAAAGTTCATGTGACTATATTTCTTAAAGCCGTTCAAGGATGTTTTTGAAATTTTGGATAAATGTTCACCACATTGAAGATATTGAGATAATATGTTTGTGCATGTTTCAGCTTTCTTGGATCAGTATCAGTATCACAATTAAGGAACAAAAATCATATATCTGTTGGTGTTTATGTTTGTGGTTGTATTTTAATCACAGTCAGTGATAATTCTAGTTTTTCTAGTAAATAGACAACTAGTAAAATATAGTTGTTAGGTCTGTTCTTTGACAGCATTTGTTTTGTACTGTATAATAATGTTTGACTAAAAAACATTGTATCAATGTCTGTCTTTACTTACAATTAGTATTTGACTGAAGTGACTGTCAGTATCTTTCTGGTTCGACTAGTCAGAGATTAATAAAGGCTATTGCATAAGCATCAACTGGCGTCGGCACCTGTTTCAACTTCGCATTCTTGGTTAAAGTTTGCATGCAAGCCATTGTCATGGACATATCTCATTTACTATTGGGATAGATTTAAAACATTACTCAAGTGTTCAAGGGTGAAAAAGGTAGATTACCTTTGACTGAATTTATTTCAAATAATTGGCCTTGTTGGGCTTAGAACTTTTGGTTTAAGTTTTGAGTGAAGGTTATAATTTAGTTACTTTTGCATGCACATATTTCATTTTACACTGATGGGATTGATTTGAAACTTGAACTTTGACTTATGCAGTATCGAAAATCAAGTAAGATAACTCTTGGTTGAACTTTATTCAAATTCTAGCCCTCATTAGACTAACTTATTTACCATTACTGGGATTGGTTTGCACCTTAACCTCTTCAGAGGAATTACACATCTAAGTTAGATAACTCTTGACTGCATTTATCTTTAATTCTGGTCCTTGTTGCACCTGGAAATTTTAGTTTTGCATGCAAGCTGCTATCTTGGACACACTCAAAATGGTAGGAAGGTTGAATTGCTTGTAATTCACTAACAAAGCAGTTCAAATAGTTGAGTGTGTTGTCATCAAATATGTCTTGTACAATATATTAGAATTGATTACCTATCACTTACAAAGCAGTTCAAGTAGTTGAGCAAGCTGGCATCACACATAACATGTGGTACTGACAAAGTGTCTGTCTTATTGTTCACCAGAGTAGTGTTTGACTATATTGTTCATGCCTGTCCTCATTCAGAGTAGTGTTTGAGTCTAAAAATTTAGTGTTCATGCCTGTCTGTACTTCAGAGTAGTGTTTGACAATAGTGTTCATGCCTGTCTGTACTTCAGAGTAGTGTTTGACAATAGTGTTCATGCCTGTCTGTACTTCAGAGTAGTGTTTGACAATAGTGTTCATGCCTGTCTGTACTTCAGAGTAGTTTTTGACAATAGTGTTCATGCCTGTCTGTACTTCAGAGTAGTTTTTGACAATAGTGTTCATGCCTGTCTGTACTTCAGAGTAGTGTTTGACTAAAGTGTTCATGCCTGTCTGTACTTCAGAGTAGTGTTTGACTATAGTGTTCATGCCTGTCCTCATTCAGAGTAGTGTTTTACAATAGTGTTCATGCCTGTCTGTACTTCAGAGTAGTGTTTGACTATAGTGTTCATGCCTGTCTGTACTTCAGAGTAGTGTTTGACAATAGTGTTCATGCCTGTCCTCATTCAGAGTAGTGTTTGACTATAGTGTTCATGCCTGTCTGTACTTCAGAGTAGTGTTTGACTATAGTGTTCATGCCTGTCTGTACTTCAGAGTAGTTTTTCACAATAGTGTTCATGCCTGTCTGTACTTCAGAGTAGTGTTTGACTATAGTGTTCATGCCTGTCTGTACTTCAGAGTAGTGTTTGACTATAGTGTTCATGCCTGTCTGTACTTCAGAGTAGTGTTTGACTAAAGTGTTCATGCCTGTCTGTACTTCAGAGTAGTGTTTGACTAAAGTGTTCATGTCTGTCTGTACTTCAGAGTAGTGTTTGACAATAGTGTTCATGTCTGTCTGTACTTCAGAGTAGTGTTTGACAATAGTGTTCATGTCTGTCTGTACTTCAGAGTAGTGTTTGACAATAGTGTTCATGTCTGTCTGTACTTCAGAGTAGTGTGTGACAATAGTGTTCATGCCTGTCTGTACTTCAGAGTAGTGTTTGACAATAGTGTTCATGCCTGTCCTCATTCAGAGTAGTGTTTGACTCTAGTGTTCAGATTATTGGTTTACTAAAAATAATAATATGTTACTTTACCTCGGGTTAATGTTTGACTGAAGAACACAGTGTTTATGCCTTCCTGTTTTTCAGATTAGTGTTTGACTGGAGAACATTCTATATGTTTGCTGCAAATGAAAAAGAATCACAAGAGTGGGTGAAGTTAATCAACTGGAGGCTGGTAAGTCATTAGGTCATAGCACACAGGCTTGCGACTGTTTCTGATTCTATCATATGAGCAATAAGTCATATGGTCATATTTTATGTGTGTTTTAAAAACATTTTCAATGAAAATCCTGGTTATTAGATTGTATGTCGGAGAGAGTATAAGGAAAGACAACTCTGTCACACCAGTTATATTTAGTGGTGTTTAACCATAGTCTATACAAAGTTGTTGTTCTTTGGAAAGTGTCTGACGATTAGGATGAAAGAAAAGTGTCTTCTAAACACGGGTATCAATCAAGAAATGCCAGTATCCACAGATATCGAAAAAACTGGTATCCAAAGAGTTTGAATCAATGTTATTGCAAATTATTATAGTATTTTTCGAGAAGCAAACTGTTGTGTATTTATATAAAATTAGTTTTATATGAAATAATTATGAATAACAGACCTGGGTCATGTTAAGACCCAGTACAGACTATGAAAATTTTAATACTAATGATGGCAAAAAATATTAAGACTTGTTTGATTCTTTCTATTCACAAAAATACCAGTTTCTATGTATGGCCTTTAAGAATGATTATTAATCTCTTACTATAATTTATAAAAGGTGTATGATATGTGGTAAATGAAAAGGTAGGTATACATGTACTGTAATGTTTACACAAAATTTTACAGAAATGTGCACTTCATGTGCACTAGCTTTAGACGTTGTGTGTGCTACAAGTTAACTTCAGTTGCATTTCAGTGTTTTTAACAGATATGATTTGTTTTGCAGTTTTAGTTACAGTAGTTTTGCTGTGTACATATAGGTAATGCCTTGGTCACATATCCGTACAATGTCCGTACGATTTATAAAATTGTACGATTCCACCAATTTTTACAACTTGTACGGTCTTCGTACAATCATAGCTTCTGGTCATATGCCTAAGGGCCCCGTATGATCTTTTGGAAGATGTATTGAATTATTGTGAAAATATTCGTACGGACATCGCAGACAAGTTGTGTGGAGCTTGGAAGGAACTCGGACGTACTCGTACGATGCATGTGTGTTCATACGAGGCTTGTACAGTGTCTGCATGGTGTCTGTACGACAGGAATAAACCAGTTCGGCGATATCTGAAAGTTTCTCATTTTAGCTAGAATTGTCAAGGATGTTGTATGGAGCCTGTAAGGCAAACGAAACGCCCTGCAGGCCTCATGCGTACATCCCACGTTCCCCACCCAGTGTCAGCAGTATCGTATGAACATCGTTCGTTGACCGTGCGACTCCCCTGTGATAGTTGTGCTAGCTCTGGCAAGCTCTTTAGGAACTGGTGGTGTTCCAAATTGCACTGACATCGTGCGATGCCGTACGAGTTCTACAGGGCCCTGCTCCCAACTTCGCAAATTTCTACGAGCTCAGAGAGGGCTTGGGAGCTTGGTGAACATTTTCACCAAGTCCTGTACAAAATCAAAAAATCCTTACTATGCTTGCAAAAGTCAACGATGTCCGTACAAAATCCATGCGATTTTGCAAAAAATCAACTGAAAACCTCTCGTAAGGAGCTCGTAGCGTTAATGTGAGAAGGTTATAACCAAGAGTTTTCAACTCTTGTCTGACTGGTTTTTTTAGCTCACTTGAGCCAAGGTGAGCTATTGTAATTGCCTGGGTGTGTCTACACTTAACCTTGTGTCTGCAATAGAGGCTGCAATTTTTGCTGGATCTTTGTGAAACTTTGTCAGAATGTTTATCTTGATGAAGTCTAGGTAAAGATTGAATACAGGTCATCTGAGGTTAAAAACTAGGTCAACTGCTCAAATAATAGAAAAACCTTGACAAGGTTGTATATGCAATCGAGTCGGCATGTTTCACTGGAACATCATGAGATTACCTTGTTGAAATCTAAGTCAAGTTTGAATATGGGTCATCTGAGATTAAAAACTTGAAGTCATCCTGTCAAATCACAGGCAAACCTTGTGTATGCAATCAAGGTTGCATTTTCAGATTTTTAACAAGGTTTTCAAAAAAAAAAATTTTTATTTAAAAAATAAATATGGGGGGGGGGGGGGAGGGGGGGGGGGGGTAAAATATTTTTTTTTTCCACCCCCCCCCCCCCCCCTTCCCAAAAAAAAAACACAAAAAAAAAAAAAAAAAAAAAAAAAAAAATATCCCCCATATTTTTTTTTTTTTTTTTTTTTTTTTTTTTTTTTTTTAAAATTTTTTTTTTTTTTTTTTTTTTTTTTTTTTTTCTCCCCCCCCCCCCCCCCCCCCCCCCCCCCCCACCCACCCCACCCCACACCCAACAAAAAAACCCCCCCCCCCCCCCACTTTTTTATTATTTAATTTTTTTATTTTTTATTAAAATATTTAATTTTTTTTTTTTTTTTTTTTTTTTATAAAAAAAAAAAAAAAAAAAAAAAAAAAACCCCCCCCACCAACAAAAAAAACAAAAAAAACCAACCAAAAAAAAAAAAAAAAAAAAAAAAAAAAAAAAAAAAAAAAAAAATTTCCCCCTTTCCCCCCCCCCCCCCCCCCCCCCTTTCCTCCCTCTTTTTTTTTTATTTTAAAAAAAAAAAAAAAAAAAAAAAAAAAAAAAAAAAAAAAAAAAAAAAAAAAAAATTTTTTTATTTTAAAAAAAATATTAAAAATATAAAAAATAAAAAAAAAAAAAAAAAAAAAAAAAAAAAAAAAAAAAAAAAAAAACCCCCCCCCCCCCCCCCCCCAAAACATTTTTTTTTTTTTTTTTTTTTTTTTTTTTTTTTTTTTTTTTTTTTCTTTTTTTTTCCCCTTTTTTTTTTAAAAAAAAAAAACAAACAACCCCCCCCCCCCCCCCCCCCCCCCCCCCCCCCCCCCACCAACAAAACCCCCCCACCCAACCCCCCCCCCCCCCATAACTCTTTTTTTTTTTTTTTTTTTTTTTTTTTTTTTTTTTTTTTTTTTTTTTTTTTTTTTTTTTTTATTTTTTTTTATATATTTTTTTTTTTTTTTTTTTTTTTTTTTTTTTTTTTTTTTTTTTTTTTCTTTCTCTCCATTCCCCCCCCTCCCCATCCCCCCCCTCCTTCCCTTCCCCCCCCCCCCCCCCCCCCCCCCCCTCAGATCATTTGATCTTAATGAAACTTGTCAGTATTTGTTCAGAATGGCAGTTTAGATAAAATATAGGTCGAGTTTGAATCTGGTTTATCTTGGTTTGAAAACTAGGTCACCAGGTTAAATCATAGAAAAATCTTGTGTCACCCATAGAGGTGACATTATCAACCCAATCGTCATGGACATTTGTCAGATTTTTTTTTCAATGTTTTCAAGGTAATATTCGAATCTGGGTCACCTGGAGTTAAAAACTAGGTCAAATAAAAAGAAGATTGTTAACCCTCTAAACTGCCACATTTATACCCAATCATCATGAAAATTGGGCAGAATGTTTGTCTCAATGATTCCTATGTCAAGTTAAAATCTGGTTCATTAGGAGTAAAAGGTAAAAAGCTAGGTCACACAGTGCAATCAAAGAAAAACCAAGCTGCATTTAATATCCTATCTTGATAAAAATTGGTCAGAATGTTTGTCAAAATGATTTCTTGGTCAGATTTGAATCTGGCTTACTTGGGGTCAAAAATTAGGTCACTAGAACAAGTCAAATTGAAACCTTGAAATGCAGTTTAAAACTTATCTTTAATAGAAATACTTTTTTTCAGTAGTAAGTCGATCTTTATTGATTAGTAAAAATACAAGTGCTGTTTTGGGCCTTGAATATTGTGAATATTTCTTTCCCAGATTTAGGTTGTTGTATGTTGAATAAAAAATAAGTAAATATAGGCTCTCAAATACTGGTTTTAAATTTGTTAGAAAAGTGTCAAATTAGCTTAAACAAACAAAAAAACATCAGAGAAACTGCTGTAAAACTTAACATATTTCTGCGATTATTTACAGGATCAGAAAGCCAAGCACTGATGTCTCGAAGGACTTCAGAACACTACAAGAGCAGAATTTAAATTGTGGTTTGGAAGATGTCTAAAAGAAATTTAGTGCTTTTAATAAACTGTGTCTTTAAAGAAAAATAGATTCTAGTTGTCAAACACCACCAGTGTGATAAGAGATTTTAAAGTGAAATGCATACTTTTGTAAACCTTGGTTGTCTACTGCCATAGTTGTTTAAAATGAGTTTAATCACCAGCAGAAGACTCACAGTTTTAGAATCTAAGAAGTTGATCAGTAAAGTATCTGTGCCTTAATAGGTTAACAATGGCTTATATAGGGAAAACTTCAATACTCTTCTTGTTAAGAATATACCAATTATGTAGTTGACCTCTTTGCAGACTGTTCAGATAGTATCCCTAGGTTAAATTGACACCTTTCTGCTATTGATTACCTTGTATTGTAGCCAATGGTGAGAGATATAGTGCCATCTTGGCCCTCTTGTAATATGTTTATTTTCCACTGATAACATTTTAAAGATCTTAGTAATGTTGAAATGACACAGCTTTGAATTTACTTGATTTTAATGATAGTAAACATATTTTTTGGTGAGTTATGTAACTAACCTTATGACAGTAGTCCATTTTCAGTTTAATTCTGTCAGTCACTCATTTGTAAGGTCATATGAAACTTTTTGTGCTATGGCTCTTCACAATAGAAGGTAATTTTGCTTGCTGAGACCGGTTTGTAATGGTGTAAAACTGTTACAAAATGATTTTCTGCATGGACAAGACTGCCGGCTGCTGCGAATGTTGTTGTTCTTTTAGGGCATTTTATTTTTAGAGTGCTGAGAACTGACTATGAAACTGTTCCAAGTGTTATAGAAATACAGTAAACGCTGTATATAACAACTCAGGATATAACGAAAATCTGGATATAAGGAACACATTTTCTCTGCCTGAGATTTTTCTTTATTTATTTTATATGAAAATGTTATATGGTTATAATAAACTCTGGATATAAGGAACAAATTTAAATGGTCCCAAGGAGTTCCATATAAACGGAGTTTACTGTAGAAAGTAGAGTTTCATAGTCATGCCTCCATTTTAATTTTGTTTTTGTTTTTTTCTCTTTGAACTGAGGCTGTGTAGATACTGGTAGCTATGATACAGTATTGTCAGATGTATGTATGTATGAAGGGGCTTGTCAGTGTATTGTAATCATTCCTGTCATTATATATTGCTCAATAACACATGAATATTCATCTTGTTCAACAGAATTGTATTTTTGTATGCTATTTTAATAACTTATACCATAAAGACAGCACCTTGATGAGTACTTTATAATCTCATGTGAAATTTATCCTCGAATCTCTTACATCATTTCTTAGTTGGTGTATGTGTAAACTGGACAATAAGCAGAATAATCAATATACTATAACATGTCTTATTACTCTGAATACATTAAATGATTTTGGATGACATTCCCTATAAATGGTTGACAAACAACATGACAAAATGTCCGAAGTAAGGTAAACAACATGACAAAATGTCCAAAGTACGGCAAACAACATGACAAAATGTTCGAAGTGTACTTCCACAGTGAAATGCATTCCTTGAAATATTTATTACTGTACCAATTTAGCAACATTAAAAAAAATGTTGTTCTCTAGCTTTTTTTAACCAGTGCAAATTTTTGCTTACAGACTGGCCGACAGAAAGTTTATATTTTTATGTATAGGAAGGCATCGGAATAAAAATATGGAGGTTAGCGACCGTGCAAGTTTTTTATTCCTGTAATATAAACCGTAACACACCTAACACCCTTACAGTTTTCCCATCTAAGAATTTTGTATGAAACTATAGAGATAAGGGGGAGCTTAGTGTGATGTCACAGTCTCACTTATTGGAAAAAAAGTGAAATATTATTTTCATTGGATATTGAGAAAGGAGATCAGCTTTTGAGGGGCTGGCGGAAACTGTGGTTAGTGTTAGTTTGTTCAGAAACATTTTGTAGTTTATTCAGAAACATTATGTAGTTTATTCAGAAACATGTAGTTACGGAAATGATACTGATTTAAGAACTATGTCCTTGTTATAGCATCAACTCCATTCAGGTGTGTAAGCTTTTCATTAACATCTGTAATTGTGTATAATAGAGGTTCTGAAATGCTTAACTGTGAAAGCTTCAATTTTAATCAGTTGATAAGTTTGGTATATGTATCATAAAAATTTAATCTTGATTGGCCGATAATGATCATGTGCCTGGTCCACAAAAGTACATTTGTTTGTGAAGATCTGGAAAATAATGTGTAAACCAGCGTGATTTCAAGACCTCGATGAAAGTCTGTAATTTTATAATATTTAATAAGTTCATAACACTGTATATTGACCTCTGTCAAAGTGTATAATTATAACCCTGAACACAAAGTGTAATGGGGGGTATACTGGATTCAGCTTGTCTGTCTGTCAATTTGTAGATGGAATCTTGTGGACAATAAATCTCCAAAACCTCTGGTCAGAATTTAATGATACTTCACAGAAGTGATAAGTACCATGCCTGCCTAGTGGTGTATGGACCATGTTTTGGGTCACTAGGACAAAGGTCAAGGTCACGGGATCTTGTGGACGCTAAATTCCAAAACCCTTGTGAATTTAATGATACTTCTCAGAAGTGATTAGTACCATGCCTGGTGGATCTGTGCATCAAATGTTACATTAATCTATATACTGTGTCCGTGTGGTGTTTTGGAGTGTTTTCATTACCTTCAGTGATAGTTCTAGTTATGTAACGTATTTCAGTGCTACTGTAAATGTTATAATGACACATGTGCCAAATAATTTTTTGTATGTTGAAAAGGTATTTTTGTTGTTATATTCCTCATCATAGAGAGTTATATAAAGTTTTTTTACTGGTCCCTTTATAATTAAAAGAAATTGTGTGCATTTATCTATCCTCTAAAAGGATGTTGAAGCATGTGTGAAAAGCATATGAAAATAGATTTTAAAATATCTTGTTTTCAATTCTAGTTTAATTTAACTTATTTTGCATTGATGGTAGATCATAGAAAAAGATAAAACAATAATGTTGACTATATTGAAGGCTTCTGGTAGACTGGTAAACACATGCAAGTTAAGGATGAATTTGACGGATGATGGTTCATAGTAAGGTTATTATCTTCTTACAGTGTTACTGCTGATGTTTGCTAAAAGCTGAAGTGTAAAAGCCATTCTGTGAAAGTCATGTATAAGCTTATATCGTAAGAATCTCTTTGAAAGTTCATTGTAGCTTGTGGGCTTACAATAAAGCCTAACCATCTGTTTTATATCTTAAATTAACATGAAGTAAAATCTAGATGGAATTACATACCATCAATATATTAAGACTTTAGTATTGTATACAGATATTTAGGTTTCAAGTTGAACTTTAAATAGCATGGAGCCCTACCTACAGTTGTGTATATTTTTTATTAATGGTTGTTATATATTGTGTTTTATTGAAAACAATGTACTGCCTTGTGTATTATATTTCCAGATGTGTGTGTACATGAAAGTGATAACATTGTATGTAACACTGCCTGTAAACAGTCTTATAGCAGACCTACTTGAATAAAATTTTGAAGATGGGCAAACACAGGTTATTTTTTTCACCTCCTACCATTACAGATATTGCTTTAAAACTTGCAATACTTATTTACCATCATTACCTCCATCAACAAACAAGAGTACATATCTCTGTGCAATTTTTTGTAAGAATTATGGGCCTTTTTCAGTAATACATTGAATCTGGGTAAAATCGACACTACTTACAGCCCTTGTTTACACAAATTCTTGTTTTGCCTTTTACTGACAAAAGTTTTGTTTTATTGGCAAGCACTGAGCTTAGGTGAGTGTGTTGTCTTACAGCTCTTGTTACAGTAATATTGTGAAACCTACATTACTGAACATAAGGCCAGGTATAGACAGAAATAGTATAAAGGTTATTAAATTTACAGTAGATTGGTTCCTTTAAATTCTTGAAACCCAGTTGAAACAGTTGCTGTAATTCAACATAATGTATTTTTTCCTATGTATGGAAAGATTCTAAATATTGCCAGGAAAAACACCATGCCTTGTGGAGGTTATGCAGGATTACATACAAGATATAACAAAATATAACAATGTATAAATTTTATTGCAATGGTATAAAATGAATTATTTTTAGGTGTTGATGAGCATATAACATAATTAAGTAGATGTATTGCAACCTATAGCTAAGACTGATAAGAGAAGTACCTAACTTATTAAAAATGTATCAATGTAATATCATATACTTTATCATTATTACATGGTATAAAATTAAACACAAATTTGATAGGGTTAGAGGAAAAGAAAAGAGCAGTTGCTAATTTGATTAATGATGTAATGAATTTAAATTTCATAGATCACTTGGTCACAGTGACCTCCCTTTACAATCATTGCACTGATCAGAAAATGCTCCCAAGTACTGAAAAATTTTCCCGGCTGTAACTCGGCAAAAGCTGATTTTGTATTACTTTAATTTCATAGAAAGCATGTACATGCAAGTTGAGTGATCCTTCATGATTTTGGGCTCATAGTATGTTGTGTGTAGTGCTGTAAAATATTTTGATTCGCAGATCCTGTTAATATTTTAGTCTGAGTTTGGGATCCACAGGTAAACTTTTAAGACCACACTGCCTTAATTGTTTTAATAAAGTAATTTATTTGACGTGTTTTATTCTTAGCAATACCCTGATCTAAGAATGTAATCCTAACAATTTATAAAGATAATTTAATTTAATCAAACATAGTAGGTAAAAACATCTTCGAGTTTGAGCTGTAAGTCACCCTTTAAACCAGTACTCCGTTGAGCTTCTAGATCAGGCCGTGGTTGCTCACATCTGTGCTAGTATAGTAGTCTTTCCACAGTCCAGGTACTGTTATACAGTCCGGGTACTGTTCCACAATCCCGGTTCTGTTCCACAGTCCAGGTTCTGTTCTATGTAGTTTCCATCTGGACAGTATGTGGAGCCTCATTTAACTATGAATGTACTTTGGTGATATAATAAAACATAAAGAGAACCAATATAATTAAATGAGATTTGGTGTAGCTCACTGATTCATGCATACTTGAATTATTTGAGTTTCATTTCACAACAGTGCAAAGATTACAATTTGAAAATACATTGTATCTCACTAAAAAGAAAGGAGGTATTTCAAAATGTTTTAAACATGCTTCAATCTGCTTGAATTCTATTAATGCCTTTAGCACCTGATCACTTCATTGTTATCATTTCACCACTTGAGTGTGCTTTATGGTCCTTGCACTGCAGTGAGCACCTGTGAGTATATGACTAGACAGGCTCCTGTGCCTTTCCAGTGTGTATCGAACACAGCCAGGAAGTTTCTAGGTGTATTGTGCGTCAGTGTCAGTAACTGGTCATAATAATAGCAGCATCTGTCATTCCACAGTCTAACAATGCTCTCTCCAGGACCTCTGATGTCGCCTCCTCACCGTCACGTTCCCGCCATTGTTTTAACATCTGATAAACCTAGAAAATATAGGAATTTAAGATGGAAGACATGTTGTTTCTAATTTAGAAAAAAAAGCTTTAAAAGGACTGTGTCTAAAATCTTACTAAAAGAGTTGTCTCTTAATCAAAATGTTTGTCCATGTTATATAGAAAGAAAAATATGTGTAGTAAATATTTTATGTATAATGTCAAATTATAAAATAATTCATCAAATTGGATGGTTGTCCAGTAGGACACTTGTGTTGCCCTCTTACACTGTCACAATTTAATAAGAGCATTTGTTGTAAGCAATACAATTTGAAAGTTTGATTAAGAAATCTTCAGAAATGGCAAAGTTATAGCCAATGTTAATATTTCATAATAAAATCTAAGTACAAAAGGGGCATAACTCTTGTCAAATATGACCTTGACCTACAAAATTTTGCAGCATCACAATCCTTAATATGTCATAGGCAATGCAATTTGAAAGTTTGATGAAGAAATCTTAAGAAATGGCAAAGTTGTATATGTAATGCCTTTTCTCTGAAAGGGTGACACAAAAATTGGAATTTCTGCATACTTTCAATATGAGCAATAATTAAATGGAAGTATTTCTTCCTACCCTCGCACTTTAAATTTTAAATGACACAACTCCTGGCTGTCTGTATGGTGTATTCAATTTACAGTTTGGTGTTTAACTTTGCTTTCCTAGAGCATTGCCACCCACTGATACTAAATGGGGTGTGCATGGAAGGAATTTCATTATGCTACCTCGCTCTTTTTTGCACCGTCAATATAGCTTCAACCAGACTGTCCATGTGTCACACTTAAATTTTCAGAATTGTTGGTACCTAAACAAAAGTAAAGCTGATACATTATTAAAAATCGTTACCTGGTGTTGCGGATTATTAGGATAAGCTTGTTGGATTTCATCAACATCTTGTGAGAAAAATCCCAGCTTGTTAGCAACACGTGCCCAGTCCTTTTTCCATATTTTATCTGAAACCTCTCTCAGGGCCATATCTGGAGGTACCTGCTTGCCACGTCTTGGTGTGAGGCGAGGCTGGGGAGGTACTGTACCAGCACGCCCTGTTCCACGACCTGCTGCACTCTCTGTTCGAAACTGCATGACAGAAAAAAAAGATGTAAATACACTGTAACTTTTAATAATAATCTTACACTAGAAAACTTGTGTTGGATGTTGGGAAAACTGGGTTTAAACTAAATGAGGTTATGTCAAACTTGCATCTTGAGGGCTGACTATGAAATTTGCAAGTGTGAATTAAAATTTACAAAGTCATGGAAATAGAAGCAGATTGGTCAGCCACGGATAAATGAACTCGAGAATTGTGAATTTTAATGAACATCAATCTGAGTAGGTAGCCCAATATTACATACTGAGGCTATGCAAGATTTTAGGCAGGATTTGCCTCTTTAAAAACATTCTAGTTTACAGAACCCTATATAAAAGCACTTACCTCCTGCAAGTTCTTATGAAGTCTCTCTTTCATTTCCTCTGGAAGTATGTTGAAGCCGAGAGTATGTTCAAGAATGCCTGGGGGTATCCGCTTTACTCCCTCCAGAAATCCATCTTCTTCAATCTGACCTGCTTACACATAAAGCTATGATTACATTAACAGTTAACCTTTTTAGCTCACCTGGCACAAATTGCCACAGTGAGCTACAAGGTTGATGTTACTTGGCAGAGATGTTCCTTGCATGAAGCCCTCTGATACTTGTTCAAATTATTTCATTCCATGCAGAACTCTGGTTGCTATGGCAACAAATAGGAAAAACTTAGGATAGACTTAATTATAGGGAAAACTTTAAAAATCTTCTCGTCTAAAACCACAAGGCCTTGTATTTGAAATGAAGCATTGTGTAGTGGACTGCTACGTAGATTGTTCAAATCAGGACCCCAGGTCAATTTTTACCCTTTCTGCAACACCATTGTTGACCTTGTATTATAGCCAGTGGTAGCCAGGTGAACGATAAAGGGCCATCTTGACCGTCTTGTTTCTGCATATGTTCCAATCAGTTGGATTTGTTCACTGGCTACTTCAGTTTTGTTTATATACCACTGCATGAACAGGACTTATGTTCAACGAGGATTTACTATTTTTGGTGGTCCAGGAACCGCCAGAGTCATACAAAATATTTAATAATTAATCTTGTGTCATTTTAAAATTCAAATGTGAAAGTGAAGTTGCTAAAATAGGAGAGACAGCTATTCTATATTACAAAAAATATGTTTCTACTCCTTGGGTCTTTTTGAGATTCTAAAATATGTTATAATAAAGTTGCTCTTGCATTTTGTGTGCAACCATAATGTTAAGCTAAATGTGTAAAATCACTGAATCAAACAAAATATACAATGTAGTATTATTCATAGAACATGTAATAGTGTGTGACCTACCTTTGCGATCCCGGTCCATAACCTGGAAAAATAGCTCAACAATTCTCTGAATAGGGTCCTAGGAAGGAAAAGATCAGACAAGTGCAACGTTTAATAGGAGAGACTCACTAGTATACATTGTGATTACTTTTAAAAATATAAACACAACAAAATAATTAAAATGAAAAGAAAATTGCAATTAATGTATAAAAAAAATTAAGTGTAAAGACAATTTTTGATGAAGAAGACAATGTTACTCCGTGCAATGTTGAAATATAGTATGAAACTGTAGTATATTCACCTTTATTTGATAATTTATTATGTCATACTATTCTGTTTTTGTTTAGTACTTTTATATCATGCCTTAATCTGCACCACTATCAAAAATGAAGGCTTAAAAATGACAGTTTTAAGTAGATACATAGTAACAGATAGACCTTGACTGGAACACACCTAGTTGTCGGCACATTAAGTAAGCAAGGTATTTTATTATATATCTCAGGTATTAAAAATATGGGATCTGAATGACTATAATGAAATACTGGGCCATACATACACAGTAATTTACTTGAACTGACCATAACATCTACAATCAGATCTAAGTTATTGTAGGGTATTATAAAATTCAGACATTTTTCATCTAATTAAATAATGAAATACAAAAGTCCTGAAATGTATATTGACAACTGCAAGGATTTTACTCACCCCTTTATCATCAGGATAAACTCTCTCCAAAATTTTCACCATCAGATCAGGGTTGACTGGGTTACCATTGTTCAGCATGTGAAATATAGCTGCAATGAAATAAAAATAATTGCTAACAAAACAAATTTTAACAGAAAGATCAAAATGTAACAGCTTCCTCATGTTTGGGGTGATGGGGTCAAATCAAAGATGATTAAATTTTGGTGTTTTATATCTATTACTTCAAAATCTTAACTTGTGTGATCTGAAAATTTGAGCTATTATGAAGGACTTGTTTTAATGCTAGAATATGTGAAATTATCTTGAAATTCCACTATTGGATGATAAAATTAAGTTATGTAGCCTGGACAAAATCAGTAGGACAGATGCACTTACATACACAGAGCCACAGTTGTGACAACTATATTTAGTCCTGTAAGTTCACGTATAACTCAACAATAAATGTATCAACAACAACATAATTTTGTTTTTAAACACTTAGTACACTTAAGTGTAAGACTACACAAGTTTGACTGAATCTTGATAATTTAGGAAATGTTGATCCTGTTCACCAGATAAACTACTAAACTCTTAAATAAATTTTTATGATTCAAAATAACTTTTTGATTGATATGTTCATAATTTTACAACGTACACATAAGGGTTCATAAGCTAACTGTGCTGATTTGATTTTTGATTTGAAAGAGTTTTTATCAAGGTCCGTCCAAAAGCTAAATTTTTTGCTTATGTTTTGGATGAGACCCCGGCATGTCTCCCTTCATGCCTAGAAAAGTAGAATTTTGAAGTCGAAAAGAGGAGAGCTAACTGTGCTGCCACAAACCTCTTATTTTATCATCTAAGCTTGCCTGTTCACACCACTTGAGTGCTCGCAGAAAGTTTTCAAACGTTATTTTCTTTGTAGTGCCATCCATGTATTTTCTAAGAATCTACAAGAGAATGTGTGTTTCATAGTAGAGACATGAATGGGGATATGTAAATGATTTTAAAAACTATTGTAAATTCATTTTTCTGTTTCAAACAGACTAACAATGTTTACAGTCTTACTAACTTTTATATAATTAAATATACCTAATAAACTTCTACGAGTAAGGAACAATTTATACCATTATTTCATGAAACATCATAATTATGTGATGTCCGACATTAAAGTAATAATGTCTTTATTTCAGTATTTACACGTAACAGACTAAGTGCCAGTCAAAAACAAAACAAAGAACTTATTCATGGGTTGACGCAATGTCTCACATTTCTCATGAACACATCTTGGTTATACTCTGACTTTCTTATAGCATCATCAGTCAATTCCCCATCCTTGTTACAACCTAGTTGTTGAAAGCGTACCCACAGTCTCTCTACCTCTGCTATACTTACTGCAAATATAGAGGTCAAAGAGTTATACAAAAATTACGAAAAGAACCACCTTATTCGCAGCTAATCTTTATTTTATGTTGGTGTTGCAGTAATTTGTGAGCATTTTACTCTTTGGTGAGATTTTGATCCTTCTAAATGACGTTAAAACTAATTTAATAGCTACTATGTGTTGTTTGTGAACAAATACAAGTGGACTGAAAAAAGGAAGGGTTTACATCTGTTCAGTGCTACTTAAAAACTCACCACGAGTTTTTATTTTGGAACTCCTGACCTTTATGTAATTCTAAATGCAATCCCTGGACCTCTTCTACCAGATTTGCCAAATAAATAGCTAGATTAATTTATCTACTTGAAAACTGCTAATTATGAATCATGCAGTTTGAACAGGTGACTTTCTTAATATATTATAGTATGTCAAACATCTACTGATTGCATAATGTGATACCTGTAAGTAAAATGACCTGTAACAGAAAAATAATCTCATTATCTGTGACCTCATTACCTTTCTACCATGAAGGGAACTTAAACACTTGAAGCTTCCATTAACTATATTTCTATACATCTGAATTAAAACATGAACAAAAGTTTGTTTCCCAAATATATCATGCACTTACGTTCAGAGGCTATTGCATGTGCTGTAATCCAGTTTGGTTTATTTGGATGGGTCACTTTATTGACTGCTTTGGCTTGAGGAACAATGAACACGCTAGCGAACTGCCCCATTCTTACAGTGACCTGAAAAAGAAACAAGAGGGCCAATTTAGACCCAGGGGCATAATTTGAACAAACTTAGTAGGGATCCACTAGACAATGCTCCAAATCTAGAATTTTTGAAGATTTACTTACATATATATAACTCTATTAGTGTTATATTAAACCAAAAACAGGTCTAGAAAACACGCAAAATTATAGGCAGCTTATAGAGTTATTTTCAGTCTATATAGACTTTGACCAAAAATTCTTGAATAGTATGTGCCTACGTGCCTATCAAATGTCAATTTAATAGCATGTGGAAATGTATAGAACACCACTTAGTGGCAGTTTGCTTCTTTAGAAACATTTGAAGGAATCTAAAAACAAATCTATAAATCTATACTGTAACAGTCCATTAATTTGCGGTTTGCTGATTTAGAAAATATGTTAAGGAAACTAAAAATAAATCCTATTAGCCTATAAAATATTTTCCTCAAGAGCAATGCCACTGTTATCCATTTATGATTCGGTGAGTATTTACTGTAGATATATGAACTGGATTCTCCTTTTTCAACAATGAATAAATATGTTCAACTGACACAATAACACGGTCGGCTTTATTTATGGAAGCCACATTTATTAAATATAAAAAGTTGTTTACAATCTCCAGGAAGTGTTTAAACGGTGCGAATGTAAAATAAGCAGCGGTTACTTCCCCTTACAGTAAGTTAGGGGTAAAAGCCAGACCAGTCCGGACGAACCCATCGATATGACTTTTAAAAACGCAATGATGTTTAGGTTTTAATTCACTTTTATAATCTGCATACTGTACCTGTGAAACAAAAGTGTATTTTCATGGTAAAAACAATATACTTGTAGACTATTGGTAGAAGGATCATATATAATTATTATAAAGTGGTCCAATATAAAAACTAAGACCTATTTGAAAGACCTTGCCTAGGTGCACAGCATCATTGGTGACTCTAGGTCAGTTAGTAAAGGAGGATAACGTGTCACAATATTTTTGGGACGCACGGACGAAAGAAAGGACAATAGCATATCATCTCACGTGGGTGCATAATAAACTGTATTTAATAAATAGTTGGAGAACTGCTCAAATTCAGTGGTCAGGTTGACCATGGCCTGAAAATCATTTTGTTGGAAGAAATATGACGCTTTTCTTTGTCATATTGTCTGCTTATCATTGAAATAACACTATTCAAACTGTATGTTCAATCTGACTTTTTTGTGACCTGGGGGAGGTATATGTCATTCAGACAGATCTCACTGATGTCTGCTTCAGGATAATAAGCAACGTTCGGCAATTTCAAAGCAGGGTCGGAAAAGTCAATATCTTCCATTTTCAGATGTTCCAATGAACGTATGTTGTTTGTTGACTATACAATGTACCAGCAGGCGCGTAGCTGCCGTTACGCACAATACGCGCGTGCGAATACATCGCAAGCAAATTAAAGATCGAAAACTTAAATGTCCCGAAAATGCAATAAAAATGAAAGGATGAGGGGGATGAGAGTCACAAGCGATAGATCCGGATCTTACCTGTTTGTTCTCACCAAAAAGACAAAAAATGGCTTTAAAATGCTCAAAGTGCTCTTTGAACAGTGTCCACTGAACAATACTCACGATGAGAAGTGCTCACTGAACAGTGATCACTGTGAGTAGTGCTTACATAGCAATTTCAATGCGAGTAGTGCTCAGTGAACAATGCTCAATGTCAGTAGTGCTCACTGAACAGTACTCACCGTGAGAAGTGCTCAATGAACAGTGCTCTACGTGACTATTTCTCACTGAGAAGTCCTCACTGAACAGTACTCATCGTGAGTAGTGCTCACTGAAAAGTGGTCACCGTGAGTAGTGCTCACTGAACAATGATTTCCATCAGTAGTGCTCACTGGACAGTTCTCACCATGAGAAGTGCTTACTGAACAATGATTTCCATCAGTAGTGCTCACTGGACAGTTCTCACCATGAGTAGTGCTCACTGAACAATGATTTCCTTCAGTAGTGCTCACTGGACAGTTCTCACCATGAGTAGTGCTCACTGAACATTGATTTCCATCAGTAGTGCTCACTGTGAGTAGCGCTCACTGAACAATGCTCTCAGTCAGTAGCGCTCACTGAAAAATGCTAACTGTGAGAAGTGCTCACTGAACAAGGCTCAATGTGAGTAGCGCTCACTGAACAACACACACTGTGAGAAGTGCTCACTGAACAAGGCTCACCGTGAGAAGTGCTCACTGAACAACACTCACTGTGAGAAGTGCTCACTGAATAACGCTCACTGTGAGTAGTGCTCACTGAACAATGCTCACCATGAGAAGTGCTCACTGAATAGTACTCATTGTGAGTAGTGTTCACTGAACAACGCCCAATGTGAGTAGTGCTCACTGAACAATGCTCACTGGACAATGCTCACCATGAGAAGTGCTCACTGAATAGTACTCATTGTGAGTAGTGTTCACTGAACAACGCCCAATGTGAGTAGTGCTCACTGAACAATGCTCACTGAACAATGCTCACCATGAGAAATGCTCACTAAATAGTACTCATTGTGAGTAGTGCTCACTGAACAATGCTCAATATGAGTAGTGCTCATTAAACAACTCAATGTGACTAGTGCTCGCCATAAGAAGTTCTCACTGAACAACACTCACCGTGAGTAGTGCTCATTGAACAATACTTATTGTGAGTAGTGCTCACTGAACAACACTCACCGTGAGAAGTGCTCAATGAACAACACTAACTGTGAGAAGTGCTCACTGAACAATGTTTACTGAACAATGCTCATTGTGAGTAGTGCTCACTGAACAATACTAAATGTGAGAAGTGCTCACTGAACAATGCTTACTGAACAATGCTCACCATGAGTAGTGCTCACTGAACAACACTCTCCGTGAGAAGTGCTAACTGAACAATGCTCACCGTGAGAAGTGCCCCATGAGCAAAACTCATGAAAAATAAAGATGGCGTTGTGAAAAGGGGGGGGGGCATTAAATATAAATGAATACAAATCATTTTATAGTTTTTGAAAAAATGGGACAGTTTTGGGACAGTTTTGCGACCGTGCGACCACATACACGCATCACAAAGGAAACTCCCAATTTCCAACGAAATCGGGAAACAAGTGCTAACTTTAGTAACCTGTCAAGCCTCCCCGATGGGGATTTGCAAACTGGTTAATAAGTTAACTTTACATATGTAACTTCGAAACTTTTACTACAGTATATATAGCAGAATTTTGTAACATTTCAAACAGTAAATAAATTTCAAAATATCAACAGATTGAAGTTAACATTAACTTATATTTTTATTTTTAAATGGAATTGCGCGAATTAAATTTTTAAAATGTGAAAGAAGAACGTGTTTTGGTACAGTCATAGCGTTTTCGTTGTGCTTGTACGTATCGTGTACGTTTTAGCTAGCAAATAACACTTTACATCGTATACAAATGACAATATACATGTTACATCGGACCAATTCAAAAGTACAACGAATGTGAAAGCAAGGTGTCAATTGAATGCTTTTGTTATGTCAGAATAAAATCTTGGGGACTGAATGGAACTCTTTTCAAAGATTATCTAAAATGTTTAGTTTAACAGACAGCGATACAAATTGGTCTTGTTAAAGAAGAAAGCTACCAGAGACCCAAGATGGCTGTGGTTTTCCTTCCGAACCTCATATTTGGTCCCGCCATTGACTTAATTATACCCAGTCTAATGGTGTAACGTCGTCCACAAAATAAAAAGAGCGCGTGAGGCATTGGAAAGATCCATGAGCGCTTAACTATTTTATAGAATATGAAATATGTAATACTAAAATTTATTATGACACATACGTTATCGACTGTATTTAAATGCTGAAAGTCGTAAACTTTGTCTGAGTATTATTTTATGTTAGTTTCAAACATATTGTGACAAGGGGAGCAAGTATATAAATATTTCCTTTTCTTGTAACCTAGTTATTTCCCTTAGACCAACGCACTGTAAATGCTCAAAACGCTTGGAGTAATCGGTTTAAACCCTTTATGCTCTAGCTCTAATTCAGTTCCCTCAAACGAGCATAAATCATTTATAACCTATATTTTCGCTACCATGTGTCTTCCTTAAACCAATACCTATATATATGTACCATACTTTTTTTATGAATTAATAAAAACAAAACACTTTTTACAAGGGATGAGGCCCGTCAGTCAACTCTATTTTCGCAAACGCTACACATACATGTACATTCGTTCAATCTTAGCTACAACCAGTGAATCAAAAATGCATTAATCGCCGAAAATAGCATTAATCAATACCAGAAGCGTAACTGGACTGTAAAATGCGCAATGGCTGGCATGATACACATAGAAATGTGAATGCCAAAGTCAGGTTAATGCTGCGAGCGGGCTACCCAACCCTACTTCTTTACAATAGATACATATGTTGTTGGAAACGCATATGAATTGTTCAGACATTGCTAAATCCAAACAGCTTCCGGAGACCTCGGTCGCTTTGCCCTGGACCCACCGGGGGTCCTACGGCCCCATGGCCCAAGCAAAATCTGTGCGTACATTACAAATATGTCTAGCTACGCCCCTGACCAGGAATAGACATCTGCATACGCCACACTTTACAGAATCTAAACCAGTTGATGATCGACAGAATTAAGGGTAATAAAAACTAAACATGCGCATTAAATGCGAAAAAGTTACAGTGGAGTACGATATTAGGTCGACTAACTAATATGTATGCGCAGTGGAATTTGTCTTCAACCCTTGTCGTTTAATAGATCACGTGACGCCACCAGTACAAAGTGCGTTTACATTTACGGGTACGTGAACATTGTACAAATAGGGTCTTGGATTCATGATACGGATAAGTAGTAATAGTTTAAAAAATCCACACAGTTGTTACTGGGGTGGGTCATGCGCAACATCCAGGGGGGCTAATCAGAAGTTCGGTCAAGGTCAGACTTAGGGCTCAAACTTGTAATTAAGGGTTACGTTCTAGCATTTTGTGACTGAGCTGTAACTTCCAAATGCATAGACTTTTTTTTAAAATTACTTCTCACATTTGTTGTCCATACTTGCTTGTTCAAGGTCAAGGTCACATTTCATGTACCATATATCTCCTCAACCTTAGGAAATGAGTTCACACAATAATATTATGTCTAGCGGGATAGCTGTTTCGAGGATTTATTTTCGCGTGGTGCATTTCGAACTTCTGCACAGCTAATTTTTATATATATGGTGAGCTTTTGTGATTCTCCTCGTTTTTAGCTCTGACGAGCCACTTGTTTTTGTAAGGCGAATTCTGAAATACATTATCATGATTACGCAAATCACCGACGACGCTTTCAAACAAAGTAGTTCTTAAGCTTAAACTTCGAACGGCAAAAGGAATGGTTAATCTTTACAATATGAACATGAAAATGCATGCCCTGTGTTATTTGAGAAAAGAGCGTTTCGAACTGGGTTTTGTTATATTGAGTAGAAATATTAAAAACAATCCCTAATATTTTTAAAAAATTGTGTTCAATTTCCAGATAAATGCTCCGCTCCGGCTTACAGAAAACAATGACCCCTTTCACAGATTTTATTAAATATAAATTGTGAAATGTTCTGTGTTTTTCAGACTCGCAACTAGGGTTCCGTGCATGCTTTAGAACCGTTTAACTTTGTGTTTTCTTTGAGGATTGAAGGAAATATAACGGGTGAACGGGGAAGAGGGTTTCTAGTCCTAAAAGCGATTTTGGACCGTACTCTTCTATACTCATAAATCATCTGTGAGTTACTCGAGTGCTTTGATTTAGGAAAGCAATGGGGATTTGCAATCATGGTTTCCAGATGTTCCTCTACCAACTTTTCGTCTTTAAATTTAATACAAAACCGTGGCTTCCATGTTGTTGTTGTTGTTTCATTATATTTTCTGTCACAGACTTTCAGATATTAATGCAATGTGATTTGACAGAAGCGTTTGACTTTACTAAGACTGTACAAGTCAACAAGCACGGCACCAGAAAATAATCTACATAAAGATACACTTGAAATATGCCTTTGCGCCATTGGTCACATTAGTCATTACTAGTGTTCTTACCGGTGTTAGATAGTGTTACAGATGTTACGGGTTCAGGTGTGGCATTTATACTCTATCTAAATTGATATCTCCGATACTTTGAACACTGTTTGAAAAATGATGTCGGCATCAGGCCATCTTCAGGTGCACACCTAGGCTGTATGCTTCAATGAAAATAACGTTCCATGAAAATGTCTAAAGTACTTCCATAGGTTGTCATATGAAACTTGTAAATTCCGGCATAGACACTAAATATCGACAAAAATTCTAGAAGTATAATAGTATCTAACATTTGATTCTCGTGAAACCAAGACAATAAAAGTAACTCCTGCTGGTATGATTATGTAACACTGATGTAAATAGTACGTTGTCTTCCAACATATACATACACAATTTTTTTAAAGATGACAGCAATATACAATGAACATGTATATGCATGTTTTTAGCGTATCTGGCACAAAGCCAAGTTGAGTTGATATGACCGCTTGATGTCCGTTGTCGTTGCTTCAGACGACCTCTCCTTTGAAACTCCTTCTCCAATGAACCCTGTATGAACCTCTACCAATTTGCTAGAAGAATTCTAACCCATGCAGAACTCTGGTTGCTATGGCAACCAAAAGGAAAAAAAACATTGAAAATCTTCTCTGAAACTACTGGTAAGAATTTAATTTAATTAGACGTAAATGATCACCTAGCTGATGACACTCTACCAAGTGTTCAAGTGAAAATGAAGACAAGTCATAAAAAAATGGACCCCCAGTGAATGAGACTGTTTTGTCTGTATAATCTATATAAAAATTACCAAAACCTTCTCTAAAACTAGTTGTCAGAATTTATTTTTCTATGGCATTAGATCATTTATGACTCTCTATCAAAATTGCTAAAATGAAGTTGATCCCATTATAGTCTTAATATGTCAAATAATCAACTAAATTTTGCACATGTTTCTGAAAACGAATTACAGGCTTTCCAAAATTCTGACATATTACTGATTGTCACTTTAGTTGCTGAAACATTTTTGTCCCTCGAAAACTGGCATGGGTCTGATACTGGCTGCATCCAGTAAGAAAACCCTGGCACAGACACAACTTCTGCTTTCACTATCTTCCTTAAGCACCCAGTGATAAAAGCGTCCTCTATTGGCATGTAAGGCAAATATTGAGATATCATGACCAAGTGTGACACAATATTTCCAGATATCACATAGGAAGTTCCCGAGACATATTTAGGATAATGTGTAAGAGGAAATTCGCCCTTTGTGACACCCCACTTCCCTTTTCTAAATACATTATTCTTAGCAATAGTGTGTCCGTATACAGCGCCTTTAATACCATATGGTCGTCTATGAAGCTCTTTAGCAAGTTGTGGAATATTAACAAACACATCTTCGTCAACTTTCATGACAAAGTCAACGTCACTACAATAGACAGATATCCACTTTAAGGCTATTAACATTTTTCTCGTCAAGTTTCTGTACGAGTCTGTAAAATCCGCATACATCATGTCTCCATATGCTCTACTCTCATTTCTGATAGTTCTATCGGACTCAATCTTCCCGTCCTTTCCAACAAGGAATAACAACCTGACCGTAACATCAACAGCAGTGTGTTCAATCGTGAACGTCCGTTTCGAGTAGGAACCGTATGTAGACCGTATCACATCCCGTACAAAGTTATGACTTGGTATAGACGGAATTATTAGCAGTAGGCTCATGTATTTTGCATCGGTTGAGCAAATCTGAGCACCACTTATGATGAATTTAGTATCTATAGGGTTGACCATTTTCTTTCTTGGAGTATAGTAAGCTTTTATCATTTTGTTGACGACAAGAGTTTTAATGTTTCCAGTTTCTGTTAAAACACAATCTGCACGTGCATCTACACCGCTTAATCTTTCAGTTTCTGAGGAAGTCCGGTTACAATTACCAATTTTATGATGAATATTTCTGGGTCTGTTCTGCTGTCGTGGAGACACGGTTACGATGGTACGTGTCTGTTGTATTGAATCGGACCAGGAGACGCGACTTATAGCTGGTAGTGCATTGACTTCTAGACAACTACTAAATAGAACAAATACGACACACACGGTGCACACAAAAAGTGCAAGCATTGTCATACGCAGGGCATTATTCATTGTCTATCCAGTTCTACAAGCCCACGCCCCTTACTTACATCAACATCTGTATCTGAAAAATAAGAAAAGAACATGACAGTGTTTAATTTTTGTGTCTGATGGAGTTCAGAAAAGATCGGAAAAGGAGTGACAAATCAAATCAAAATCTTTCTACTTGGACATAACCTAGGCTTTAGGCTACATACGAACTTTTACACATTTGAACGTTGCCAGTTATCGAATCTCTCTAATCATCACTAAATGTTTCATTTGACACAACAATTTCATGTGTAATATTCAGCCTGGTCTTCTTCATACAAGAGTTATGTTTAAACTAAATTTGACAACTTTATGTACCAAGAATACATAGGTTTAGTCTTATAGAAGACATTCTGTGCACTTAAAAGCGCCGTCATGTAACGGTAGACCACCGGATCTAACACAGAACATAACCGCGATGTCGCGGTTTAAAAAAGAATAAAGGAAAGAACTTAAAATTGTCTTATCCCTGACATTAGCACCATAATAACTAGAACCGGGTTAATCAACCGCTTATATCTCAACTTATGATTCCAGCGTATGTCTTTAGATTCACAGAAAGTATTGAAAGTATGAGTCCCGGGTTCGACCCCCAACAGTGCCCGAGTAGTGGTAGTGTCCTTGACACAGGTAAGGTCTGTAATGGTAAGTAAGGCCTAAAACAGAATGGCTCCGTGGTATGTTTTCTTCCTCATTGGATTTATGTCACTCGGGGGTGGGGTTGTATTCGTCTGTCATTTTATGTACCTGAAGTTTTTCTTGTTCCCAACTTTGTTGTATTTTTGTATATATTATCCTGTCCTTCAACCTTGTATTTCTGCTATTTTTGGTGCACATACTTCAGTGCATCAATAAACAAACGAAGTATTATTTGCCCTGTTTATAAAACTAACGGTTCAGATACGAATGCCCTGTTTAAATACGTCAAATCAAAACAAAAACTTACCAAATGCTTGCTTGGTTCTTGAGATAATTCAAATATCCGATGAAATAAAACGATATTTTCTAAATATGCAGTGATGCTCACTTACATATCTATTAATGCTGTATGATATGCATTTTTACAAAGTTTAGTGACTTAACTATCATGATTTGTTACAAGTTGAAATATGATATAATACCTGGTATCAATAGGTAATCACATAACCTAATTTCAAAGTATAATCAGTGCGCTTATAATGTATTGTCTGTATTGATCAGGCATTGGGATATCTATTACAATAAGGTCCAATACAATGCTTCCTGACTTTGCAACTATATATGAGTTTTTATTTGTTTTTTACATTTTTCATTAAATTGGTAAACATATTTTTCAAATGGCTTGAAAGTCATTGTAACGATTACCGTTAATTTGATGTCGGAAACATTGAAGTAAATAGGTAATATGAATTACACGTTTGCAAACATTGGCATGAGAGCTGAAGACACGTCGCACGAAACAGACGTCATGTACCGTTTTTCGTAAAAGATCTTTGACGTAAACTCGTCTGACTCAGAATACAATGAGCAACTCGTGCATTTCCTCGTGCACGTTTACCATGTAATTAGCTTGAGATAACATTTATTCGAACACATGTGTAACTGACTAACAATTCGTAAAATATGTTGAATTTTTCAATGATTTTAAAATTTGATTAATAACTAGGTAAAATAATGAAAACAGAAACCATATTTGGGGATTTATAGGTGGTGAAATCTGCAATCTGAAATAAATATACGTTTTCACGTTAAGGGTCATTAATGTTACTTTTATTAGACTTAAAAAATTAAAAAATATTAATACCATCCTTAGACTGTTATAAAACGAGGTACCTTTGTCACAAGGAAAAACCTATACGTCTAAATTAGGTACAAGGAAAGTTTTCAAGAATTGTAGTTTTCTACCTTCCCATCCACTTTGGTACTGCGGAAGTCCCCTAACAGATCGACAATTTCGCTGTTGATACAGCGTTACAATGCTAGCGGCTCAGCCCGTTCACGACAAGGGGCCGCAACGTCAGGATGTTTACCTCCTTCAACGTCACCTACGTAATTGGGCATTGACGGCAACGTTACGTCGACGGCAAATTTTATCAACGGCACAAGAGGACGGCCAGTTCATCGAAACAGTTTCGAAACGTTTGCGAGAGTACGGGATATCGTCGCCAAGCGAAAGGAATGGGGGCCATACCCGCTACATGCATCTCTAAACAAAAACTAATCCCGTACTCTCGCAAACGTTTCGAACTGGCCGTCCTCTTGGGCCGTTGATAAAACTGGCTGTCGACGTAACGTTGCCGTCAATGCCCAATTACGTAGGTGACGTTGAAGGAGGTTTAAAGTAGTTAGAAAAAAACTACCCAAGCTCCTGCTGGCCAAATTCATTCAAAGAAATTTTGAAGAAAGCCACCAAAGGAACATTTCTATGGAATTATTTTCAAATCATGACAGCTGATCCTGAGCTGGTTTGAGGTTGTTCCTCTCTATCGTCATGGCAACCAGTGCTCAGAATTTATAGAATCTAACAGATGGCTATGCACGGATGATTGCTGTATAATTTTAGTTTAACTGGTCAACCACATTCAGAGGAAAGCTACTTGAAGTAAAAACGTTGATAATGACGGACAAAAAACCAAGCATTTTTTACAAGCCCATCTTGTGCAAGGTGAGTTAAAAGCCAAGAATGGCTGTTTATTTTATGTTTTTCAGTGAATTATAGAGTTTTCTCAGTGAAATAAAAGTGATAATCCACAGTTTTGAAACAGTGGATTACCATTTTTATTTTTCACTGTTTTGCAATCTTTAACCCGGATTTACGTCAAAAAGTATACAGAGCTGAATTAATGCTGGAAACCATGCGACGATGACGTCGTTTAAATGACGTCATGTGCGCTATGTTTCTGGTGACGTTACCCGCGATTTTCGATATTTTGTAGAAACAAACTCAATAAAAGTAGAGTTTTAACCATAAAATAAACGAAAATTGTTGGTATCGGTGTAATATCACGTTAATTTCCTCGTGTACCCAAAGTGTTGTTATTTTCACTCGTGGCTGCGCCACTCGTGAAAATATCACTTTTGGTGCTCCTCGGTCATGTGCGCTATGTTTCTGGTGACGTTTCCCGCGATTTTCGATATTTTGTAGAAACAAACTCAATAAAAGTAGAGTTTTAACCATAAAATAAACAGAAAATTGTTGGTATCGGTGTAATATCACGTTAATTTCACTCGTGAACACCAAAAGTTGTTATTTTCACTCGTGGCTGCGCCACTCGTGAAAATATCACTTTTGGTGCTCACTCGGTGAAATTATAACATGATCTTACACCGAAACCAACAATTATCCTCAATTTTTTCTTTAAATTTTGTTATTGCTAGGAAAATTAAGGTATGTCATCATGAATCTTTAAATATTACATTTGTCTAGTGATAGAAACATTTTTTATCATTTTGACATTCATGACGTTTCTTATAAAGTTACTTAAAGCAAATAATAAATTCTAGATAAAAGCTCTGAACACATGCTTGTTAACATCATTTTTATCTACCTGAAAATGTTTAACATAGTACTTGTAAATTATGACAGTTGGATTTTTTGAATACTCTTACAGATCTACAAAAGAATTTTAACAACAGGGCTAAGATGGCCCTGTATTGCTCACCTGGCTACCATTGGCTATAAAACAAGGTCATCAATAGCAGAAAGGGTCAGTTTTGACCTGGGGGTTCTGATTTAAACAATCCTGGTAGAGGTCAACTTCATAATGCTATTTCCCAAATATCTCATCTCTGGGCCTAGTGGTTCTAAACAAGACGATTTTTGAAGTTTTTCCTTTATAACTTATAAGCCTAGGTTAAATCAAGTGACCCCTTGGGCAGGGTCAATTTTCATCTAGGGGGCCTAATTTGAACAATCTTGGTAGAGGTCCACTAGGCAATGCTACTTGCCAAATATCTAAGCTATAGGTCTTGTGGTTTCTAAGATTTTAAAAGTGTTTTCCTATATAAGCCTATGAAAAACCAAGTGACCCCTGGGCAGAGTAAATTTTGCGCCAATGTGTAAGCTTAGGACCTTCCTGTTCCTGGATTTTAAGTTCCAATGCAAGTTTACTTTAAAAACAAGTAACCCCCCCTCACCGGGCTAGGTAAATTTTAATCAGAGAGTCATAATTAGTCTAGTAGAGGTCTACTAGTGGAGGCTTGATGGTGTGCTCAATCTGGCAAATACACAGGTGTACATGTAATCTATACACAGGTGTACATGTAATCTATCTCCATGGTGACAGACACTGACACAGGTGTACATGGAATCTATCTCCATGGTGACAGACACTGACACAGGTGTACATGAAATCTATCTCCATGGTGACAGACACTGACACAGGTGTACATGAAATCTATCTCCATGGTGACATACGCTGACACAGGTATACATGAAATATATCGCTACGGTGAAATCACTGGGTGACCTCCATTGAAATGGATTACAAATGTAAAGATGGTGGATATACAGACAAGCTCAAACATTCGTGATAAACAATAAAACACACAGTTTAATACAATGACAAACAACTCTGAACACAATGTGGATAACATAAACAATGGTGTATGAATTCTTCCAATCTTACTCATTCACCTGATGTTGATTAAAACAAAAGCTTTAGTGTGTATCTTACTACAATCTCTTTACAAACTTACTCATATTACTGTCAACAGACACATCAAATCAGGCTGGAATAAACAATGTAATGCAATTACAAAAGCACATGTAGGCCTCCCTACCACTAGCTGATTCAACATAGAGCATCTTCAACCCATGATTAAACCAGGTCTAATCATGCATGATTTTAGCAGGATGTGAATATCGGATTGCAATTAAAATCTGCAGACTTATCCAAAAAATCTTTCTTTACAATAAGCAAATCTTGGTCTGTTCTTTTTTCACTCAAATCTAGCTTCCTTTAAGCAATATTTCAAACAACATATTTCCTAAGACTTTTGAAAACACATTTAGTACAAAATGTATATACAAAGCATAAGAGATAAGCCTTTCCAAATATGAATAGATAGAACTGTTGGATTTTACTACAGCATGCACCAGACCGTATGGCTAAATGTGGTATACAGTACAACATTGCAACAGTTATGATCAAGACCTGTAACAAACAACGCTAGCTGTCACTATCCTCTGTCAAGGTATTAGCCGACACTCCACAAGTCTTGAGAAAATGTCATACCGGGCACAGTAAGTGAAGTATACTGCTTCATTTCAAACAGAAAATGTCTACAGTATATAAGCTTGTACTAGACTTTCTTAAGTTTCTGTTGTTTGCGGGGTGGTTCCCATCTCAGACAGACTGTGTCCACAGTGAGAACTGGAGGCTTGTATTGCGAACTTTTCAGATGTTCTTCAACAAGCTTTGGAGTGACACAGATCACATGTTGACCCTTCCAGTACTTGACCATGTTGAGGGACTGTAGCGTACTGATGATATCGTTCTGTGTTATGCTTGTCATCTCACTGCAATAAATCAGCACAGTATTCATCATTGTTTTATATAAATAGGTTTCTTTCACTTTTTACAGACATTTCATTTTCCTACTCATAATAAGACACAGTTCATCTTGTTGAGTCAAATTAAAGTTATATTACCCTATAACATGGTCACATTTATTATAGTTAAAAATGATGCTCAAAACACAGTGGATGCTTTAAAACATATAAGAAATAAGTTTTACCAAGTTATTTCTGTTATTGACAAATACAAATTAAAATATGCATACCCGAAAGGGTGGATTTCTTATTTTTGACTAGGATTGTCAAAAAAGATTTTAACAGATTTCCTCTATATTCAATGTGAATGAGGCTGTTGTACAGATCATTATTTTGGGTTATACCTATGGCAATTTTTATTATTTTACGAGTATAAATCACTAATTAATGTTTTATTTAAAATTTCGATGGTCACTTTGAACGGTAATATCACTTTAAATTTGTTAGAAACCTGTTTTGTTACCTGAGATCTTTTATTGAAAGAGTTCCTCTGAAGTCTCTCTAAGTATTTCCAGAAGAACCCAAGACCAGTAACTCCTGTAACTGAGTTTGCCAAGATCTGATAATGGCTTTTCCGGGGAGCCAACTGTGCCGTCTAACTTGGATAATTCATAACCTGTAAAGAAAACAAAACAAATAATATCTCATTTTCTTCATAGCAATAATTAATAGCAACAAAATCATACAAAGAGAATTTTGCAGAGACATACAACATATAAATGTACATATGATATTAGAACTACACTGAACATACCGACATTTTTTTCTAAAATTGATTTTTATGCCCATAATCACACCCTCTGTGAGTGCCTCTGTTTGTTCGTTCATCCACATTTTGTAGGACTTTTTGTCATGCGTGTGTGGGGGGGGGGTTCAATGGCATAGTGTTAGCACCAGACACTTTAATGAAACCTTTTTTTTCTCAACTGAAAGTTAAAAGGTAACATATTCCTGTATATATGCACAGATTTGTGTTCAGACCATAACTCTGTCATGCACTCAAGGATTTCAAAATGTTCAGTTCATGGCCATATGTATCATGCACAAGTCCTGCATCCAAACCTTGAAGGTCAATTTCACAGACACCACTTCTGCAGCCTTTGTCACTTACGAGTGAAAGTCCTTGATTCTTTCACATTAAATCTCAAATATGTTGTTTGTTGGAATAAATAATATATTTCTATTATAACAGCTTTATTGTAATTCATATTTGCAAGTCTAGAAGCAAATGTGCATAAACTGTATAAGGATATAATAAGGTAAATATCATATGTCTTTAAGAGACAATGTCTTCTGGTGAAGAATACATACTGAAGGCTATGAGAAATTTTCCATATCCCTTCCTCTGAAATGGTGGTAATGTTAGGATACATGCCACATTGTTCCCATCTGGAGATTCCTTCTCCTGTAACATAAATATATTATGTTTTCGCAAGATCGTTTTCGTTTATCTATGCAATATTGCTTGCAGATAGTATCTAACATCACTTTTAAGTATCAGTTATACATACATGTATTACACGTTTGACAATTGTGATTGGTTTAACTTAATTCTGTATATTTAAGTTAAAAACAAAATAAAAATGTCTTTAACAGATGAGCTTACACTAATGTGTGTGTGATTTGACTCTTGACTTCTGTGATATGTAGAATTAAGACTACAGACCAAAAACTTACAAGTTTAATCAATGTGTTTATACAAGAAATAATTGTTACCTTTGAGAAATATCCAACAAGGTGACATCCGTGTCTATCAACTTCTGTGAGGATATAGAATAAGAATGGTTCTACATCAAAATAGAGAGTTTTATGGTCCAGGAACAGTTTAGCAAGTAGACACAGGTTCTGACAATAAATCTGTAATATACAAATTATAAGAAAATTGAACAAGAATGCCAAACTGTCACAAAATACTTCCGTGAAAAGTTGGAGGTAGATCGAGTGGTAATCAAAATATTTATTTGTTAAAATTACTATGATTGATGTTGGCTGAAATTATTTGTCAAATTTTAGCAAATAAAGGGCAAAGAAATTTGGTAAAGCATTTCAGCAATTAAAGGGCCATTACTCCAGAGGTTCTGCAGCTGCGTAGGTGGTTATTAAACTTGGCTGGGATATTGTGCCCATAAACATTCCCAACAAATGTAGCGAACACTGCCTGAAAATTGTTCAAGTTAAGAGAGCAGACACCGCTAATTTTATCAAATTTGTATAATTTGATGACCATATATAATCCAGAAGTGCCTTGAGTGATTTTCCTGGTTATCGTACAGCCGTACTGTCAGCACATTCATTCCTTTCTTCTCTAGGAGAGTCTTCCTAACTGAAAGCTAGCTTGACTGAACTATGATATAACCGTAGAGCCGAGGTGATATTGTATGAAGGTGCCCAACTCTACAGTGACCTATGCTCTGTTGGCTACACTAAGTTCAGCTGATTTTCCTATGATGAAAGTGTGCTTTGAAGTGTGACCAGTTAGGGAATAACACACATATGTCTTACCTTACTATCCTTTCCATCAACTTCAAACAAAGACAGGGTTCCTTTTCTGTATATTTCCTTGCCTGGGGGAAACCTGTATATACACTGACTCTGCAAGAGCAAAACTTAGATTAAAGTACACATAAAATGTTAAATCTATACAAACACCAATACATTTGTTTATATATTTAATTATATGACGTCTTTAGATTGATTGTTGTTTCAATATAACTAAATGGTATGGAATTGGATTTTCATTCCACTAACCATGTTTCATTAAAGTCATTTTAAGTTATTTAACAATACATAATTATTAAGTTATATTAACCAATATATAAACAACAATGTTCAGGCTTTGTGGGCAGTATGTCTTCAGATCAGCCAAATAGACAGCTGCACAGTCTAATCTGCTATCTAAAACTGTTCCCTAAGCCATCTCAAAGAACTCAAGCAACATCCCACCAGTGATGTATATATCATCTTCCACATTATAATGTCTTAACAATGACAGCCAATGTTTACAAACACACAGATTGATTTCCCACCACAGAGTCTTTACATAAAGCCAATAAATGATACAGAATTTAAAGAGCATTTTTTCATTAAATGTAGGTTTTCATTGTCATGTTTTATCTTTCTGCATTGCTGCAAAATTAGGACTCCACTTTGTCTTTTTGTCTCAACTTCGATTCAATTTAAATACATGTTTTCTCAGACAAAACGACAAGGACTCAAAAACAAGTAAAGCAACAAAGTTGGTTTGCCTGTTTTATTAAACAGAGTAAAAAAAAAACAAACAATGCAAATCACCATAATTGCAGATAACTCAAAATCTGAATAATGTCCGATTATCTCCCAACACTCCTGGAACCAGCGGTTTGAAACTTTAACAAGCTGTCAAGGCAAGCATGGATTAACTTTTGAATGAAACAAATAATTCTTTGCGGGCAACACTAGTTGAATATTTGACTTAATTGTCAATCAAGTCCTGGGGACGTATTCCAGTAGCATCTTAAGTATTTTAACTTATGTCTAAAATTTTTCATTATTATAATTCGCTTAAAAGTGAATGATTTTGTGTAGTTTAATCATCATTACAGAAAATGGTCATGGAAGATTTAATAAATTTTCAACATGCTTAAATTGTCTTCTTAAGTAAATTGTTATGTTTAAGGAAAATCTTAAGATTTGACTTAAGATGCTACTGGAATACAACCCCTGATTAGTACATGTACATACCTGATGATATCTGAATGTCTTCTCCAGCTTCACGTATTTAAGACAATATTCACAGATGTACAGTTTCGGCTGCTTGCCGTATTCCTCTGGGTAGGGAGAGAAGTACCAGGTATCTATCTCATATTTCCCTATCTGGATCTTGTCTATGTACTTTACTTTTGTTATCTACACAACAGAAAAATAAAACAGTAAAAAATCTCACATGAATTAAAGCTTTAATATAGCATAATACCATGACATATAGACATGTATCACATAAAAGAACTCTACTGTAAGTCATCGAATACAGAACCATCATTTATGTTTTCAAATACCAATTAATTAATTTTTTCAACTACTGGTAGTGCTTCAAGTTCAATTTGTGTCCAGATATCAAACTATTCTACCTGGAAAATTAAGTAAATGTTACTATTAAGTATTTCTATATACTTTTGGTGTAAAACTTTCCTTTCTTTGTTTCACCATGTCTGGTAAAGGTGTAGCAATAATGAGCTTTTCCTGTAGTTAACTCATTAGGATGACATGTGATGATATTTTTGGACTCTGTCTTAACATGTAAATAAGCCATTGACTTCAGGCTCAGTTTCTTTTCAGTGGTAAAGAAAATATTTGTATTTTTCTCAAACAATACTTCTGCAGTAGCACATGCTATCCCTACTTAGATCTGAGCCACATCGCTTTACGGTACTGGCTTCTATTATTATGTGGGCTATTTTTCATTACGCCATCATAGAGTAAAGGAAACAGATCAAGAGAAATGCAAGATCACTTACAGCTTCATGCTCTTTTTCTAATGCTGCTGTTGTTGGGTCCATTTCTGCATATGTCTGCAAATGACAAAATTGACTGAATAAAATACAATTTATACCTGTCACTTTCTACAAACCCTTCTTCTACTTGAGTACTTTGTATCTTGATTGTATAATAAACACATTTTTAATTTTAAGAGTATTGCAGCATGTTTTCTTTATTTTCATACTAAGATCTACTGATTTAGTTAACTAAAACAGTAGACCTCAGAATAGTAACAATGATAGCAAAGAGTATGATTCCTCATGACAATAAATTATTAAGCACTTTTCTAAGACCTCGGTACATTCAGATAACACTGTGTCTCATCTCTCTATGCGTATATGTTGCACAGGGAACATAAACAAAAGTGGAAAACAAACGACCAAAATGTGGAACACACACAAACGATTCTAATAATTTTTTTCAATCATATTGGTTGCTGTAAACTTGGGTTTCACTTAATTTGTTCAACATCATTGTAGTAAACCAGGATAAATATCCAGGATTCCTTTTTAACTAACAAAAACAAAGTTTGTGCTGATCGAAAGTCACATGATGTTTTTGGCGATATGACACAAAGCTGCATAATGTGTATAAAAAATTGCTTTTACCTTCTGTACATGGTTGATTTCATCATGTTTTCGTTTCTGGTTACGTGTAAGTTTTCTGTCCGTGCCATCACTAAGATCTGTCATCATCACTGTGACATCTTTTATCTTACTGTTCTGATCCTCAATCTTGTTGGTGAGATCGAACCTGTCCAAGTCCACCCACTCATCGAGACGACGATTAACTGTTTTAGAAAATTATACAACTATTTTGCAGTAGGGATCATGTATTCAAGATAAATAATCCTATGAAGTTTGAAGACGGAGGGTCAAAAAGATCTCAACGTATTGAGCGGAAAAGATTTTCAAAATTAAGACAACTGTGACCTTGACCTTTGACCCACTGACCCCAAAAACTGTAGGGATCATCTGCATGTTGCAGGGAACCTTCTGAGCAAGTCTGATGAAGGCTGAATGAAAATTGCGACCTGTAGAGTGTTATCAAAGAAAACCTAAAAAGAGGTCACTGTGACCTTGACCTTTGACCCAGTAGGGATCATCTACAAGTTGCAGGGATTCTTATAGCAAGTTTCGTGAAAGTCAAATAAAAATTGCGACCAGTAAAGTGAGATCAAGAAAAAGTTTACGAACAGACATACTAGAAAATGGCAGCTGTGTGGCTATTCCTTTGTTCGCTCTATTGTACTTTTAAGCCACATAAACCCAAAAATAGCCACATGAGACATATGTAATGAATGACATCAAAGAGAAGTTATGTTGAACAAGAGGGCCATTGACTGGCCCTTTTTGGCACAACTGACGATGGACAACTGCTTTTAACATAAGTTCCGCTAGACCTAATCATAGTGACATACCTTAGTCTGACAAATGTTCCAGGATATTGTGGTCTGACTTAAATGTTACCTATAGAGTAGAAAAAAAGGTTTTTCCATATTTGGGCTCTGTGACCTAGTTTTTGACCCATGATGACCCATATTCGAATTGTATATACTTACATCCTTCATAATGGACATAGTACTCATTTCCTGAGGTTTCTTTAGGACGTGTTTGGATTATCTCTGCTGCATCTGTAATTGTAAAAATTTAATTTCATATATACAAACATTTCAAAATTACAAAGATGTTTACCCAGAAGTATTTCACTGACAAAGTGACTGTTAAAATTTTAAGCATTTTGAACCCTACTTTGCTCTTTTTAAGTACCTGCTACTGCTTGTAAGGCTGTCAAATTTATTTGCATAAATTAAACAGAGTCATTTCCATCATTGCGAAACAATAAACTAGAGGATTTTCAGCATAAGTTAAAACTTTGTACATTGGTTATTGTTTAACTAGCCCAATTCATTTGGCTCTGTTCTTTTATCTGATATTTTTATATTTGCATTTACATTGTTACTCCAACAATGAATTACTGATTATAACTGGAGGTCAGGGACCATTAGCATAATCTAACGTTTTAAAATTCACCATGTACAACACAGTGGTTACGTATGATACTAATTGTCAAACCTCAGAGCCCAATTTTAATATGCAACAAACCCTACGAAAATTTGCCATGTTCAGCCAACCAGGGTATCAATCAAAATACCTACAATAAATAAATTACATGTATCTGCCATTGAAAGCTCATGAACTTCATAAATGAATTATTTTTCATTCAAGAATTCCTAAAATTCTGTTTATTATTCACCTTTTGAATACATACTGAGAAGTTAAACTCGGAAACACATCACCATGCAGGCATGCACTGTGCTGCAGATATTTTCCTATATGACCTCATTCAGTCGGGAACCATTTTGACAACCACAGTATACAACCATTATTTTTAAATTCCGTCATATTTTTAGAAACTGTAACGATTGTATTTAATATTGGGGTGAATCATACATGAAAATCTAGTAGAAAATATTTATGCTGTGAACAAAACTTTTGCAAACAATGTCCCGACATCTTGCTGCTGGGAAGATTATTTGCATACTTAACTTATAACGAAAAACCTGCTTTACACCCTGAAAAGAAAATTTCACAGGTGGTAAAAATCATGTCACCAGCAGGTTATGGCGCTCCTGTAAAAGGAAAGTTACATGCATTGAAAAACAGTAAATCTATTCAACTGACCATTATGAAGTTGTCCCAAATCCAATTATTTAAAATTTCCCAACAATGATGTAATTTTTCTTCACAGTTTCAAATTTACACGGCCTGCATTTTTGGCCAGTGGCATATTTAAATGCTAGATGTATTTATTCTTAAGGTGAACAATAAATATAGTTTATGATAACTTGAAAGAAAAATAACTTATTTATCAAGTCCATGAGGCTTAAGTGGTAGATAAAATCAAATATATATATGTAGTCTGATGGATACATGGGCTGATTGAAAACTGCAAATTTCCATAAATGGGGTTAACTTTATAGCACATTAGGCTACGAGGTTTGACAAAAATAATATATCAGATCCAATAAACAGGTCAAACCGATGAGCTGGAAGAATTTCGCTACATGGCTAATATTATTAACAGATTCATTGATTGCAGAATGGCCTCGACTATTTGGACGCAAACATAAAGATATAAATTTATAATTACAGCAACTATGACTTTATAAAGTATATTTGCCTAAACGTACATGAACTGACGCAAGTGCCTACTGTGAAAAGAGTTTGTTCCCTACTAGTTTATGTACGTTTAGGCCTACTGCGAAAAGCGTTTATTCCCTACTAAGTGTTTCAGTTTTACGTTCTTTGTCCGAAAATAATTTGTCCGGTTTCCATATATTTTCACGAGAAAACACTTACGCCAGGATTTGTCGTTTCGTTGAACAAGATAATGGTCTCCAATTTCAAGAACAACCTCTGTTTCTCCTGACTTCATGGACATATTTACTGCTATTAATTCTTGACTTAAGTTATGAACTTTTAACGGAAACACAAAAGAATTTCGTATTTTGATTCGAGTACTTCCGGTGAATAGTCTGGCACTCGAGCTACAAATAACGAAAATGAAAGAATGTCACAGAAAGTGCAATGTACGCATTGAATCGATTTGAATATCCATTTATACAGGTTCGTGGTTGATATGTGTATATGTGAATGATACTTTTTGACTGCCTCACGAATCTGCTGAAAAGAAATCAGGACCTACCTGTTACACTAGGTACCAGAACGGCCTACTACGGACTGTATGCAGACCAAGTCCAGAACGGCCCACCTTTACGTATCATTAAATTAGCATTAATAGTGAGTGTTCAGAGTTTTAGGGGTTACTAGTGAACTTTGAACGTTTTCGTTCCTCTATTTATTGCAAATTGATCAAAATAAAGATATGTTATACATTTTCTTTCTTTACTTTTCACAGAAATGTCTTCTATTCTGTCCGTGATTAATAATTTAAAATCATGTCTTGCAGAAGGTTTAATTCTTCCTAGAAAATACTTATGACAGTGTAATCCAACCTCTTATATACGATAGGGGTTGGCAGTACCCAGAAATAGATACATCTGATTGCACAATACCATTTTTATGTACGTTGTATGATATTGTTGTTGTTCGACACCAAAGTGTGTTCATCTCCGCTATACGAACACGACGGTGTGTAACACATGCTTGTCTTGTGCATGGTTCGAGTGTGACACAAGCCCGTGTGCCTGCCAGTGCAAGAGTGTATGTAGGTATATACGTTCAAGGCTATTCATCACTGCGACTGCGACACTAAAGTGTATCAGGTGACACACCGTTGTGTTCGTATCGCCGAGTTTAACACAAATTAAGATGTGTCATATGTTTGGTGTCGCAAACGCAACGACGAATACCATTGAAAGAACATATGCGCACTCTTCCACTGGCAGGTACAAGGACGGGTGTCACACATAACACGTTACAACGATGTGTGACACACAATTGTTTTTCTATAATCCGAGATGAAAACAACGGTGTGTCACATGACACACTTTGGTGTCACAATTACAACGACGAATACCATTGAACGAACAAAGGTACCCTCTTTCACTAGCAGGTACACGGTCCGGTGTCACACATGACACGTTACACCTACTTGTGACACACCGTTGTGTTCGTATCGCCGATATAAACACAACGGTGTGCCACATAACAGTTTGGTGTCGCAATTGCAACAATGTATAACATTGAACGTACATAAGTGCACAATTCACCAACAGGTACACGGGCGGATGCAACACTAACACATGATCGACACGTGACAACTGTTTGTTCAAGACTATCGCCGAGACGAATGCATAGTGTGTCATACGACACAGTTTGGTGTGGCTATCGCAACGATGAATACAATTGGACGAACCTAGGTGCACTCTTGCCTTGGCAGATACACGGTCGGGTGTCACACTCACACATGACACCCATGTGTGACACACCGTTGTGTTTGTTTCGCCGAGACTAACACAATGGTGTGTCAAATGACACACTTTGGTGTCGCAATCGCAACGATGAATAACATTGAATATACATAGATGCATTCTTGCACTGGCAGGTACACGGTCGGGTGACAAACTCACACATGACACGAAACACCCATGTGTGACATACTGTTGTGTTTGTATCGCAGAGACGAACACAAAAGTGTGTCACATGACAAACTTTGGTGTTGCAATCGCAATGATGAATACGTTTGAACGTACATGTGTGCGCTTTTGCACTGGTAGTTACAAGGGCGGGTGTCACACTCACATATGACACGTGGCACCCATGTTTTACACACCGTTGTGTTCCTATCACCGAGACGAACACAACGGTGTGTCACATGACACACTTTGGTGTCGCAATCGTAACACTCAAAACCCTTTCACGTACATGTATAGGTGTACTCTTGCACTGGCAGGTCCACGGGCAGTTGACACAGTCAATTATACGTGGCACCCATATATGACACATCGTTGTGTTCGTATCGCCGAGACAAACACAACGGTGTGTCACATAACACAGTTGGTGTCACAAACGCAACAATGAATACCATTGAACATACATAGGTGCATTCTTGCACTTGCAGGTCCACGGGCGGATGTCACACTCACACATGGCATGTGACACATTGTTGTGTTCATATCTTACGAACAGAACCCTTGGTTCACATGATATACTGTAGTGTCGCAATCGCAACGATGAATATCATTGAACGTACATAGGTGCACTATTATACTGGCAGGTACACGGGTTGGTGTCACACATGAAAATATGCACCATGTGTTACACACCGTTGTGTTCGTATTGCTTAGACGAACACAGCAGTTTGTTACATGATATTATGTCGATCTCTCTGTCATGTAACTTCTCAGTCCAGTCATGTTATCATTTTAGTCATTCTTTAATGTTATCTGCATGTTTCGTATGAAAACTTTTTTAATCCACTCCCTTAACGTTTTATGTGTTCGATTTAAAAGCCAGCAACGATTATGAGGTCATTTATAGAATATCATGCTTGCAGCCACAGAACATTTCCTGAAAACCATCTATTCTGGAAATGTCAAAGGGTTTTAACTAGCCATAGCCATATTTATGTGTACAAATTGGTCCTCTGCTCAAACAAGTTCGGCGACGCAAGCGAGACTTCAACCCACACCACTTACACCTCAAATGGTTTCTTGAGTCACTCGAATATCAGTTGTAGTAATAATTACTTTCCATTGAGTTTTATAAACGAAATTGGCATATCCTATTTGAAAAACTGTCACGAACGACATCAGACAACGGCAATGATATATTCCGTCTCCGCAGTCACTGCTGTTCTGTATTAGTTTATACTAATTTATTTATTCTCGATTGCGAATCTTACAACTTATATTAATCGCTCTCGAGACTCATTCCAGATACAGTCGACTCTCGAAAACTCGAACACCCTCGGGGAAGCAAAATTTGTTCGAATTATCGGTAGTTCGAACTTTCCGGAGTAAGCATGTCGGCCATATTGGAGATGGTACTAAAGACCGTTCAGTCTTATTGAACCCTTCCTTAATAGCGTCAGCCTTTTTTACCCAGCCAGTCAATGTATTCTTTGGAATGCCAAACATCTTTGCAATTTCTTTTTAGATCTTAAACCTTTCTCAACTTCTAAGATTGCTTCATATTTCGTCTCGATAGTCTTCTGTTCTGTCTTTCTCTTCACTCATTGTTTTCCTGTCGCCGACTTGGCTATCCTCCCGTTTCCGGGCCCTTCACCAAGTTGCTCAGCGAAATTAATTTTCCCCGAATTCGCCGACCTGGCTATCCCCCCATTACTGGGACCTTCACCAGGTTGCTCGACGTTAGAACTTTGTACGCTATGTTCTGACATAATTGTGTGGTTGACTGACTGACTGAATGGGGTTGTTTACCCTCGGTACTTGGCTATTGCCATATGACCGAGCGTGTATGGTTGACATTGAAAAATCTAGATTTTATATAGCTTTATTGAATATGAAACAATTAACTCATTTTATGACAGGCGAATGATTGCCACAAACATAATCATAAACGTTAGCACGCGCGGCAAACAAATACACATATCCTATATTATTACCAAGTGACGATATTTACTCAATCAAGCTGGCACCTGCTCAATTTTCACGAGGTGTGAAAAATATGAGGCCGGCTGATTGATCAATTAACGAACGACACTGTTCGAATTTTCCGGAGTTATTCACACTATTTTATTAATGAGCGGACAATAACTCGTTCGAAAGTTCCGATTATCCGGGTTCCGATTAACCGGAGTAGAACACATTGAATTTAGAAGGAAAAAATTCGGGACCCGACGATGTGTTCGAATAATCGGGGGTGTTCCAATTATCCGGGTTCGAACTTTCGAGAGTCGACTGTAGAATCAACCTCGAAGAGAGAGAGGCAATGTGGAAATATTTGCGTCTTGCCTAAGGACACTACCGACACGGTAAATAATAAAAAATGTGACGACAATAAAACTAAACTTATTTTACTGAAGCAATGTGGATCTATTTTTCAACTTTTAGTGTAGGAATATTAATGATTGCTTTGTGTCTTTCGGTGGACAGAAAAGATACGGCTAAATTCATCTGATACGGAAAATTTGATACGGGAAGTTGTATTTTACTGCACAAATACTTGAAAAGAAAATTCAGATAAACATTAGTAGGTATATAATGAAAAATATCACCGACTATATATGAAGTATTAATGCAATTATATAACGGTTTGCCTCATGAAAAACATAAGCTTAACGGTGAGTTTCCAGAGAATCTCTGTTTTTTTTCTGACGTTTGTAAGTTATTTAGTATTCTATTCGGTGTTTGTGGCTTTTAAATTGAATTATTGATATTGATAATTATGTGGTTAACACAAATTAATTAGCGATACTTAAGTGGTTATTTTATGGCAAAAATATACCACCATATGATTCAAATAAGTTAAATTCTGGTTACAATCCGCTAAATTGATGCCCCCTTTTTTACATAAATTTCAGCGAATTTGTGGTTTCATATCATTATGTTATAAAACAATTGGATGCGTTTCAATCATATTTGCCACGAATGTACCTATATGTATATAATTATTTATATGCATAATACAGTGTTGCGCGCAAGAACCATGTCCCTAGTCACAGCGCATTATTATATAGATTTTAATTGAGCTTTCACAGTAATAGCTGCTTGTGTCCTACTCCTGCTCATTACGTAAATTTTTTAGCTTACCTGTGAACAAAGTGCTGAAGGTGAGTTATTCTGACATTATAATAGGACGAGTGTGTTTTGTACAAGAATATAGTCTCACCTGACGAGGCCAAGACCGCAGTGCATGATTGTATTTTAAATACACTTTGTTCTGTAGCCTTAACGGGGATCATTCCACGTGTCCTGTGCACACATTTCTAGTTGACATAAACTTGTATCGAGAAATATGCCAGGACACGAATGATCCCCCGTTAAGGCCCCCCTCCATGATTGTATTTTAATTACACTTTGTTCTGTAGCCTTAACGGGGGATCATTCGTGTCCTGTGCACACATTTCTAGCTGACATAAACTTGTACAAAATGTATAGAGAAATATGCCAGGGCGACGCTGTAATAATTTTTCAAACCATCCCGATTTGTCTAAAAACATGATTGTAAGGGGAAGGGAGTGGTTTTCCCTATTTGGTTAAAAGAATCAATTTAAAAATAAATCTTCAATTTTGAAACAATTTCTCAGACTTTGAATTAATGCCAGAGAGCTAATTTCTGTAAGATCTTCGGTCAAATTGTTAAAAAAAACCCTGCTGATTTATCAGAATCATGACGTCACGGCCGCCTGAGTGTTCGGCTCGCCTCGGCGTCTCCTCATATAGCTATATATACGGAATAAATTTGAATATATTCTCCCAAGAAACAATTGGTAAGACTTTTAAACACAATTCGTGGAACCTCAACCAAAATTGTTCAATAGTTTTTTTTATTATTTTCTAAAGTAACTAAAAGTGAACTTGGGTTTAAAGTATCAGTGGACATGTGCATACAGACCCACCATAGCTGTTTCGTTCGCCGAATAACAATACACATTTTGTATTTCTTTTTAATATTTTCTTGTCACGTAGTTGCTGTGTTAGCATTTTGTAACTGGTCCCATCCGTCATCACTGCATGCATCTACATTTACAAATAATAAACAATATGTTTCTTAATAGCTCGTTTATTACCGACGAATTATATACATGTCTGTCTTCTACACGGTACTGAAACACTTTAAACTGTATGAAACACACTCTAAAGGGGTCAAGGATCCCTTAAGATTTTGTAAATACTTAACACATTGTACCAAAATTTTCACTTTGATTATTGCGATGTATACATGTATTCCGTTTGATGTCTACCGCTATACGAAACTGCACAACGTTATGAATTATATATTATATACATGCTTGACTCTTCGCATCCAATTGTTTCTTATTATCGAATTACTTAATAATTCATTCACAAGCGATTGAGAGACCACGGACCTCAATCAATGACCATTGCTGTTTAAAAGCCGCTATATGTTCGCGTGTTGCGTGAAAATATCATCAAATCGTAGAATTCTCAAAGAACGTGCATTAGAATTCTCTTCACTGACTCACCTATGATCCGATATGCAGCCGCCATGTTTTAACTGATAAGCCTGTATTTACAAGGATGTAAACTCTGTTCAATGTAAGTTTGTTTGTTATTTTTTCGTATTTAGGTCATATTTACTATTTTTTTCACGGCCGTTAACTCAATGTTCTAGATTTAATTAACGTTTATTGAAATAATAAAAATCTAGTTATAAAAAAAACAGCAAAAACCTACGAACTGATCAGCACGTTTTACTCATGTGAAACAGTTATAACGGTACTGTGATGGTAAACTTTTCTAAATTAAATCTAACTAATTAGGTCAGTTCGCTTTGAATTCATATCGTATGAAACTTGCCCTGTTAAAATGGGGAACATTTAATGATTCTGCCTTCTCGACCTGCCGCAGATCATGATCAGATTTCAAATCTGATCATGTTATACAGTCAGTATTTCTTCAATTTTACCCCCATGAACAATATAATGGCACGGTTCAAATTGAAAGATACATGTACAAGTCCATTTTTTTTAAATATAACAAATTAAAGGGATTTTGAATGTCCTTGTTTGTTCGTGTCGAATCCTATAACAATTTTAAGAAAATAGAAATTCATTGTACTTGGGCAAGGAAATTCACCGGAATATTTAGGCTTTTTCTCCTCTCTTAGTGTATCACTGAAAATATTATTTGCCAGTACATGTACATAATACGTCTCGGAAAAAAGTTTGTATCTCGGAATAACGATTTTTGAATAAAATCTACTATATCAGATTAATTAAAGACGATGGTTACACATCGTGTTTAATTAAATAGCCATTGTTGATTAATATTGTTTTCAGTTTTCATTGCGGGCCCGGGTTTGGGAAATGTTACATGAAAGTGAAGTAATGAAACGTGCTTTATACAAATATTATGAAACGAAAAGTAAGATTAAAGAAAAGGTTAACATCATTGTTAAATGTATAACTTTAAAGATGTAAAAAGGTTGATTCTTGTTTTTATTCATTTAAACATCAAATTAATAAAACGGAGTCTGAGACGTTTAGAAAGTAGTGAACAGTTTTCATTGTTCGATAAAGTATAACCATTTTTACCATGATTCGATCTTTTAAATTTGTATACAGTTACACTACAGTATGTTTTGAATGAAAGTATCATCGTACAGTCGCTGAACAACAAAACACATTTACTCTATTGCTGAGTGTAGCGTCAATGGTTGCATTTATTGCCTATACATGCATTTACTTAGACTGGCATCAGTCATTAGAGTCATTACCACGTCTTTTCTGGACATTTGACAACATCTTCACAATTTCTCCTTCCCCTGACTCTGTTGCGATGAGTCTTGATTGAGCCAAATTTTTGATTTAGATATTTTTCTTAAAAGAAAATAAGACTTCGAGAGAAAAAACACCTCTCAGTCTTAACAGACTTTCATAAGTCTAGCATTTACTATCCATTACACGAATTGTTTAATGTTTACCGAATTTACTTCGTTTTGATGCCTGGCAGATTTGACTTTTCTCATCTGTTACATTTTCTTTTTATACATCATCAGTTATAGTCATTGCTTTTGTTTAAAGCTAAAATATAAATTTTGTTTTAGATAAAATTTGTAATAATAGAAACAGTTTTGCTCATATTACAAAAAGCTATGAGACTGTCACTCTAAAGGCCAACATAAAATAAAAAATGAGTGTGGACCTTAAGACACTGTTCCTAGGCCCGCTATGATACTTTTGTACCACATTTTTCTTGTTTTATATTAATCGCAGTAAGAAATTAAGATCAGTTAAAGAAATAGAGAATTTAAGGTTACTATCTTTTGATAACATGCAGTTGATATCAGACGAGGATGATATCGTCCAGGGAAGCCGAGGCTTTATTAAAATTGAAAATATTCACTTTCACCTTTTACTTTTCTTCTACCTTACCTGAATGACCCTGACCTAGTCTGATCTAGAGTCTGTCTGCTAGTTGTTGCATAACTGCTTTCTTAGTGATGGAGATCTAAGTTAGATGTCAAATGTTTGTCAATGTATGTAATATGAGCACCAGACTTGATATCAATGATAAATCAGTGACTCTTCATACCATTCCTTTCACTTTCAAAAATGAACGAGTTTCACTTAAGTCTTAGACGTGAATATTACGGCATTGAAAATAATTATCAAAATTGGTGACGTAGAAACTTAACAACAGATTTCATGCCACAGATTCAAGAATCGACCCTTAACTGACAAGTCTTTTTGTCGTGATTAACATCGGGCCTTGACTGGAAATTTATTCACTTTGCATGATTGAACTATGCTTTCCTCTGTCATGTCTGTATATCTTTTCTGACACCGCACCTGCAAAATTAAATATTTTCTATACCTTACGTTAGACTTGGTCCGGTCTGATCTGGTATTGCATTGTCTCACCACACCTCACCTCAATGTATCTTACCTTACCTAACCTTACCTAACCTTACCTTACCTAACCTTAATTTACACTTGCACTCACCTCACCTCACTTACCTCACCTCACCTCACCTACCTCACCTCACCTCACCTCACCTCACCTCACCTCATCTCACCTTACCTCACATTTTTGTAGTTTAGCCTAATCTAGTTTTTTCTCGTCTCATCTTGCCTCGCATTGCATTGCATTGTATTGCCTTGCCTTGCCTTGCCTTGCCTGGCCTGGCCTTGCCTGGCCTGGCCTGGCCTGGCCTGGCCTGGCCTTGCCTTGCCTTGCCTGGCCTGGCCTTGCCTTGCCTTGATTTTCCAAAACTTATCTTATGTTATCATATCTTACTTACCTTATATAACCTGATGGTACCATACCTAACCTTATCTTAATTTATCTTACAGGTAAAGGTGATACTAGTGTGCAGGTGCAATACTGGTAAAGGATGAGAAGTCGCATGCGCTTGACAGTGTATTTGGTAATCGTCTGGACAATGTGTGTCGTATTGTTTCTGTTTTTAAGTTTTCCAGAGGCTTTCAGTGAACAACCAGCCGCTGCTCATGTCTACCGGTCCGATTCAATACACAAGAAACGCTACAATGTTACAAAGCCTCCTCCACGACAGAACAAGCCAGGACGAAGCTGGCTTAGAAATTTTCATCATAAAATGGGTAATCTGTCTGTCTCAGAAGCTGAGAAATTAAGCGTTATGGATACAAGTGTAGATTACATTGTAACAGAAACTGGAAATGTTAAAATTCTTATTGTAAACAAAACGATACAAATTGCAGGGGAGAAACCCGAAGCGGTAAGGAACACGTACAACGAAAATTTGGTTCAGACAATCAGACTTAGGCGTGAAGACAACGAAAGACGTTACTATACTCCTAGAAAGAAGATGGTCAACCCTATAGATAATAGATTTATCATAAGTGGTGCTCAGATTTGCTCAACCGATGCAAAATACATGACAATCCTGATTATAGTTCCGTCTATACCAAGTCATAACTTTGTACGGGATGCAATACGGTCTACATATGGTTCCTACTCGAAACGGACGTTCACGATTGAACACACTGCTGTTGATGTTACGGTCAGGTTGTTATTCCTTGTTGGAAAAGACGGGAAGATTGAGTCCGATAGAACTATCAGGAATGAAAGTAGAACATACGGAGACATGGTATATGCGGACTTTACAGAATCGTACAGAAACTTGACGAGAAAAATGTTAATAGCCTTAAAGTGGATCTCTGTCTATTGTAGTGACGTTGACTTTGTCATGAAAGTTGACGAAGATGTGTTTGTTAATATTCCACAACTAGCTAAAGACCTTCATAGACGACCATATGGTATTAAAGGAGCTGTGTACGGACATATAAATGTTCATGCCTCAGTGCGTAGAAAGGGAAAATGGGGTGTTTCGTGGGATGAATTTCCACTCACACATTATCCAAACTATGCCGCAGGAAATTCATATGTACTTTCAGGCAATATTGCGCCGCGCATGTTCATGATATCTGAATATTTGCCTTACATGCCAATAGAGGACGCTTTCATCACTGGGTGCCTAGCTAAAATAGTGGAAGCAAAAGTTGTGTCTGTTCCAGGGTTTACGTACTGGTATGACCCCGTACCAGATCCGTGCAAGTTCGTGAGGGACAAGAAAGTATCAGCAACACAAGTGACCTCTAGTATCATGTCAAAACTGTGGAAAGCCTGTAATTCATATTTAAAAACTTGTGCAAAATACACTTTAAATCAATGATTTGTATGGTAATGTAAAACACACATGTCTGTAGAAACGTTGTCAATGTTTAGTATCTTAGTTGTTTAAAATATTCTAAAGAGTCCCTTGAAAACTCTACACGTGCTTTCATCGGAAACGTTGTTGAGATTATAACTTTATAGAGGCCCACGTGGAAGATTGGAACCATACCCAAGCGTTCAGCCTCTCAAAATAAAGACTTTATTATTATTATTATTATTATATTAGCGGACAGCATGTACTGTTAGAAATTGTACAGAAAAATATGATGATATTTAATATCTTTTTTTTTTCTGAAAAAAAAATATTCTCTTCAGTCGTAGAACTGTGCTTGTTTATATGTCGTCTATCAAACATTGTTTAGAAATAGGTATTTATATGTATATGTATATGTATATGTGTATTTTTGAGCTATGTTAATAGTAACGTTTCTTCGGATGCAGTCTTTGTCTGAAAGCGCAACTACATATGTACTAGTATTGAAAGAGTCCCATACAGTTTAGTAGGGGATAGACAAGAGTACGGATCTGGACGAGTCACAGGAAGGCTGGACTTTGTCCATACTGATGATAAAACCAAAAACAGTTTTCGTCCTGTCAGTCTTATTTTGCCATTTGGGTCATGTGCGTTTAAACTCACATAGCATTCTAATCTGAGTTTGTTAAGAACATTTTATGTTATTATATAATTATCATGGTTACATACAATAATTCAATCTTTTCAAGAAAGACCATGAAATTTTCTGAAGAAGTCTACATGTAGCACAATGACAGAGAATATTATATACGTTTTAGGACGATTTTATGTGTAACTATTGATTCTGGATAAAGCAATACATATATACAGCTAAAGTTACGTATATACCGTTACTGGAGATACCCGGCTAACTTAATGATTGTATTGGAATGGAATTCATTGTCTAATCTAGGCTTTATTATTAGCTCACCTGGCACAACGTGCCAGTGTGACCTGTTATGACCGCTCATCGTCCGCCTGTTCGTCCGACCGTCCTCCATTTCCTTCAAACGCCATCTCCTCTGAAACCACTGAGCCAATGTTAATGAAACTTCGAAGGGATGTTCCTTGCTAAAGCTCTATCAAAGGTGCTCAAAGTTACCATTATTATTATTATCAATTTATTGTTATTATCACTACTACATTGGACTAATATTATTATTATGTAATGGAAAGTTGTTTTGACAACAGATGATTGAAATTGACCTGACTCCACCTCCTTTATAGTTGTTCAATGTTGTTTATGCAAAGTTTGTAAGTGAATAGATTGAATTATTCAACATTGCGCTCTTACTAAGTATTTGTTTACGCAAAGTAATCGAATTATTGGTCACCATATTCATACTAGACTATATACTTCATTCATCAAGTGGCGAAACTCTGCATTTACCATATTGATAAGCCTTCTCAGTTATAGGGTTCATCTCCCTTACAGACCATATATGCAGAGACACATTTTATCTCAAATCTATCGGTGTTGGTTGCGTATAAACGGACACATGGAGAGTATAGAAACATGTGGTGTGAAAATATAGATGTTGTTTCTGTGCTATCAGTAGCTGGTATCATTAATAAATGAATCAGTGAGAAACATAGTTTTACACATGGAACAGAAAGCTGGAACAAAAATGTCTTCATTATTTTTCAACCAGTTCGCTAAAAGACAGTTACTTCATATTTTTCTAATTTAGTAATATTTTGTTAGAGCAGTCTTTACAAAACGGAAATATCAACTGAGAAAAGCACTTAATTTTCTTTTTTACCTTACCCCCCCCCCCCCTGTTGAAAATGAAACTCATTTTCTGTGTACAGATGTACTTCATTCAGTTACAATAACGAGCAGTGTAATACTATCACATCCTATCTTGTATATAGAACAGAGTCAATCTACACTTCATTAATTCAAGTATTCTGGTCAAGTATTATGTTTGTTTGATATTTCACATTCATAATACTTCAAGATCTTGAGCTTTAGAATACTAATTTGACAGATATAACAATGGGCATCTTTCTTTGACTGAACACGACCTACTTACCTACTTGATCTAAGGAAACGCACATTTAGAAATTAGGCGAACAAATCATGACTTAAGGAGAGTCCAGGATATTGAGACTTAAGACCCAAAGTATTTTCCTCAAGTATGGTTAAAAAACAAGTTATGAAACAGAAGCACGTGGGACAGAATTACTATTTATTATTCTCTATTTCCTTGGATAGATTTCAATTTTTTTAAGTTATCTGTTATTTTAATCGACGGACGAAAGAGTACTTAATTTCAATATATCAAAAGTATATATTCAAGAACTTGTGTTGTTTCCTTCATGTTTCTGGATTCACGACCGCGACGATTCCAGTGCGTTACAGCAGTAGCTATTTATACATAATTTATTTTTCTTTATTTACATAGTTTAAAATAAAGTGAGTGAGTGAGTGAATATACGAATGAATGAATGACTGAATAATCATATCGTCTCATTTAACAAGCAAATAAACATTTGTATTATTTGCTCCCGACAGCGAAACACATGGCTTTACATCTGTAGCAGATCATGTTTTTTTAGCGATTGGACATGGCGTTCGTGTAATTAATGCACATCATGTGTAGACGCAAATTTACGAAAATTTCATTTACAAAACGAACACAGTCTTTTAAGTGGATACAATCTAAATTCATTTTACCAAGTGAGCACAAGACACTTTAAAATCGAAAAGTGAAAAGTTTATACAATGTATACTCGTACCTTTTTTGTACGTTGGAAGAAATAAAAAGGAACTGTGTCCAGCAAAGTTCATTTATAATGTTCATAAATGGGCACTTGTTTTATTGAACAATAATGAGATTGATGAGAACTTAAATTATAAATAAATTACAAAATATTGCTTTCGCTTGCAAGGTTCTGTAACTTCTCGAATTCATTCATTATCATAAAACTTTTGTTCATGTTAACATTTTCGGATCATGATTACGAGTTTTAAAATGTTATGAAATCTCACATCATTCAGTGTCCTTTTTTGCATATGATCAATAAAATTTCACGAGGCATAAAGGCGAGATCGAAATCCTTTTCAAAAATATTACGTGGCAAAGAATCGCGGAGCTGTTATAATCTTGTTTCTTCTACCTGTCTACGTTGAATAGCAAAGTAAATGCCATTTGAAATTATCGATGAAACATAATTATGTGCCGTGTCAACAGAAAGCAGGCACTGGCAGTCACACTGGCATATGACATCTTTACATACTAAAGTCCCTGGATATTTAATTCCAAACGACACTTTTATTTACATTGTTATCATCATAATGTTATTGCAATATATTCAATTATAATATTCCTTTGTTTTAATATTGTCTATTTTTTTAAATTTCTTTCATTTCAAAATATTTTTAAGAAAATCATACACGATAAAACTTTTTGACAATTAAAATTCTTAGAATTATTATTTTTTTTATTATTCGTCGTTGCCGGCAATTCGGTATTTGATACCTAACAGATGCCCATTCCATCATTATTTCCCAGCATGGCTCATCTGATACGCACTTAGATTTTTCCCTGCATCCCCGTTTGAAAGTAGAAAAACAAGAGAATTCAAAATGAAAAAGAAGCGAAGTCAATGATTTTTTAGAACCGTTTCATGAATATTCAGTGTCCCTGTAGAATATCCATATCAAGGATATTTTTAAAATTAATTTATTTGTTGTGATATCAGTTCAAAATGTGCATAATCGCTTGTTTTTGTTTTTGCAACTACGTTATATAGGAAAAACAGGTGTCAATTTGACAGGAAAAAAAAGCAAAAGAAGAATTTCTTTTTTGAAGAAAAACATATCATTGGAAAGTGTGAAATTTTCTTTTCTTGTATTCAGGAATAAGATCCAAAATAAAAGAAAATGTTTCAAGTAGATGGTTTTAATTAGTTCCTATATTTTCTATGTAATTCCTTATCTTTCATTTGATTTCTGTCTATCGTTGATCGAATGGCCCTCCGGAGCTGTATTCTCTATGACGGAAATAGTTCCTTTTTCATTTACATGGCGCAATAGATTAATTGGCTGTTTTGCAAGTCGTGTGTCAATAACCTTTTAACATTTTGTTGTTAAGAAAAGTCGATGATAAATAATACCGCTTATTTCAGAATTTCACACGTCATCAGCGAAACAGTTAGAAATACATGTATAGTATTTGTTGATTATTGCGTAATATGACAGTAATTTATGCAAAACACCACGATCATCAACAGTTACTGAAACATGAGGGCCAAGATAGTCTTCCCTGTAGTAGTGGTTATCTGCCGAACCGAATCAATTGTTAACACTCCTGTTACTGGTGTCAGATAGTAGAGTATGTCCGGTTTTAATGCGTCGTATTTTCGCCTTCAAACTGTCGTATTTTCTACTTTTCGCCCCACCAAGTCGGAAACACGAAAAAATAGTGACAATAAAGGGCGAAAATACGGCGTATTAACACCCCGCCAACTCGAAGAAAAAATACTTCGTGTTTTCGCCTTTAATCTTTCGTGTTCTCGACTTTTCGCCTCGCCAAGTCGAAAACACGACAGAATGGCTACTTGTCGAGTAAAGTCGAAAACAGGACATAGCAGAAATCAGCCTCCATAAGATAGTCATGACGGACGTGCTTTAAAAGTATGGGGGTTGTGGGTTGAATAACGTAAAAGGAAATTTACAAATAGAACAAACTAAACAAAAATTGTCAAAATATTTAGTAAACATAGTTTAAGGTTTAGCATTTCATATATTGTTAACATGAGTTTCAGTTTTTGTAATTTCAGAAGAACGCAGAAGTATTAATTAATGTTTTCTTCATTCGATCGTCCATCATTCTGCGCTTCCGTTTGACCGTCTCTTAAAAGCACTATTTATTTGTTCATAATTATATAGTTCCTTAAAACATTAATAAATACATGTAGATAAATGATACTTTGCAGTTGTTCTTACTGGTTTAAATCCTACAAATTTAACATTGGTCTTGACTCTATGCCTCAAACTTCCGCCCGCCACGTCAGTTTCCACATTACTGTTCATCATTTTGTAAAAATCACGGAACAAGTTATGTGTAATAATTAAAATGTCTATATATGGACATATTGAGACTGTTTTTGTAGAATTAATCATAACAAACTCAGCACCAGTTTGGACATTACGAACTTATGGCTTGAATCCCTGTTGCATGATGCTAAATTCAGGTGTTGATTTGGACCAGTATTATATACATGTAGTTGTCATAAGGTGTGAAAGCATGTGTGTTTATCAAGATTATGATACTAGGTGAGTCAAATTCATTTACACAATTACTTAAAAGTTGTTTCGTCACAACAGAATCTCTAAAAGTAACAATGTAGATGGCTATATACTTCCTATTAATCTAGACGACTGTAATCAAGATCAGAGTTTCTTTAGACAGATTTGCATCTTGTGTTTTACTAAGTCATATTTCGGGCTAGTTTTGTCGGTAACTAGTTAAAATCCCAGGACCACAATTACAAGTGGCTCTTATTTTACCAAGAAAGATGTCTTACCGGCGGAAATGACCTTTATTAGTACCAAAAACATTCCTAACTTAACTTTTTAAATCGATGTTCAAGTTCGACATATAGAGCAGTATTTTTTCAATGATATTGCAAAAATTAAGAAAGGCTTTCTTGCAAGTCTTTTTCTTGAAGAAACAACCTGAATACGAAAGACAGGCGTACGTCAACATCGTTTTAGAGTGATAGAACATGGTTCTATCATTATCCTATCAATGAATTTATTATAATACATCAGCAAATTCAAAGTGATCCTTTGACTTTATTGAGAGAGAAAAAACGGCAATATATGTATGTGAAAATATAAAATGTCAACTGGCGTCGGAAAATCTGGCATTCACGGTTTACAATACTTTTCCCTGTTTACAGCTGTTAAAGTTCCATCTCTATTTTCGGGAATTCCTGAAAGAAAATAAAGTACAAAAATAATGATCATATACGACCATATTCGATTAAATATAATAAAACTGTATAAAATCCAGCTAATGCTTCGTATTGACTTGTACACGTACTATGATACAAATCCTCTGTAAAATTCATATCTTATATATCCTTTGAACACCTGTAACGTAATAAAACGTATACGCGGGTTAAGACAGGTTTGGCCTTCCATAGAAGTGACAGTGAGTTTTTCTGTATGAATTGAAAGGCTATGCCGGTGACGTTGAAACTAGATACGAGGCAAATCCTGACAACTTTTAGACGCCTTGAAAATGACCTTGGACACAATTTTACCACTTTGAAAATTTTCTTTACCAACGTTGCGAACAGGCCCCTGGGGGATAGGTTTGAGCGCGTGCAATATTTTTAGACATAAAGGACATGTCGTTCAAACCTAGGTATATTGACTCTTATGAGAACGCTTGAAATTGACCTCCCGTTAGCAACAAAAAAAAAAAAAAAAAAAAAAATCTCTGTGCCCCCGCACCCCCGGGTGACCCCTGCGCGCTGACCTCTGTAGGTGGGCCATGGAATTTTACTTTCATGTTACAGCTCAATCTATTTGCTGACGTATACAACACGCGCGTAAACCGAAAGTAGCCAAAACGTGATGTACAGTGTTTACACAAACGCATGCATGTCTGTCGAGTGTGTAACAAAATATGCCGGTGTCCAAAGGATATAAGAGTGTTCTGATTGAAAGTCGGTGCGAGTTACACAATCCACAACAGATAGTAGCCGTTACAAATGTGAACGTTGTGATATCTATATAGACAACTTCAAAAATAGTTGTAAAAAAGTTAGTCTGTTTACTTACTCTAAAGTTAAGCGAGAAGGCTGTTCTTTAAATTGAATGCAACATTAATTATGTTAAAATACAACTGTTTATGTCCTTTCTAAAGTATTATATGTATCGCTTCAAAATTTAAAACGATACTTTTATGAACTGAGCTAGTACTTTTGAAAACTATTCTGATACATGGTACTCTTTTATTTGCACAAATTGTTATTTTATCGGACATCTCCGGCGTTGACAGCAGTTTCAAAACAAAACGCGTGACTTGCGATGCTTGTTGTCTTTTTCAGCTGAATAGAAGTTTGTGTCACGTATAACAATACTCCCGTCTTTAACTCAGGCACATTTTGTGTGTGTTCTAACGGCATTAAAAGTATTCCCTACCGGCTCTGAGTGAACGTTCATGTCAAAATTGTGATGCTTTTCATTATTTGTTTTTACATCAGGTATAGTGATACTTCTCAATTTTCCACAGTGTACAACCTCAAATACGACAACATCTTCGAAAAAAACGCGTGATTTAATTAACGGAGGGTATTTTTGTAACTATAACTGTATAGAGTCCGAATACCATGTGCTTTCATGTTGTCCAAGATACTATGATTTAATAATGAAATATTTAGGTAGAATACCATTCCCAAACATTAACCCAAATGATTCGACCAATGATAATGTTAACGCTGACAGCAGTATCGCAAGATGTGAAGCGTACATAGCTTTTGTTACTTTCTCTTCCCCAAATGACATTAAAATTTAAATATCGTGTGAAATACGTCTGCCCAACGATAGTGTATATGTAATGCTGTGAAAGGTACGTCTTCACGAACTTTGGCGAGAAGAAAAACTGTGTTAGCGCTGTGTGTATTTTGTCCCAAGTGATTGACAGTTGCATTTTCGATTTTTTTTTCAAAATTGATAGACTGTGTATGTGTAGCTGTGTCATTGGGCAGACGTATTTCATACTTGTTATTTAATTCACGTGGGTTAGTTGTAATGTCATTTGGGGCAAAAAAGTAACAAACAAGCCATGCAAAAACGGCTGAAACACGCAAGTTTCAGTCGTTTTCACATCCTGCGATACTTCAGTCAGCGTTTAACATAATCATTGATCGTTTGGAAGCTGCCGTCACCGTCGCAAACTGCTGTCAGCGTTAACATAATCATTGATCGTTTGGAAGCTGCCGTAACAGACGCAATTAACTGCTGTCAGCGTTAACATAATCATTGATCGTTTTGAAACTGCCGTCACCGTCGCAAACTGCTGTCAGCGTTAACATAATCATTGATCGTTTTGAAGCTGCCGTCACCGTCGCAAACTGCTGTCAGCGTTAACATAATCATTCATCGTTTTGAAGCTGCCGTCACCGTCGCAAACTGCTGTCAGCGTTAACATAATCATTCATCGTTTTGAAGCTGCCGTCACCGTCGCAAACTGCTGTCAACCTCAAAGGTTGAATACAATGTAGAAATTTAGAAGATGTAAAAACAGAAGAAAACCATCACAAATTTCTATAGATGGAGAAAAACTAGTGAAAAGCACGACCAAGACAAGCTAAGATATAAAAAAATACCTGGATGGTATAACTTCAAAGCAGGTTTTTCACCAGGACTGTTTGTGCCGTTTATGCTTTTCCTCCAGGTACAGTCCTTATCCCCCAGCTCCTCTCCATTCGTTATACTATCACCGTCTGAATCCAGCTTGCATAGTTTCGCCCAGATACCGTCGTCCCCTGTACCATCGACTGTCGAGTTCTTTTTAGCTTCCAAAAAATCCTGTTTTAAGTAAAGTAAAACAGCCCGGTTTTAATATCAATGAAAATGTTCTTTTTGTGTTCGAGCCTTGACTGACTGGCGGAGAAACGTCTTACTCTGCTTATAATCGACAATGATTAACCAAGTTGTTAAACGTATAATGTTTTACGCTGATCGTCCAAATGTTGACTTATATTGACGTCAGTGTATAATAATGTTTTGAAAATAGAAACAACATAAGTTATAGTTACCTTGCCGAATCCATCCTTATCTTTTGTAGCGTTAATTTTCCACCAGTACGGTTTTGCATGTCCAACTTTCGCCCATACATCAGCCTCATTCGCTGTACAAGGATTTGGTACATGGTGACCATTTGGAAAAAAGTTTCTATACCAGGGTCGTCCTTGGCACAGAGATAACACCGAGACAAGCACAATAAAATTATACACAGACATATTCATAGTGTCTTATTTGTTAAATGCCAAACAAATTTATCAAAAGAAACAATTACTTCAAAATTTAAATCCTTAATAAACAGCACATCTTCATTAACAATTGTGGTTTTAAATTAACATGATAAATTACGTTTACGTAGAATGTGGTTAGTGAAGCATTGTTGTTTATAACCTCCTGGTTATATGGCGAGCCGTTTTACTATTTATTCAGTAACTACGGGGATTATTTATCTTATGGTGATATTTCGTTAATTACAAAGATACCACTTTAGTTAAAGAGATAGTTCTTTTCTCAGGTTAAAGGCTTATAGTGCTATCTCTTAACGCTCAATTTATTATAGTGATAGGATTTTTCAATAGGCGGGACAATAACATCTGCTCAGCGTCCATGAAATACATGGAAATTACTTTACTGTAAATTCAAGGATCAGTCATTGTACAGCTTTGCCGCCAGATTAAAACTGCCCCCCCCTCTCCCTCTCTCTCTCTCTCTCTCTCTCTCTCTCTCTCTCTCTCTCTCTCTCTCTCTCTCTCTCTCTCTCTCTCTCTGTGTCTCTGTCTCTGTCTCTCTCTCTGAGATAAACTGAGATAGCACTTGAACATAAAGAGATATATTGTAAACGAGCTAATACTGATAGCTCTTTAAAATACAGTTCTATTTCTTAAGTGGACATGTGCTCGATCAAAATCTGTGTTAGTTTACATTTAAAAAATGCGCAATTATTATTTTTGTAAATACCTGGTGCGCTTTGTTCTGGTTTTACCAGCATGTCATTTTCTTTAACTAAACTTGAATAATGTTTTTGAGTAGAAAACTGCTATCAATAAAAGATTGATTGACTATATAACTGTCCTGATAACACCAAAATCTGTACGAAAAGCATATTTATTTTATTAATAACTGATCCCTGGTGTCAAAATAACCACACCTCCTTCTTACAAAAATCACGTGCGGCGTGTTTATTCGTTCACATGATTAATATTTTGCTTTGCGTGGACTAAGAACAATAATATATTCTGATTTTGGATACTACATGTATGTTTCATAAATGCATCCTTGGGGAATGCATCACACTTACTTTTGTAAGCCCTCCATTATTTTACTTTTGATTCTCTTTTGGAGATCGTCTGCATCAAGACCTTGGCCTTAACTGACTGCACACTGTTTTCATTGGAGAAAAATAGAAAACAACACAGGTTTATTTTATCTTAAGTTTATTGGGGGAAATACGATAAACAAACGTTTGATCAAGGGAACGTGTCCATCCATTCTAGAGTTAATAGATATATGTTTGTCTTAAACTGATAGCTTTGTAACTTACAGATATCTCTATAAAATAAATATGCCCTGTAGTTACTTTATAAATAGTAAAACGGCTTACCATATGTTTACGTTAAAAACATTTGATACATCCTTAAGATATGACGCAATTAGCGTAAAACATAAACAACTTTCTTAGTTTTTAAACCGGACGTTTGAGAAAAGTAAATAATGCACTAAAGACTAAAAATAAAAAACAAATATTTCCACATAATATAAGGGGAGCGGTGGTGTAGAGGTTAAGGTGTCTGCCGCTTATCCCGGAGATTGCGTGCTCGGGGTCACGACCGTACTTCCTCACATGACACCAGTACAGGTATTTCCAGGAAGCGGACTCGAGAGTGACTCGATAAGCTACAAGCTGTCTTAACAATCGAGCTAAAATAAATTAGTATAACTAACTAAACTAACACAATAACACTCACCTCTGCCTAGGCAAATGGCGCACTCCGCTTCAATCCTGTATTCAACGTTTATTTCGTGGCCAAGATACTGAAATTTGAACTTCACATACACTGACCGTTTGTAACATGGACAAACATGCTGAAATTCCAGCCAGTATACAATGCGGCACTAGACTTGGTATACATGTATATGAAAAGTACGGTGTTTCTATAGGGCCATCGTACTGCCGAACTATCGACCCCAGCATAGGTAAGGGTGATAATACAATAAAACGAAGCGACATAACGACGCGACAGCACGACACCATGGTGCGACAGCTTGACAACACGATGCGACAGTACGACACCATTGTGCGACAGCTTGACAAAGCGATATGCGACAGTACGACAACATGGTGCGACAGCTTGACAACACTATGCAACAGCACGACAACATGGTGCGACAGCTTGATAATACGATGCAAAGTGATCACTGATAAATGCTCACTGAACAATCCTAAATGTGAACATGTGCAGTGCTCACTGAACGATTCAATGTGAGTACTACTCACTCAACAATGCTCAATGTGAGAAATGCTCAATGGACAATGTTCCATATGGAACTTTCAATTTTTCCAATAATCGATGTATCGGTACTTTTTTCACATTAAACAAAGAAGGATAAAATCGGTTTAACCGTCATAACTTTTAAACGGATTTATATTACGCTGCGTTGATGACAAAAGTTGGCAAATTCTTTTATCTAAATGGTGATATAAATTTCAAAAATATTAATTAAGTATTTCACCTACCCATTTTGGTTTAAAATTTATCACGTTTTCCCGTTTTCATGTAATGCTTATGGGGGTCTTAAATTGCTTCATTTTTTCAGTGATTTGTTGAAACATTTCGTCTTATATAGTGAAAACCATTTAAAGGTCGCTTATGCTTTTGCATCGGCAAGTGAAATATATAAGGACTCAAATGTGTGCAAAAATTTTATTACATAGTTTCCGATTTCACCTACCCATTGAATGATTTATAAACTGTTAACATGTATTTAAAGTCTGACGGATCAGTCCCCGTGGTTTTCACGGAAATTATCGACTGGCATACGGAAATCATAATAAAGCTAGGCTGTTAAATATTGATTAACTTAGGGACCGTCAATATAGATTTTTAAATTGTTTGTTTCAATTTAATAAAATAAATATGGTAGAAGTGCCACCTTTTTCTGATTATTGTTTACCTTGGGGTTTTTTCAATTGCTCACAGTTAACATGTATATATTAAACTGGCTTTAGAGGTGTATTTGCATTTTGACACTTAAAAGCCCAAAGATGGGACATCTCACCTGTACGTGTTTTTATAAGTTATGGCTTCTATCAATTGAATCCTCCACTTGTCAAAAAAGTGTGAATATTGTTGTTAATTGCAAAAAGTGTGACACAATGGTCCCATACCTTTTCTGGTTATTAAAGTCGTGAGAGAGAGATTTTTGTACTTTGTGTTTAATTTTGAGATAAATTCAGTGTAAAATTATCTTTAAATACAGCGACTGTCGAAAATATTTTTTTTTATGTCATGAATTATGAAATGAACACATTTGGAGAGAGAGAGAGAGAAACAGAGAAACAGAGAAACCGAGAAACCGAGAAATTTGTACTTATGTCTTTGAAAAATATTTTCATGTTTAGCTTTAATTTTGAGATAAATTCAGTATAAAATTATCTTTAAATTCAGCGAGTGTCGATAATATTTCTTATAAAATTTTATTTTCCATAATATTTATTATACTCGGATTTCAAGATTACATTTTCAATTTGACAAAATAACCTTTTGCTTTGTTATGTTAAAATATATATGGAATCTATAAATTTTCATCATCAATGTTAACACACTGTTTTTATTGCGCCATAAATTGGTTTAATCCGGATGTTGATTATTAGGGGGTAATAAACCCCTCTTGTTCGATAATTTATTGCCACGTTTTGACCAATATACGTGCTTCGGTTTTAAACTATGAACAATGACAAAACAACAGTCTTGTGTGAATAAAAAAAAATTAATCTAAGACTTTCATTTCATCTCTTTATATATTAACTAACTAATTAAGGTGTCAAACTATCTTATACTATTTATGTAACTTAACGAAAACATAATTTTAAAGTTCATTGTTGATTAAATGATTTATGAAAAAAAAAGTAATTTACACAATAATGATTTCTTAGGTCATTTATTATCACATTGCCCCTCTTCATTTTCTTTTTAAATATTCTTTTAAATCTAATGCAATAAATCAGTTAGTCAGCGCAATCTCAGAAAGTCAATATCATTTATCGGTACAATGATTGTGAAGAATGTAACTGTCCCACTTTAGCGCTAGCTTACATTATCGATTTTTGCTGACTAACTGATTTATGACTTATCGTGATACGGAAACTTCCGATCGGCAACGATCAATATTGATGTAGACAGTATTGGATTATCGATTTTCTAGAGGCTGTTACTGCATCAGCTAGCGTTTAGCGATGGTACACTTTGTTCCATATGACTGCGAGTAGCGCTCACGCAACAATGCTCACTGTGAGAAGTTCTCACTGAACAACGTTCACCATGCGAAGTGCTCACTGCACAATACTTACTGCAAGAAGTGGTGATTGAACAACGCTCATTGTGAGAAGTGATCACTAAACAAGGCTCACTGTGAGTAGTGGTGACTGAGCAACGCTCATTGTGAGAAGTGATCACTAAACAAGGCTCACTGTGAGTAGTGCTCACTGAACAATACTCACCGCGAGTAGCGCTCACTGAATAATGCTCACTATGAGTAGTGGTGACTGAACAACGCTCATTGTGAGAAGTGATCACTGAACAATACTAACTGTGAGTAGTGCTCACTGAACAACGCTCATCGTGAGAAGTGCTCACTGAACAATACTCACTGCGAGTAGCGCTCACTGAACAATGCTCACGTATGAGTAGTGGTTACTGAACAATACTCACTGTGAGTAGTGCTCACTGAACAACGCTCATCGTGAGGTGCTCACTGAACAATACTCACTGTGAGTAGTGATCACCAAACAATACTCACTGTGAGTAGTGCTAACTGAACAACACTCACCGTGAGAAGTGCTAAAAATGGCGTTGTGAAAAAGTGGGGGGTTGGATGAACTTCTTCATATAGAAATGAATACAAATTATTTTATGTTAATAGAAATAGTTTTTGAAAAAATTGGACAGTTTTGCGACCGTGCGACCACATACACGCATCACAAAGGAAACTCCCGATTTCAAGCGAAATCGGGAAACAATTGCTAACTTAAGTAACCTGTCAAGCCTCCCCGATGGGGATTTGCAAACTGGTTAATAAGTTAACTTTTACATATGTAACTTCGAAACCTTTACTACAGTATATATAGCAGAATTTTGTAACATTTCAAACAGTAAATAAATTTCAAAATATCAACAGATTGAAGTTAACATTGACATGTATTTTTATTTTTAAATGGAATTGCGTCATTCAATTTTTTTAGATGTGAAAGAAAAAAGTGTTTTGATACAGTCATAGCGTTTTCGTTGTGCTTGTACGTATCGTGTACGTTTTAGCTAGAAAATTACACTTAAATCGTATACAAATGACACTATACATGTAACATCGAACCAATTCAAAAGTACAACGAATGTGAAAGAAATATGTGAATTGAATGCCTTTGTTATGTCAGATCTTAGGGATTGAATGGAACAGTCATCAATGATTATCTAAAATGTTTATTTTAACAGACAGCGATACAAGTTGGTCTTGTTAAAGAAGAAAGCTACCAGAGACCGAAGATGGCTGTGGCTGTATTTATACATTATCGACTGTACTTAAATGCTGAAAGTCGTAAACTTTGTCCGAGTATTATTTTACGCTACTTTGAGTGACAAGGGAAGCAAGTATGAACACTATTTCTTTTTCTTGTAACGTAGTTATTTCCCTTAGTTAGATCAAAGCGCTGTAAACGCTCAAATGCCTTCTTTACGAACGGGCCCTAAACTAGATCAACATCTCCAAATTAGTCCAAATAACGAAATTGATAAAATATTGAACAAAATGTCAGAATATTTAGTGAAATCTATTTGAACTAAAATATACCATAGACCTTACAACCTACGCATATGCCATTATAAAAGATAAGTAAGTAAAACGAATATGACATATTACCGTCCGCTTTTAATTCACTTTTACGCCTGGACAATATTACGGAAACATGATGAATTATATTGAACAGGTTTGTTACATTGCCTTATCTTATATTAGTTAGCAGACCTCTTGTCACTTAAACGCTCAAAGAAGTTGAAACTCGATCCTTTCCTGCGTAGTAATCTAATCACGAAGGCCGAAGGCCTGAGTGATTAATAACGAAGCATCTAAACGACACACAGTGATATACTAACCGGTATATCACTCAAAAGTAAAATATATTTCCATACTAACACGTTAATTTAAACAAAAAAAAGGATTGGAATGGGTACTATTTGATGCGCTTACACGAAGTCGCTGCCTTGAACTTGTAGTATTCCGTACATTCCTTGCATTCCTTGACATTTTCGCTGTTCGTTTTTACTCCCAAATAAAACGCTATTCGTCTTATTTTTGATGTTGCTGATATTGCTGGCGATACCGGAAGTGTAGGAAATTTTACTACGATTTGTTTTACATCACGTGAATTCATTCAAAACAATACAAATCCAAGCGTATTAGCGCTTGCACACTCATAGATGTTGTGTGAAAATTATGCGGGGTGGGAATTTCAGCAGTCAAAATAAGTTCCGGACGCCTGTATACTTAGTAGGTATATCACACTCAATTCCATATTTGCCTATATAGGAGAAATTTTCAATAGCGTTAGAATATATATTTTCATACAGTTTGAAGAACTTTATTAGTTTACCCAGGGTCCGTATATTACAGTGTTACGAAACGGCCGAATATGAAAATATGATGTCCCGGGTGACGTGACCCTTGTCCGAGATATGGATTATTTTTGAAAATCTTGATCGGGAACGCCTATTAAAACATTTATAAACTTGTTATTTGAGCGATTTTTCATTTAATCGTGTATATTGAAATGTGAGGTAAGTGTTTAAGTTTATTTTTTCATCTTTACGTTTCGTTTTCTGTTCCAAATGGTCAAAATAAGCTGTTATAAATGGATGTTGTTCGGAGATTTTGAAGCGGTAGAGACGCCATTGTTGATACCGTGTAAATGAGTATGTTTGTGAAGCTAAACTCTATGTGATTGAGTTTTATCTTATTTTTTTCTGATGATAGAGATAGTTCAAAGATTGCTCCGTAGTGATCACTAAATAAAAATCGAGTTTTAATTTTCAAAAATGCATTTTCCAACTACTGAAATTGATGTTATTGTCAAGTTATCCAAAATGGCGGCATATTTAGGCGGCGATAATCATTTTACTTATGATTTGTGATTACATATACTCCATAAATCGTGACGATATCGTCAAAATAATAATTGTTTTAAAAAGAAAGTAAGTTGAAAAAATGTGATAACGTGAAAATTTAGCTCAATTTTGGGATTCAATTGATTTCTCGGTGGCGTCCATTTTAATCAAGTGGTGACGTCATATGTAGCCGTTGACGTGATGTGTCCCTTTTCTGAGGGCCGAGGCCCTCACGCGCGGGCCGCTAATTTTACAATGCCCTGACCGTGAAGATAAATAAACATATAATACTGTACAAATGTGTTACTATATATAACAGGTAGATTATATATAGATCTAATAGTATTACTTCACAGACCTGCATTATATATCCGTGATCCCTTATTATTTTTCCAAATATGATCTATATATAGCAACTTAAATTGTTATAAGCGATATCTGATCTAACAAAAAATTGGTAGAAATGATGACTACAACCAGGAACGTAGAATATACGTTGTTTCTACGTTCCTGCTACAACCTGCAAGATTTAGAAAGGCTGAATCCGAAAATTCATATTTACATCTAACCCCAGTATCTTTTAATATATTGTTTAAGTTTAAAAATTTCATTTCTGTTGAATTAATCGTTGGAATAGAATTTAAATTGGCATGCATAGTCTCCGAATGACTCTAACTGAAAAATCCCGCATATATTCGTGCCCAGGCTACAAATAGAATCTCCATATGATTATGTTCAGAATTTCATTTGATTTAATACAAATGAAATTTCCCTATTTATGAGGTTCCAGTCAACAGGGAGGGACTGTTACTTCATGTAACCATTTCATTAAAACGAAGCACGTGCAGATGTGCTATAATAAACTAAGAGAACCTTGTTGCTGCGCTAGCCTATAATGCTAACGTTAAGGTCGATCTCACATCGCATGCGTTCATGTCTTATGAGAATATTATTGTCGACACTCTGATGGAGATGCAATAAGTAACAATGGCAAATAGGTCCGCAATAAGCCCACAGAGTCTCGCACAGTGAACTTTGTTAATTTTCAGCACATCGCTTACATCATTTTGTCAAAATATATTATATTGCATTTTTTAATAGTATTTTCTATCGAAATTTGTCTGCGGGAAAAGCATTTGGTGTGTCCTTTTTCATATACCGGCACTGACAAACGTCTGAAAGTTATAAGAAAGAAATATTTGTCTTTGATAGAAGCGGCAACCTAAAAAGAAGCGAAGATGGCAAGTGCCTTGGAACAGTATGTTAATACTGTACAAACACTGTCTACTCAAGGTAAACCACTTCTAAGAGACATGTAGGAAAGAGCGTTTACTATGAGTCTTTTTATTTAGGAGTGACATTTTAGTTTAAAGATTTGTTTCCGTCTGATATCTCAAAAACCAGTTGACCGAGTGTCTTCAAACTCCCTAGGATCACTGTTTCTGAGAATGTGATGAGCCCTATTGGTCTCTAATGTAGTCTTAGATCATCAGCAGTTTTTTGCTTTGCAGTTACCCAGAGGCGAGGGATTATGGACATTAGTGTTTTACAAATATCTCTTGTTAGCAAAAGCTCTACAAAGCTTATTTAAAATGATGATTGTTATGAAATCAAAATAATGTTAATAAAGCTTGTCTTTAGCCTTAGCTTTAAAATTTCAGGTAATTTCTCACAGCTTTGTGATTTCATCAGTAAAAGTGCAGAGACGTTGAGCAAGAATGTGAGTCACCTTGACAATGTTCTTGCAACACTAGATGTCCAACAGCATTCACTCGGAGTGTTAGGAATATTGTAAGTCAGCTACAAGTCTGTGTAGATTTTAATGTAACTGCATACATTTTAAGTTCTCTCTCTCTTGTTTTTATTTTTGCAAATATTTTCTGGATTCATTCTGTAGCACCAGAGTCATTGCCATTCAGTTACCATAAGAGGCCATGTACTAGAATTTACCTAAAAATAGTACTACGGTACATTGCTTATTTTAACTCTTACATGAAATTCAGAATAAAGGAAAGAGTAGCATGTTGTTTTCACTTGATGACATATAAGGTTCCCACTAGATAGAATAGTATTCATCTGTACTGTACTATGGAAATGACAGAGTTTTCTGCCACTATGGATCCAGTTGACTTCACTAATTTCTGAAGAACTTTAAGAAAGAACACCAACATACATAAATGTAGTAGATGTCAAAGAGATGGGCATGTGGGTTGTAATTTTGAAAAGAAGATTCAATGGCATTTACTTATCTTTGGTGCAACATGTATTTTCCTTCAGATTCTCAGTTGACCAAATATAGGGTGATTCCATTTGAGTATTTCAGGAATAACAAAAAATATGGTTTGAAAAAAGGTTTAGTTACATTTCTAAAATCATACTGATTGCACCTCATACATGTAGTTACTTATTGTCAAGAACTTGATTCTCAAATTTTGCCAATATAGAACTTTTTAGTACATTTGTCTACTGGTATATCTACAAAGGGATATAAAAGAGAACCAAATGCCGTGTAATGTCCATAGGTTCTGATAGGTTGAAGAAAAACTAATTTTGGGGTTATGAAATCAACAGATATTCATGTGTCATAAAACTTAAAGTTAATGAATTATATGCATATTAGCACAGCCTCTTATTTGGCTCTGTCAGCCATTTATTGTACTTTCACTACATAAACATGATACAATTTCAGGTGTGTAAAATACAGTATGCCAAATGTCCCTGATTTTGAGACGTTGTTTGTACAGACGCAGGAGTTTATCCTCTCATGTAATGGAGAACATGTCCGATATGCCACAGACAGCTGTAAGTTAAACACAGCTTCCTCTTGCTTCCATATTTATAATTGCAAAAGTTACCATCTAGGTAGTAGTGCTGTAATATGTCATTATTTAGGTTAATAAGAGTCAGTAGTCAGTGTTACTCCTTTTTAGCACAAAGTGCTTTTGAATAAAAAAAGAAAGGCAGTCGGTAAAATTATTAACAACAGTTGTGAATACACTTTGTAATCAATAAAGAGAAAAATTGGTTAGTGTGTATGGCTTGAGGAATTCTAGATCTTTTTTAAAATGGAACATAATGAGTTTAAAACAAGGAAAGCAGGTCAAATTAAAGAAGAAAGCCTTTTTACAATAAATATCCAGTGACTTTAGAGACAGTCTACCTACGTGTGACATTTCTTGGGTTATTGGGTCATATTACAGTATTTTCCTATGATTTCAGATGCAGATTTATGTCACAAGTTTACACACAATCTTGTTGAAAGGAAACAGGTAAAGTAGAATATTTTTTTATAGAAGACAAAAACAACAGGAAGTGTCTTAAATGATGAAGTCTCCTGATCTGTTTGAGAATGAGATCTTGACTCGTCTTGCTATATCTTATAATGGTTAAAATGTCATAGGACAGCATTGTGCACTATTATCTTTTGTATTGATTGGCAAGGATCTAACTTGCATTGATTAACCCCTTACCTTGCGAAATTTTTAATTGGATTTTAAAGGGATGCACCAGATTTATTACTTATAAAATTCCATGTCTCTGGAATCTTCATAGTATGATAAGAATTTTAATAGATGTAAGAATATTTAGCCCAGCTGAGCAAGTGCTCCTGGTGAGTTTTAGGATCATCTGTCCGCCAACATTTGCTTCAAACGACATCCCCTCCTAAATTGATTGGCCAATTTCAAAAAACATTCACGAGAGTGTTCCTTGGGTGGTCCTTTGAGATTCCTTCAAATACTGTAAATAACTTTGAATTTGCGAGACAAAAATAGTCGTGGTTTAGTGATGTCAGAAAGGAGCTATCATGTCTGTGGCGCCACACCTTGGTTAAGTTTTACCAATTACCCCACTTTATTTCAAAAGTATTAGAGGTATGGCTTTAAAACTTACCATTACTTGTTTACCATATAACTCCATCTACAGACAAGAGTACATAACTCTGTCAAGGTTTTTGAAAGAATTATGGCCCTTTTTAACTTAGAAAGTGTATTGAGCTTGGTTTTTTTTTTTTCCCCCCCTCACTTTATTTCAAAACCATTGGAGGTATTACTTTGAAACTAACATACTTGTTTACCATCACGACCTTCATCAACAGACAAATGGACATAACTCTGTCAAGGTTTTGACAGAATTATGCCCCTTTTTACTTAGAAAATACATTGAATATGGGTAAAATCCACTTATTGCCTTAACCCTTTGAGATATTGCTTTGAAACTTTTAATGCTATTTCACATCATACCCCCTTCTCTACGCAAGAGAAGGTAACCTGTCGGGATTTGTTTTTAAAATTTATCGACTTAGAATCTTGGTTAAGTTTTGTTTCCCAGTCCACTTTTGACTGAACTGTTTGCGGATATTAATTTGAAAGTTGGAATACTTGTTAAACCACATGATCCTAAACATGGGCAGGAGAAGGTAATTCTGTCAAGGATTTTATTTGAATTATGGCCCTTTTTGACTTAGAAACTCAGTTAAAATTTTCATTCTTGTCCACTTGTTAACTTAACCATTTGAGATATTACTTTGAAAGTTGGAGTACTTATTACCATTGTAAGACCTATCTGTAAGCAAAGGGATAACTCTGTGAAAAACTTTCTTGATTTGTACTTAGAAATTCCTAGTTAAAGTCTTGTGTGCCCTTAACTGTCAAAGTTTTGTTTTATTGGCAAGCACTAAAAAAGTCGAGCATGCTGTCCTACTGACAGCTCTTGTTGATATCCGGGTCAATTTGCAAACAAGTGAAGTGCTGGTTCACACAGTTGAAACAATATTTCATCACATATTTCTAGAGATCTTTGAATTAGAGAACAATGAATTATCTGAGTTCTCTCATGAAAAAACGCGAAAATTAAGTTCTCACAAATATTTCATTTATTTACAGTAGAATGAATCCAAGCAAAACTGGTTGCCATAGCAATTAACAGGAAAATCTTTTCAAACTAATCTCCAGAATTCCTGAGACTGTCTTTCATTACCTTTTGACCTACTTATTTTAAATTGCAGTCATACTCAGGTGAGCGATATTGGGCCTTCATGGCCTTCTTGTTATAATGAATCCTCTAATGGTGGTTCAGAATTGTTCTCCTTTCACATCTACCTCTGCTCACAATTAGATAAGGACTTAGGGCTTGTGTAGGTAGTATTTTTTCATATGTACACTTTTACAACTATGTTAGAAAATTCCTTGTATGTGTACTAATATTGCACATGTGAGCATTAAATTAAACAGCATACATGTATGTTATGTTTCAGCCAAGCCGAGGAATCAAGATCCTGGTGACTGCCATTAACAAGATCCAGTTATTTCCTGCACAACTTACATCTGTTCATGCTGATCTGTGTCAGGTTAGTCAATCCTCATATATTTTTAATACCTTAAAAGTGACAAACTCAAATACTACCGATGGCTCAAATATTGCAAACTGACGGACCTCGATGGTTGGAAATACTGATCTGTTGAACTAAAATCGTCGCCCTATTTTAGTTCGAGTGAACCAAGTACATGCAAGCTTAAGAATGAGAAGTGTTAAGATGAAAGATAAGAGCTTGGTCATGCTGTATTTACCTAGCACCTGTAGATGCAAGCCATACAAGTTTTTCCAGAGAAGTTATCTACCTCCTGTTACTTATTCCCGACTACTTCACTACGCAAGTGTTGAAATTTTCCCTGAAGTACTTAACTGTTTCTATGAAACAAATGATTTAATTATGTGTAAATTGTTGTTAGTTGTTGTTGTGAACCAGTACTGCACCTTGCATTTATCACTGGTAATTTCACGGTATTTCTGTTCCAAATCAACAGCTGTGTTTACTAGCAAAGAATCTGAAGCCAGCATTACAGTTTATGGATGTGGACATTACAGATGTCAGCAAAGAGGTAAAATCTTCTATAGATGTGACATTCACTTTGTAAATCTTCACTGAGTAGAGTGGTAAACTAGTAAATATAAATATTTCTGTAATGGTTGAGTACTGGTATTTAAAGTTGAAATTGGAAAACAAAATATTTCAAGACTGCGATTTGTCAGTTGAAATTTCAGATTGCTCTTAAACAGTTGAAATTCCAGATTGCTATTTCTGAGTTGAAATTTTTGTTAACAGTTGAAATTTAAGGTTGAAATTTCAGATTGCTGTTTGTTTCTCAGTTGAAATTAGAGATTGCTATTTCTGTTAAAATTTTAGTTAGCAGTTGAAATTTCATTTTGCTATTAATATCTCAGTTGAAATTTCAGATTGCGGTTTCTCAGTTGAAATTTCAGATTGCTATTTCTCAGTTGAGATTCAGATTGCTATTTCTCAGTTGAGATTTCAGATTGCTATTTCTCAGTTGAGATTTCAGTTTGCTATTTCCCAGTTGAAATTTCAGATTGCTATTTCTCAGTTGAGATTTCAGTTGGCTATTTCTCAGTCGAAATTTCAGTTAACTAACTCCAGTGCCAGTCTTCAAACATGAATTATAAGGTAAATAGAAATGATCAGTGTTTATCAAACACTGACATAGGTTTGCACTGGTTACACATATTTTCTATGAGAGTAAAAGTGCAGTTTAAAATAAAAAGCATTGTTTTAGTGAATATTTTATGGATGGTTTATGTTCTAGGGTGGACATTATGATTCCAAAGATTTCCTATGTTACTACTATTACGGAGGTATGATCTACACAGCACTGAAGAAATATGAGAGGGCTCTTTACTTTCTGGAAATTGTAAGTACCATATTTGTCTGAGTACAAAATGTAGACTTGAATTACATAAACAATCAATGTTTTGGCATACAAATTTAAAACACAATTTTTGTACTATCATGCATATTAAGAGTGGATACTGTGAGTATTCTTACCGTACAGCCTTTCCGCTACACGTGCGCAAATTGAGTTTCTGGACAGAAAAGGCAAAAATCAAACTGCCTGTAATAAGGCTTTCCTTATTTTAAGAACAATGTTAAGCAGGGTTCCCGCTGTCGGTCGCCAATGGCGCCAAATGCGATAAATAATAAATTCTGGCGCTAAAATCTTTCAGTTGGCGAACTTTAGTGGCGCCAACAAATTAATCTCGGCAATTTCGCCATGTCAATCAAAAAATCGATCGATGTCTGTTGGCTAGTGCGAAAGAAGGCGGAGCTAATTAGACGCTACCTGATAACGAGCACGTGGCCGTTTAGGTCGTTATCAAAGGTGTTAATTGATAAACAATCATAAAACAAAATATAATCGGCGAATTTATAATACGCTGTTTGTAACCCGGACACCGGATTTAATTAGCGATGCTTTGTTGACACGGCTCCGTGTATTGTCATTCACTGATTGCGCTTCGGGCGATCAAAACACAATTCATGTATACCCGTTTTTCCGATAATCACGTGTCATTACTAACTTGAAAAATTTCGGCATTGTTTTTTGTCAGTATTTAAATTATTGACATACGTGTTGCAATTTTAATTTGCAAATTTTTTTGGACGTACTATTTTCCTCTACATACCTAATACCTTTGGCAATATTAATCGGCGCCTTCTTAGTCTTCAGTATTTGTAAATACTTATTCAAAACCATTCAACATTCTTTTTTGTTTTATTACAAACTGTTTAAATCGCGAAAATCAAAAAATATAAGTGTACGAAAATCAGTTCACGGACATACGAGGTCGCGAAAATATGTGTCAAACGGGGAATGCGAACTGTTACTTTTATTTTTGAGCTCATGGTGATGCAGAAGACGAACAGAAAAATATCATATGCAAGCCTAGATTATATGAACTCTTTGACCTGTGCCTCAACCATTGAAAGTCTCACATTGACTCCTGAAAATGTTATTTTGACCCTTGAAAATTTACAAAAATGTTTGAATTAAATTTTGTATCAGTTAGATCTACAAACATTTTTTGCTATCATGCTATCAAATCTTAACGAAAAGTGGTTTGACCCGATCTTCTCTCCTCCAGAGTGTTCTGTAGGCTTCGAAGACTTGTGGCTCCAACTTTGGAGCCATTGGCGCAAAATTTTTCTGATTAGCGAATTTGTTGGCGCAAACTAAAATGGACCCAGAGGAAACCCTGGTTAAGAATATTTGGTTTAAGTTTATTTAAGACATAGGTATACAAAGTCATGTATTTCTTTTTGAATTATGACATAATTTTATTTTGAAAGTTCGTTTTGTTTGTAGTCCCACCAAAATCTGAATGTTGCTGAACATTGCATAGAGACAAGGCATTGTGTTAAGAATGATAAATATAAGATCCATTTTAATTGACTTAGCTTTTTGCCTTACCTGAAAGAGCTATAAAAAGAAAAGTGGTATTTATATCAAGTCCCTTTAGACTGAATGTCATGATTAAGGTAATTTTAAAAAAAAAAATTTTAAGGCAACAAATCCCCATATTTCCCCAAGGAAATCATTATTGTACCTCAAGGGGGTGGAGATTATGATACATAAAACATACACAAGCTGTTAAAATGATTATGACTTAAATTATGTGAAAATTTGCAGGTACTGTAAATATTATTGTAGCTTATTTATATGCACGATGTTAATTTTTGAGGTATTTATCAAGTCAAATTTTTATTCTAACATGACTCACAATTTTGTCTCTATATACAAAGAGTAGAAAATAATTATCCGATACGGTAAACTGAAAAATGACGTCTATTGCGCCGCTGATGTTAAATACCGTTCGCGTAGAAAATAAAGCTTTGCATTTATTCACCTTTTGTAATATCTGGTCATGTTAGAATCGAAATAACATCCTTTTCATCGTTGCTATCGTCTAATTAACAATAATTTGTCATACTGATGCGCAGTTATAAACCTTTGGCCTTCGTGGCTAATTCTTGGGTATCAAAACTCCAAATCATTGTTTATTAAACGACTAACACCGCTGGAACGGATATTTTTTCATAAATATTTAGCTTTTTGAATAGATGAAGACTGGCGTAAAGGTATACTTATGTATATAATAAAGTAAAATTTGTACTTTTAGGTGATAACCTGTCCGAGTATGGCAGTCAGTCATGTGATGTTGGAAGCTTACAAGAAGTATATTCTTGTTGCACTCATTCTACATGGAAAAGTGAGTGAACTCAGATCTTGTATCACTGATATATATGATGTTTTTGATTGCTGTTGTCTTTGCCATTACACCAAGTATGGATTAGATTTTGAATTACACTTTTGCCTGTTTAAAATACAATGATTGCAGATGGAAAATTTTGATAATACTTTAGTGCAAATTAAGATAGATGGACAATAAGTTTAATAATTTTTATTAATGTGTGTAATATAAGAATGTTGCACAAGTTGGTAGCATAGGAAATAACATGTATTTTTGTCTGTTTTAGCTCCCTACATTACCAAAGTACACCTCACAAGTTGTAGCCAGGTATATAAAGGTAAGCAAACTTTTATTTCCCTCATAAAAGGTGATTGATATGCATTTTACGAGTTTACTTAAAGGTTGCTGAAAACTCTCACCTGATAGATGCAGACGGGTGAAGCTTTATATAGTTTACTGATACATATATCTTATGTCAGCCTCCATGGCCTATAGGTTCGAGCCGCTGACTTGAAATCACCTTAACCCATCATAGATTGAGGGCCATGGTTTTTGGCTTCCTGGTTCTTCCCAGGAAGGATTGTTAGGTAAACAGCCCGTCTGTTAAAATGACCAAAAAACAAGTTGAAACGGGCGTTAAAACTCCAACAAACAAACAATACACCAAATGTGAAGTAGATGTTTCTTAAGATTTTATTTATGAATCTGTCTTACTGGAATTAATTAACATTGCCAGTCACCAAGTAAATTGTTCAAGTATACTTGAAAACTGCCGTTATGATCTGTTATAAGCATATCACCCGCAAAGAAAAGAACTTTTACTGTTGTTATTTTGTATTAAGTCTAATATGTATTTTTGTTGATCTGATTCAGGATATGTGTATTTGTCATAAATTCAAGATATATGAACGGTTTGCAGAATTTTGTGTTACATTACTTGTTACACTTTTTGTTACATTGCAGCCTGTATGCCAGCCATACCATGATTTAGTGAACTCATATTCTTCAAATAATCCGGAGGAGCTTCAAAAGAATGTGGAAAAACATCAAGACACTTTCAACAGAGTGGGTCAAGTTACATTTACTGTAAATTATGAAATATTCGCAAGAACTTTGTTTGTGGTTTTTTTTTCATGAGAGCACTCCTTCACGAATTCCTCATTTTTGTGTCGCCCTTTCAGAGAAAAGGTGATACATAGGGATCGCTTTGTCCGTCCGTCTGTCACAAAAACTTAACGTTGGCTATAACTTTGCCATTTCTTAAGATTTCTTCATCAAACTTTCAAATTGTATTGCTTATGACAAAAGGGTCATGATGCTGGCAGCAAGAATAAAGTACACTTGAAAAATACTCTTGACAACAGAACTGTTGAGCAGCTTCAAGTTTTATACACTGGAATATTTTACTTTACAAAGTCTAAAGTGATGATTTATTCTCTAAATTGATATTCATAACCTGGTACTGTTGAGCACTGCAGTGTATTATACAGAAGTACCAAAGAGAGAAACATTTATAGATATTTGTGATTCATTTTGATCGCAAAGACTATTAGTCATATTAAAATTAGTGAAGTCATATACATGTACTTATGATTTGTGTTGTATTTATTGTAGGAAAACAATATTGGACTTGTAAAACAGTGTCTGACGTCCATCTATAAGAAAAATATACAGAGATTAACAAAGGTATTGTAAAGGTTTACTCGTTCTGTTAATATATACACTTACGTAGATTTGAACATTTCGGCCAGTACAATTTATACATGAATTTATTCATTTGTTAAAGGAGACGACAGTTGTCTGCCCATTTTATGTCCATTTGAAAAGCAGTGTTTGGAAATCCTTCCGATTTTTATGGGCTTCCTTCAAATTAATCTCCGAATAGTCTTTTTACCAATAGTTATAGCAACAGACATTCAAGCATGCATTAATACTTTCTGATAAGCCTTATTCATGTGTTTTATCTTGTTCTTACATTAAAAAACAAGAGCGATTTCTGTTTCAGACATTTTTAACACTATCACTGACAGACATGGCCAACAGAGTCAGGTTATCTGGACCTAAAGAAGCAGAAAAATACGTCCTTCATATGGTAAAGCAAATAGTTGTGTAATGTGAAAAAGTTATACATGAAGTACAGTTCTCAGATCTGTTGTGGGCAAATGTAATCTTATGTCTTATTTGCCAACAGAATTGTACTGTTTACAAGTATCATATAAAGTGTTAAGGAATTAAGTTAATTACCAGTTCTGTCGTAGTAACATAGTTTTGGTAAATATCTATGAAAATAAAAATGTTTAGATACCTGTATTATTGCAGTCTTTGAAGTACTAAGGACATCATAGTTGTGTATTCTTATTTTATTCTTAGCCAGATAAACAAGTCATTGACCCTGCATCACTTGAGCTGCCTGGTACTCTGTATATACTTATTCTGTATACAATTAATTGACCAATTACGGGAATTTCAATATCCTTGACTTTTGGCAAGTTGTGTTTACCATTTCTTTCAGATAGAGGATGGAGAGATATATGCGACTATAAACCAGAAAGATGGTATGGTACGATTTCATGATAACCCAGAGAAATACAACAGCAGTCGTATGCTGCTGCGGCTTGATCAGGAGGTTTTTACATTCATGTGCTTCGAGTTTTATTGATGAGTTTCAGTATGCAAAAAAAAAATGCCTTCATGTTTATATAGATCAGCCAGTATTATAAGTAAGGAGAGACCCACTGCTGGTTCCAAGCTGTTTCAACTGTGGATTCAAGTCTGACTGCATAGGTCCATCCTGTCCAAAAAGCTGAGACTGTTTGTAGTTAGTGGAACTCACCAATTCTTTCCGTTAACAAATGAGTATTCATGGGCCTTAATACCAATAAAAATTGTATGTGTGTATGTGACGCCTGTCTGTCTCTCTCAAGTGCATAGTTACCTGTGCGATTTCCATGCTTTTTATTTTTGTATGAAACATTATCTGTCTTTAGATCCATTGCTGAATTTTATTATAAATAAATATGTACTGGAATCCCTAAAAGTTGTATTAAAACATTTAAAGGAGATAATTGGCTTAAAGCGTATTGAAAGTAGGTTAAAAAAGAAACCGTGTAAAATGACCAGAAAGACGAACAAACTTCATTTCTTCTGTAGTATTTAACACATACCTTTTAGCACATGTATGTACACAGATCTTTGACATATTATGTTTATATGCACTAGATGCAGAAGTGTATACAGTTGGATGCCAAACTGAAGGAGATGGACAATGAAATAGCTGTCAATCCACAATATGTACAGAAGGTATCTATGATTGCAATTAGAAAAAAAAAACTTATTTATTTGGCCACAAAATATCTTTTACCAAAATGGAAAGTGAGAGTCCCAGCAGGAGTTGGACTATTTTTATAAAGCAACTTCAAAAACTTTTTAAACCAGTGGTTAGAATTAAGTTTTGTTGGGCATCTGATGTCCTGAAAGGCTAGCAAAAGTAGCAAAAGGAAATTGATTCTGCAGAAAAGAAGCCTACGTGGGTGGTGCTTGGTTTGTTGTATAATCTTCTGGTTTATAGGTATTAAAATTCTGAACTGCCCAACTAGGAGTACTGATGCTGGATGTCAGTGTATGATTTATATGGCTCAAAATTGATATCAAATTACGTTTTATCAAAATTAGTAAAAACAAAGTTTATCCCTTTATAAATGAGACCAGCAGCTTTTACGGCTATTATTTCATTTTATATTTTTATGTTGTTTTTAGACACTTACAAAATTGTATGCCAGAGTGACAACATTAGTCAGATATTTAATATTTATAGTTATTTCTGAAAGGAAATAGGGCCCCTCAAAAATGAGATACTTGAAAGTAAAATCTTTTGGAAAAAAGCCAGGTTTAAAGCTTTACTATTCAGGGAATAATGAATGCTGTTGCAGTCACAATTTGGTCAGTATTACTGCTTGGGTAAAGCCTATGCTCACAGCTGGGATTGATCTGAAATCTCATTAGTCTGAAGAGGTATCTGACAATCAAGTTAGATAACTCATCTCTGATGCAAATTAGGGCACTTGTTTGATTTACAAATTTTGGTTAAATTATTGCCTGCAAGCTACTATTATGCATCTGTCTTAATAACCAATGAGATAGATTTGAAACTTCATTTAGATCTTTTAGGATATCAAACAGTTAACAGTTCACTTAACTTGTGATGAAATTTAATGCAAGTTATGACCCTAGTTGAATTGAGAAAATTGGTTAGTTTTGCATGTGAACTGCTAACATGTAACCACTAATGGGATCAATTTGAAACTGACTAAAGTAATCAGGAACATCTGGCAAAAACAGTTACAGACTTATGGGACATCATTTTAACAGAATCAGCCCTTTTGATACAAATGCTTAGATTTCACTTAACAGAACAGCTGGAGTAAACAATTCGATCTTTATTCCCTTAACTTTAATCTTAACCTGCCATTTTATCACAGGATGCAGATGTACTCTGTTGACTAAGTGAGCGATATTGTGCTTAATGGTTCTCTTGTTTATTCATTTTTCAGAGTTCTGGAATGCATGAAGATGATATTCCTGGAAGTTCAAAAATGCAGACATACTGAGTCTTACCTGTTCACTGTAACATTCATGTATTGTGTAGAGAATCTGCAAAACAGTGCTATCAAACAGTTGCCATGGAAACAAATCATGTTGAAATTACTTCTGTCAACTAAAATATGCTACAGGGGTTAAAATACATGTACTGTACAGTTGTGGAAGTATGTAGTGCGAACAACTAGGTTTTATCATGTAATGAAAGGGATTCAAGATTCACAGTCAGACTGTATGAATGCAAGATACACACAACAAACTAAGACTGATACAACTTTTGAACTGTTATGGCACAAGGCTGCAGTTCAATTGCCAGCAGGAAGTCCACATGGTACCAACACGCCTATCACTACCTGTAATGAAGCCTTCATCATTTCACACATTTACCACTAGAAAATTCAAATATATAAAGTTTATAACATGTTCATAGCTTACGCAGATGTTTGTTTCATAAACCAGGAAATTTGTTCCAGGAAAAAATAGAGAACTAAAGACTTTAGGAGTTGCAGCTCCTGAAACAATAACTTATGTAGCAGATTAGGTTTTCATGAGCAAGTCCAATGTGATTTATCTGAATTTTATTTCAGCATGTATGTTTGAATGTCTACGATATATTTTGATAACTCTGTTATTAAAGTATATGAAATTATCTTGCCTTGTTCTTTTTAGCTCACCTGGCTACGCCAGGGTGAGCTTTTCTGATCGATGATTGTCCGTCGTCCGTCGTCTGTCAACATTTTGATTCAAATGACATCTCCTCTGAAACCTCTAGGCCAATGTTGATAAAACTATGCAGGAATGTTCCTTGCATGAAGCTCTACCAAAATTGTTCAAAGAATTCCATTCCATGCAGAACTCTGGTTGCTATGGCAACAAATAGGAAAATCTTTAAAAATCTTCTCCTCTGAAACCACAAGGCCTAGAGCTTAGATATTTGGCATGTAGCATTGTCTAGTGGACCTCTACCAAGATTGTTCAAATTACGACCCCCGGGGCAAAATTGACCCCGCGCAGGTGGGCCCTTAGTTTTTGCATAGGAATATATAGGGAAAACTTTAAAAATCTTCTTCTCTGAAACCACAAGGCCTAGAGCTAAGATATTTGGCATGTAGCATTGTCTAGTGGACCTCTACCAAGATTGTTCAAATTATGACCCCCAGGTCAAAATTGACCCAGCGGGGGTGGTCACTTAGTTTTGCATAGGCTTATATAGGAAAAACTTTAAAAATCTTCTTCTCTGAAACCACAAGGCCTGGAGCTTAGATATTTAGCATGTAGCATTGGCTAGTGGACCTCTACCAAGATTGTTCAAATTATGACCCCCGGATCAAAATTGACCCCGCACGGGGGTCACTTAGTTTTGCATAGGCATATATAGGAAAAACTTTAAAAATCTTCTTCTCTGAAACCACAAGGCCTAGAGCTTAGATATTTGGCATGTAGCATTGGCTAGTGGACCTCTACCAAGATTGTTAAAATTATTACCCCTGGGTCAAAATTGACCCCTTACAGGGGGTCACTTAGTTTAACATAGGTTTATATAGGAAAAAGTTTAAAAATCTTTTTCTCTGAAACCACAAGGCCTAGAGCTTAGATATTTGGCATGTAGCATTGCCTAGTAGACCTCTTCAAAGTTTGTTCAAATTATGCCCCTGGGGTCAAAATTGACCTTGCCCGTGGGGGGGGTCACTTGTTTTACAAAGGCGTATATAGGAAAACCTATTTGGTATATAACATTATCTAGTGATCTTCCACTAGGCAAGTGGACTTGTACCAAGGTGAGCGATATAGGGCCATCTTGGCCCTCTTGTTAATGTTAAAGGTCCCAAAATTGTGTTTAAAGAAAATAGACCATCTTTCTAAATCAAATAATAGAATTATATTCTTACTTGCAATATATAAAACTCACTATTTTGTTTTGTTTTTCAAATTTTGAAACCAGATAGAACTGGGGCAGAACACGAGAAACAAAAGTGAATCAGTTATCCTCATAATTTAATGCCACTCTCAGAACATGGGGTGGGGGAAATAATAACTTGCAAATGCTGTACAGCTGTTTACACATGGTAGTGTCACTTAGATGGTGTAGTGAATTTAATTTCTTTCAAGCTCATTCAACTTTGTAGCCAATTTTAGCATTGGCACCTGCCAAAACTAGCTTTGCTAGTGTAAAACTTCTAGGTCAGTCAATGCAGATGTTACCTGATAATGATAAATTGTTTGCTTTTTGTGTGACTTTTGGTTGGGTTTCAAAATGCCCCTAAAACTGTGATAAATTGGTACTGAGGTCCAGTAACTGTCAAATGTCACAAGGAAAGTAAAAACCATTGAAAACTGTATGGAAGATTTGTAAAATCAATTTTGCTAATAAAAATTAGGAATCTAAAAATTTTTAAATGAACTCTGGTGCAAGTGATCAGTGTAGCCGTGAAATATCTTTTACCCCAAGCTGGTTTCAAACTTGTGGGACATCCAGGATGTTAAGCGGATACTCTACCATGTCTCCATTAAAGCTAGCACAGTGCACGGAGGTAAAAGTGCTGTATTATACATCTACTAGATACACCCCCGCCTTACTAGAGTTTATTCTTGGGAGTATAACTGTCTCTGGGACGTTGTAAGGGTGCTATTTCTACTAAACACATGGGTTATTTACGTTGGGTGCCAAATTGCAACCTTGAAAAATACTTTGCAGCAAGCTGGATTAGAACTTGGAACGTCCAGCACATTAAGCAGACACTCTACCATGTCAATATAATAAAAGCTAACTCAATGGAAATGAGGTACAAGTGCCGCATTATGCCTCTACCACATTAGCACCAAACTGAATTTGTGCATAAGAATGTATACTATAACCTTGTCAGACCTTGCTTTCCTTGTCTGATGAGTGAATTTCACAAAACTTTGCCAAAATCAGCACTAAATAAAGTTGGCATATTGTTAAAAATTGGTTTAAATTTCAATTATTTTCGCCATTATCAATACACAACTATTTCTTTATAGTAACAGAATAATTTCTCTATTCATTAAACCTTACATGATGTTCACATGGCAGCACTTGCCTTGTATGGCATGCAGGAAGAGGGGTAGGGGAGTTTTTCGGCATTAGCGGAAAGTCCAATATCCATGAAATCTCTCTGTTCAAAGTTAGTTACTCAAAATAGATTATTTTGGTCAGATACTAAACCCAGTGTGACTAAATACCTGGAAAATTGATAGTGGTTAATCCAAGTTGCATGACCATGACCTTGTCATCCAATCTGATGGATAGTTTCTGTGGCAAAAGTCTTTCCATAAGTTTACTATATTGCCAGGCATGAAAATACTTTAAGTCCTCTGGCAGCCATGGTTGTCTCTTAAACAATATTGGTAGTGTCACATCAAAATCATTTCTGCCAAAAAACTTGAAAATATGACAAATTGTTTCATTTGGGAATGGTGCCGTCATCTTGTGGCCACGTTTGTTGTAGAATTAACATCTCTTGAAGATTCTTTGGATAGGGTCACTAAAGGAACATTTTTGTGAAATCATTTTGAAATTCTGCCGAGCATTTAAGACAAGAAAATTTAATTTCTTCCTTTTCAATTGCCAAGGGCAACCAAAACATCTCAATAGCTGATCTGTAACACATGCATCAGAGAAAATAACAAGACACTTTTTTGTGTGTTATATTTCTTTATTTCTAGTATAAACTTAACATGTAAAACTTTGAAAGTGACAAAATTAATACAATCCTTAATTTATAAAGCAGCTAGTACAAATAAGCAGATCACAACACATTTTTGACTTAGTAATACACAGACATGTTGGCAGTTACAAGATACAAATTTGTATTTTGAGTCGGCATGGCAACATTAGCTATGTATAGCTATTGACCTACAGTACCATCAAGTATAGGATTAAACCAGATTTTAATGTACCTGTGATATGACAAAGACATACAAAATATTGCTTTATATTAAGTATTCACACTGTATAGTACATTAAGATATTATAAAAGCATATAATTTACTAAGATATGATAAAAGTACCAGTAACACATAATCCTGTTTGTTGTCAGTAACACACCCATCATGTTTTCCACAACCTCATTAAACCGAACATATCACAGTTACAGTTCTAAGCTATGGTCTGCGTTTTTACAATATTTTAACAAACTTGGTTTTCAACAATATTTAACAGTGAAATCTTATTTAAGTATCTGACACATTTCTAAGGTTTGTACTGACATCAGTTACCAAACTCTTGTCTAACAATCATATTAATTTTTGTGATTGAGGCTTACTGGTGTACGTAAGTTTTAAGTTAAACTCTTGGATTACACATTTCCTATATAATGTGAACTTTTACATCCAATGCTCACCATGTGTGTATCATGCTCAGTTTTAATATAACTTTTTTTTTTTAACAAAAGATCACTTATCTAATTCATTAAAACTACCTGTCTATCCATTCACTTTTACAAAAAGATACCTTATATGGCATATTTGGAAATAGATAGGTATTGTATTGCAATACAAAGTCCCCTGCCAGTTTGGAGCAATCTATAAAGAAGGGTGTACACATTTATGGTACATGTAAGATAAAGGTAATACATTAAAAATGCTGAGACGGTGTATGTCACAGATCATTTATTTTGGTTTGTGTACAGGTGGCAATATAGATACATCTGTATAAAACCAAGGTATTAAACTAAAGTGTGGTTTGGTGATGTTTGGGACACATCCTTATTGTACAGGTAATAATTGTGGGACTACAGTCCATTCATGTCAGTAAAAGAGCGGACAGGAAATATTGCTACGATATATAACACTATATAAAAGGGTTTGAGTCCAAAGTGTGACCTCAAGAGTAGGTGGCTGGGTGTTGTGCATGACACACCTTCATCCTATGGGTAACAATCATGTTAAGTTATACTGAAATCGGTCCATTCACTAAACAAGAGGGCAAAGATGGCCCTTTATTGCTCACCTGGCTAACTGAAACTAGATTTCATCAAGGCAATCATACTGACCAAGTTTCATAAAGATCTAATGAAAAATGTAACCTCTACTGCACACAAAAAGGTTTCTCTATGATTTGACCCCATGACCTACTTTTGACCTCAGATGACCCATATTCTAACTGACCTACATTTCATCAAGGCAGTCATTCTGACCAAGTTTCATGTAGTTTCAGTGAAAATACAGACAACATTGCATACACAAGGTTTTCTATGATTTGACCCCTTGATCGTGCTTTTGACCCCAGATGATCCATATTCAAACTCAACTTAGATTTGGTTCTTTCATGAAAATCCAATTAAAAATGCAACCTTTATTGCATACACAAGGTTTTTCTATGATTTAACCCCATGACCTAGTTTTTCACCCAAGATGACCCATTTTCGAACTCAACCTAGATTTTATCAAGGCAATCATACTGACCAAGTTCAATGAAGATCCTGTGAAAATGCAACCTCTACTGCATACAAAAGGTTTTTCTATTATTTGACCCCCGTGACCTAGTTTTTGACCCCAGAAGACCCATATTCGAATTAATCTAGATTTCATCAAGGCAATTAATTTGACCAAGTTTCATGAAAATCCAATAAAAAATGCAACCTCTATTGCATACATAAGGTTTGTCTATGATTTGACCTTGTGACCTAGTTTTTGACCCTAGATGACATATATGTGAACTCGACCTAGATTTTATGAAGGTTATCATACTGACCAAGTTCCATGAAGATCCAATGAAAAATGCAACCTCTATTGTACACACAAGGTTTTTCTATTATTTTACCCTGTGACCTAGTTTTTGACCCCAGATTATCCATGTTCGTTCTTGACCTAGATTTTATCAACGCAGTCATACTTACCAAGTTTCATGAAGACCTAGTGAAAAATACAGCCCCTATTGCAAACACAAGATTAAGTATAGATGGACAGACAGACAGACAAAAGATAGATGACGGACACCAGGCTATCATAATAGCTCACCATTGAGCAATTCATGCTCAGGTGAGCTAAAAAAAACAGAGCGAACAGGAAATATTGCTCTCTGCTACCTTTATATGAGCATTTCCTAATGTATAAGGAAGCCCCTAAAATGCTTTTTACCTTATGAAAAAAACTATGATATTAATATAAAAATTTGAAAAAAGTTTTATAGGTTATATAAGCTAAGAGACTCCTATTGACCAGAGTTGTTGTGGGAGTGGATGGGGGGTTGAGGTTTATAATATTAGTTTGCTTTGTGTGCTTTTAAAAATTTTTGTCTAAGTTATTGCAAAATATTGCCTGGGAAATTACAAAACATGCAGACACAGTTTTTCTACGGGTAAGACTTTAACATTTCTTATAGACTTTAAATTGTCTTGTTATTATATAAGATTAGCATTCAACATGCTGTAGAGGTTTGCCTTAAACTTTTCACATAAATCTTATGCAGAGTTTTGAAAAAAAAAATTTTTCAAAAAAAAAAAAAAAAAAATCTCTGGTCAATGCAAAGTTCTCTTTCGCTGAATAATTATAAGTGTTAGGAGTAGCATGGGAAAAAAACTCTAACATTGAATGGCCACTGAACTAGTATCTTGGATTGCATCAAAACTGTCAAAGGAGGCGATGATTTACAGGCAGTGATTGGCAACTAGTGACTCTTTAAATGAAACTGTTTGAAAAATCGGTCTTAGTTGATTAACATTTAATAGAAAATTTGATATAGCATCTGTATTCTCAAATATATTGCATAATGCTAGGCTTGTTATAGCATGCGATTGCTGGGGTTTCATAAGGTGTTTACTGTAACGTGATTAACTACCTGATAAGCCCTTGCTGAGATCTGCGGTTGAGGCTTTTTGTTGGTCTGTGCAAGTTGATGTGTTTAGGTCATTAGATTTTCATATGCACTTTACAAACTAATAACATAATTTCTGCATGTTTGGGCACAAAAGTAAGCAATTTAATTTATCCCAGGATGCACACATGTCCAGCTGATAAGCCTCGGAGGTTTCCCATAGGTTACTGTGATGTAATGCTAGTTACTGTGGTTTCATTTATATCTAGTTTCTGCTCAATATCCTGCTGCAACCCCACTCTGTGAGATTAAGGATCACGTGATGATGTTTGTTGTAAATTAATAGTGCTTGACTGCTGCTCCCTGGTTCCGAAATTGTTATTTTTATTTGAAATGAAATGTCAGTTGAAATGTTTGCGTGTGTATAAATTCGAAAAAGACGGAACTTTATCTGTTGTGCATGAAAATGATAAGGATTTGAAAGTTTTGTCCAGCTTTGACAAAAGAACTTGTTGAAATGTGTTGGAGAATTGCACCTGAAATTAAACCAAAGGAAAAGTTTTGTGGAATAATTGTCAGAGTGAGAGGTAAGGTCTTAAATCAGTGTTTATCAATTACATGTATATAATGGAAACTTTTAACTTAATACGCTATGATATTATTATATAGTTGATTTACTGTTCTATTCATTCAACCAAAAACCTGATGTGGGATTTAAGAGAGTGTCTTTGTTTAAGTTTAAACCACATAATTATATATAGAGGTCTACACAATGTAGGGTGTATTAACAATAATTGTTCTTTTGGAATCTCAATTCAATCTAAATTTATATTGTTACAGGTGAAATTGTTGCCAAACAATTACAGAGGAAGGCACTGTTTTTATCTGATGTACGGTCTACTGGACCAGATCTTTACAATTCAGGAGTTGGCAAACTTACAGGGGACAGGTGTGGGTAGAGCAAGGTCAGGGGAGGAGGACAAACCAGTATTGGAACAGGAGAAGCTTGCAGTACTGAGAGGTACATTTGTTTCAATCATAATGTATTATAAAATTAAATGTTTATTTCAGTGTGTGAAACTAATGGGAGTTGGTTTCAATAGTGGTAGTTACATTACAAGATACAGTAAACTCTGTACATGTATATAGCGACTCCATATATAGTGAAAATCTGAATATTAGGAACATATTTTCTCCGCACAATTTATTTCTTTTCCTTTTTTAACGGATATGACAAACTCCAGATATAAGGAAAAAAATTTAATGATCCCAAGGAGTTCGTAATACTCAAGAGTTTTCTGCAATAAAGCAGACAAAAATGCTTAAAGCAAGTGCCAAATGTGTTAATTGATATACAGTATAAGTCTGAATTGATCATAGCAACATTTCATCTTTCAATATCACATGCAAAGTTGAACACACTTTTTTATGATTCGAGTAATTACACATTCACAAGGAAAGAGTTGTACCAGCACCTCTTTATATTTCAATGCAGGCCTTATTGTGTAAAAATTTCTGTTTTTCAGAATATGTGATGACTTCAGGGCAAAAAAAAACCTGGCAATAACTATTCCTGGAGAGAGTGACCTCAATCAGGCTGTGACCGAAAGAAATTCATATGCAAGAAAACAATTTAAAGAACTGAATTAATGAAAGCAAAAACATTGGCTTAAATGCATTCTTGTACTGATGAACATTATGTATAGCTTTTCATACACAAACATTATAATATTGATTTTGACTTTGTACTGTTACCTTATATTTTACTAATTAAACTGTGAAGATAATAAATTAATATTCTCATAATTTGTACTAGATGTTTATATTAAAAATGTACCAGTCGGAAAGTATATCCTGCTCAGAATTTGTGATCATGTTTTACCCGTAAAAATTCCGCCCCAGGATTCTGCCCAATAATTCCTCCCCAGGATTCCGTCCCAAATTTCCGCCCCAGGATTCCGTCCCAAAATTCCGCCCCAGGATTCTGCTCCAAAATTCCGCCCCAGAATTCCGCTCCAAACTTCTGTCCCAACTAATTTGCATATTTCGTCCCAATTCCGCCCGGAATCCGCCCCATTTCCGCCTGGATTCCTTCCCAAAAGCAAATGATTTAACACTTGTAGATTTGGGGGAGAATTTGAATTTCTAGGCGGAAATTTCACTTTGAATTACGCCCCATTTCCGTGCGGAAAATTTTGTACAGGTAAGTGATGAAATTGATGATTTGCACAATGGTTTAGAAATGAGGGACATTGAATTAAGACGTCTTCAGGGCATAGCATTTCAGGAACGTAACCACAAAAATCCTAGGGAGTACAGTGTGCCCCTTATTGAGTTCTTGCACTAGGGTGGATTATGTTTAAATGTTGAAATTGTGGTGGATTATATTCAGTCAAGTCATCACTAAAAAGACATCAAGTTGAAAAGAATTGTAACAACTAGTGTTATTAACCCATGATCTTCATTTTTGTACCAAAGTTGCAAATTGTGAAAACATGGACTTAACACAAGGGGACAGTTTTCTTGAAAAAGTTTGTCAAAGTGAAACTACACCATCCACTGGGTATTCATCATTACCCCATCATCCTCCGGCTACATGTATAACAACATCAAGGCAATCCTGTATTAGCATAAGCTCTACAGAACAGCCGAGTGCCACTGTTACGTCGGCACTCAATGACAATCCAATAAGTTCTGTGTTTTCATCTATGATTCTACCCAGTCGGAATTTTGACAGTGCTTATGAAAACCTAAGTGATGATGATGACTTTCCCCAACCGACGAAGAAACAGAAACTCAATAACATGCCAACTGAAATTTCAGTCAATGAGAGACTGAAAAGTATTGAAACAAAACTGGACATTCTTACGTCAGAAGTTACTAAAACAAAATGTTTATTACAAAATGAAATTCAGCAAAGCTCAAATAATATTCAGGACTATCAAAAACGTTTGACAGTTCATCTTCAAAAGGAATTCAAATCAAACACAAAAGAGAAGAAACAATGGCTCAATGACTTTCTAAAAACTTTATCAGAACTTATCAAACATGTCTTAGAAGTACTGAAGTAGTTGAAGGAAATGGTGGACAGATGGAGGACGAATGATGAATGCTGGACATTTAGTGGTCTTAATAGCTCACCCCCGCACTTTGTGCCAGTTGAGCTAAAAAAGAGTATAGGTGCTTAAAAGGAATATTAGTCCTTGATTTTTTTTATTTTTACTTTAACACATAGTATCATTGAGGAAGATAGTTCACTCTAAACTGAGTTCTGTTTTACAGCCCATCGACACAAGAACAAGTAACGCAAGCCGAGTTCTGTTTTACAGCCTATTGACAAAAGGACAAGTGTCAAAAACTGAGTTCTGTTTTACAGCCCATCGACACAAGAACAAGTATCACAGGAATTGTAAGTTCTCTTCTTAAAAATTAACAAAAAGCTAGGATGTTTAAAAGAAACAGCAAAAATGTCTTAAGTTAGTCTATGAGAAATTAGACAATAGAGCCAAGATGACCCTATATCCCTCACCTGGCTACCATAGGCTATAATACAAGGTCAACAATTGCATCACAGGAAGGGTCAATTTTGACCTGGGGATCATTATTTAATGAACATTTGAAGAGGTCCACTACACAATGCTACATTCCAAATATCTAAGCTCTTGGCCATGTGGTTTAGACAAAAATAATTTTGAAGTTTTCCGTATATAAGCCTATGTGATATCAAGTCACACTGGGCCATGATTTGAACAATCTTTGTATAGGTTTACTAGACAATGCTACATGCTAAATATCTAAATTGTAGGCCTTGTGGTTTCAGAGAAGATGATTTCCTTATGTACTCCTGAGCAAAGTCAATTGACATGACGCCAAATCAGAGATCGCTCCGCCTTTCGGTCACGTGATTTGAAACCTCTGACAATCTAAAAACAAAGATGGCAGACATTTTAACTTTGAAAGAGATGCCCGATGATTTTAGCAAGATTTATCTTCCATTCAAAACGACTTACAACGCCACCAAAGGCAGACGATATGCCAACGAATCATATGTCGCATATGTGAAATTGTTTCAGGGCATGGACCTCGAGATTCAGGTGAAATCAAACGTTTTCTGTAGCCAGCGCAAGAACAAAGATGGTCACTGGGTATAAATGTCTTTAAAGCCAGTACAAAAGCAAATTACGGATGCATTCTGTAGCTGTAAAGCAGGGTAAGAATAAACATGTAGACACATTTGCATTTGTTCGATATGTTATGATTTATATATAGTATTTGTTTATTTAAATAATTTTATATACAGTACGTCTTGCTTTGGTAATAACACAGTGCTTGAACTTTACCAGTATTTTACTACATGATGAAACTTGTATCGCTTATTATCATTTCTTGTTAATAAATTTCAAACGGACGGTATCTATTACTAATCATTTTTTCTATTTCAGAATTGCAGGAGAATGTGCACAAGTAGTGGCTGTTGTCATGAAGCTGGCAGATTGGATTCTGTAAGACCTCAGTGATGTTCCAAGTATGCCAGCTTGTACATCTGTGCCGCAGCAGTGGGACAAACCGAGGGGTGGAAAAATCCAACCTGAGCCTGTATTGACTATGGTTATTGGGAAACCGGGGAATACCAACAGAAAGAAGCGACCACTGGTGGCAGATTTTCTTTACAATAGGTATGATTCCATTTTGTAGATAAACAACGTCTAAACTTCTTTCTTATTTATTTAGTAAGTAGACACTGACAGCAAAACAACAGAAAAGTATGTTTGAATCTTAATGTCAGTTTTTTATGAAATAAACTGCATTCTTTTTACAAAGCTGATGTCTGATAAAATACATATCCTAATAATCATAGTGAAAAATGCATTGTGGTTTCAAAGAAGATATTTTAAGTTCTTCCTATTTTTTGCCATAGCAACCAATGTTCTGAATGGAATAGAATTCTTTAAACAACTTTGATAGAGCTTCATGCAAGGAACATATCTGTTTCATCAACAATGGCCCAGTGGTTTCAGAAGAGATTTTATTTGAAGAAATGGTGGACGGAGGGACAATGTACCGTATTTTCCCGTGTATAATACGCACTTTTAATTCAGATTTTAGGGCTTCAAGGAAGGGGTGCGTATATACCCGATGTAGGATCTCGGACAATTTTTCCAGCATTGAAAATGTTGAAATGTATAAATTGACGTGTATTGGGTTTTCACTGAAAGCGGATGTTTACCCGTTTTTTACTAACGGTACTTCATTATGAAGAGCACGGGGTTTCAAAAGCCGAACCCGGTACGGCATGTACGATAAACTTGCCGGTAAATTTGTAGTCTTCTTTCAAGTTTCAATAAAATTTAACTTTTGTTAGAACAAAGTTTGTTGTCTCTTTAATTATCAAACATTATTGCTGATCAATCAATATTCCGTTTATTGGTAAACAAACCGCTTATATGATTAATTGATTGATTTTCCATGTCTCTCTTTGATGGCGCCGTAATTACCGATATGGAAGTTTGTTGAGAAGGTGTTGACTCTTGAGAAAATAATATGTTCTCAAAGTACCCTTGAATAAGCATGCATTTTTGAGTTTTTCTATCTATGCTTATCAAATTTTCATAATATAGTCGATACGCCGTATTGTCCTTTTTACGTGTTAAATCGTTACGGTGCTCCGATCCATGATTACTGTATTTTCGTAGAAAATGGCTTTTTCGGATTTTAGGTGCGTATTATCACTGATGTGGCTTTTCCCCTTTTTAGCCCAGATCGAGGGTGCGTTTTACACGGTGCACGTGGTATGCCAGACATTGAATGGTCTTAATAGCTCACCCTGGCAACTTGCCAAGTGAGCAAAAAATACAAAGAACATCAAGGTCTTTGAGCAGATTCACAACACATCTGAAAAAAAGTAAAACTGAATCTGCCCAGATACATGAAGTTTGAAGAAGCACATTTTCTTAAAAGTGAAACAGATACTGAATTGGGTTTACGCTTGTGGTCTTAGTACACACATGTGTCCAAGACTGGATACATTCAAAGTGTTATTTAATTTCAGTTGTATATTTTCAGGATCATTGGTGCATTCAAAATGTTCAGCAGTCATTTCTGCCACACACACACACTGAAGTCACTGCAGCCTGGATAGCTTGCTCATCCTTGACTGAAATTGTCGGCCCTTTCAACTAGTTATGGAAGGCACCTAATATTTGAACTATTGCCATTTATAGTCACCGATTGTCTAGCAGTCACTCATGTAAGTATATGTTTTTTTATACCAGTACTGGAAAATGCATATGGGAACAGGACATGTCATCAACCTATAAAAACACATTTTTTACCTCAGTCAGAAATATTTCCCTGCTCTGTTTGTGAAAGTTAGTTTTACTAGGGATTATCTAGAATATTGTATTTGAACTTCTTAAACACATCATCTAGTGAATGGGTTGGTGGGTCTCAGATTTAAAAGACTCTTCAAAGGATGTGCAACTTAATTCGAGCAATTTGAGCAAAAGGCTCTCAATGACAAACACCAATTTAATGCAATTTCAACAAATCAATGCAAAATTTAACAAAGTTTGTGATGCCGAGACATACAAACAGTAACACAGCACCACAGCCTGCAAACTTGCCAGATCTAACGCTGGTAATCCCATTGCAACAGGAGATTACCTTCATAAAAGGTCAGGTGGAAAGGGTGAAAGAAGGCTAGAAAGCTGTTATCAGTAAACTATTAGAAAAAAAATACTTCAGGAACTTGCAGGACTCAACAAGTGCTAGCTATTTAATGTTTACAAATGTTCAAACAGGACTTGTTGACATATGCACAATTATGAGCTATGCATAATTGAATTTGTTTTTGCAACAATATTATTGGGTAGGAAAATGCATGGGAACAAACAGGCACAGAAGGCAGCAATCTTGTGACCCTTTGAAAAGAGATCTTAAAATCTATCTCAATCCTATAATGCCGGGTCTAGCAAAGTAGTAGACTCTTGGAATGGATATAATTTATTACTCACAAAGCTTTCAATAAAAGACCAATTTTCGCATCACGACAAAAATCTAAGATGAAGACTTTGTAATAAATTTGCTTATTATTAGATATAATTCATGCTAACTTCAGCTACTACTTTTCTATACATTGTATATTCGTGTGAGATTATTTTTTTAATTAAGTTTTTTCAGTATGAATAAATGGTTATTTCATGAAAGTCTTGAAAAAAAGCTGAATAAGCTTTGGTCAGTTGTCATAAGTTCACACTTCGATATGCAAGCACTTTTAACAAAAATGACTCCTACAATGCAGGAATTGCTTAATATCGTGTTAGAACAGAGGAACATAGCATTTATCGCTATGGCAAAAAATACATTAAATAAGTTTAAATCTTAAAATCTTTTTTTTTCGACTAAGTATTTTATACTTTTTATAAAGCATTGTTAATCTGTGTTATTCTTATATTTCAGGTAGTGGATGTAGACAAAATGGCAGAAAACAAAGAATCCTCTTCTACTGCAGGTAAAGCTGCAAAAAATAAAAAGACTGACACAAAACTCAATAGGCCTTATGAAAAGGCTTTCTACCAGTAAATAATATGTATGTATACTAGAATAGATATGGAAGAATGCAGGTTGTGTAGCAGCGAAAACCTACAAAAATATGACAACTTGGTTACATTTCCGAAGCTAGAAAGTCTGTAAAACTGTTAAAATGTCTTTCCCGTAGGAAATACTTCATCACAATAGACTTTTACTTTTGAATTATTGAACAGAACTCAAGGACACAGATGGTTTAGAAATATAACTGCAACTTAATACGTTGATTTGCTTATTCAAATATAAACAAGAGCTGTCCCTCACAAGTGACGAATGCCCCTGAAAGAGGTGTCTCACAGTCTGTGTCCTCTCCTGTGCTCAATAAATGTGCTATGTAATTTTAAAATCCTTCCATGCATGACAGAGTTACCATGATGCATACAATATTCCATTACTTTTAAACACTTAGTGGGACCTTGACATTTGAAGTAGGTTGCACACAACACATTGTCTTGATGTGCTGAACATTTGTGCCAAGTTATTCTAAATCAATCAATGCATGACAAAGTTACAGTCCGGACACAAATGAATCAAGAGTCCGTGGAAAGTGTTAAAATGGAACTCTTTGCGGATGAATGAAACAATGTACACGAAACGTATCAGGAGCTTTCCCAAAACCAGTTGGCGATATTGGATTGGAACAATGGTTGGGACTTTGATGATCTACTACAAAGTGTGCAGAATGGCGCAAATGTAGAAAGCATATCAGCCAATCTATCAGCTGAATATTTTAACAATACTACATCGTTCATAAATTCAGTCGATCAAGACACCAGATATCTTCCTGCCAATGCAACAATGAAGTGCACGCCAAACCACATTAAAGTAGTTGGCGGTGTCACACTGTCGAACCAAGGATGTACTGAATTTCACAACAATCAACTATCATTTTACAAGTGTCACGCTTGTAATCCAGAAGCATATAAAGATTAAGAAAACTGGTAAACTAAAACAAACCAATATCACTACATCAGGAAAACTGTTTTATTTGGACATAGCATGAAAGCAGATCGTTTCTCAAAGTATGAAGATCGTTTATAGACCTTTGAGACATGGCCTAAACAAATGAAGCAGAGCAAACATGATTTAGTGAAAGCAGGATTTTTTTATACTAAAGAAGCTGACATTGTAGAATGTGCGTTTTGTGGAGTTTGAGTTTCTCAGTGGGGAAGCCTGGACAATCCTGGCATTGAGCACAAAAGATGGTCAAACGACTGCACGTACATCAAACTTACTTGATGTCACGCTAATTCAGTACTTGGAGGAAGCATGTTTAAACTGAAACTGTATTGTCAAGAGACTGATTAGAAAAGTTTAACTTGGAGAAACAAAATGATACAAATTACTCTTCAGCAGTTGCAATTGGAGGAAAGATTTTCGCATACTTGCTAAAATGATATACATGTACTAAAGTTAGAGTGTTTTTCTCAAGTGAATGGTTGCTCTAACGAACGAATGAATATATATACGTAACATACAATATAAACAGGGTACATGTCGATGTAACGGCAAAACCCCTTTTAAACTTTTATAAATCCCCCCAAAAAATGTATTGTGCTATTTCACAATATGTTTTTCAATTAAAATATCGATCAAATATGTCGGTCGTAACCAACGCGAGATTATATTATTATATTTGTATCGATATGTATTATATGGATCGTATACAATATTGTACTGGTGTTTGGTATGTAATCAATAAAACATCAAAAACGACTCGAGTGTTTTAATTTTACATGTTTTAATTGAGGTTCCCGTAACACTCCCCTCATCCAAATTAAAACTTGAGGTATATAAGGGTGTGGATTATTTTTCTAAGTTTCATTTTGATATATCTCTTACGTAAGCTGCATTTTAATTTTCCGTTCTAAAAACATGAAAAAGATAGACACTCAGGGGTTAAATTAAGTGGATATAAGAATGAACTTGAACACAATTCAAGTCAGTGTTGAAGAGACAGTAAAATATGACACTTTGGATACTTTGTATTTAATAATAATAATGATTTTGTTTTTGCTTTTTTTTTTAGAATATAAAAGAGAACTATGGGAAACCGACAGAGAGGGAATCGATTAGAAAAAAGTAGTGATGGGGAATTATTGAATCAAGAAACTCAGAAAGTGAACAACAAAGAAAAACAGCTGACGTGCAGGATATGTTCAAAACAATACAAAAATAAAATAACATTGAAGCAGCATAAGCAGTCATTTGGGCAAACACAAATGTAAAAACTGTGAAAAATCATATAAACACTTTACAGATCTACGTACTCACTTTACAGATCTACATACTCACAAAAAAACTGTGCATGGATTACACAGCAAAAGAAAATCAACTTCTTTCACTTGCGAAACTTTTAGTAGAAAGTATACTCTTACTAGACATATTGCGCATGTACATCCACACTCTAGTCTGAGTGAGAGACAGCGCAGATCTCAGTTTTCATGCAGACATTGTGATCATGTTTTCCGAGATTATGATATAGAGGATAATTGTTGGTTTCGGTGTAAGATCATGTTATAATTTCACCGAGTGAGCACCAAAAGTGTATTTTTACCAATCAACAGTGAAAATAAACTTTTACTTTCGCCGTTCACGAGTGAATTAACGGATATTACCCGACACCAACAATTTTTCTGTTTATTTTATGGTTAAAACTACTTTTATTGAGTTTGTTTCTACAAAATATCAAAAACCCGGGGAAACGCCACCAGAAACATAGCGCAAATGACATCTTTAAAACGCACCCCCCCCTCATGGTTTCCAGCATTAATTACGCCCCGTATACTTTTTACTGCGGGTTAAAGATTGCAAAACAGTGAAAAATAAAATGGTAATCCACTGTTTCAAAACTGTGGATTATCACTTTTATTTCACTGAGAAAACTCTATAATTCACTGAAAAAAAAAAAACTTATTTCATCATGTGATAGAAAATCATCCTTTAAATCAAGAAGGAGGTCGAATGGAGACAGTGTTATGTACATTGCATACTGATAAGCCTGCACCAAATCACAGTGGAAAGATGTTTGGTGGAGATGATGACGAAGTGCAGCAGCGGATTGAAACTCACGACCGCTCACACCCTTCTTCTGACGAATTGGCAATTGAGAATGGTGTTGTTAACAGAAACATATACCCAAGAAGTGGTAAACAATACGATGTCCTAACATTTTTTGGTAATATCAGAAATCAAATAAGAACCTATTTGCAGTCTAGAGTACAAGCATTGAGAGGCAATAAGTGGAATTTATGTGTACAAGTGGAGATGCTGAAAGATGATGGAGAAGATGCTTCTGTAACAGCGCTGTATTTCAAAAATATTTCGATCAACGTGTTCACCTTCAAAGATGAATCAATTCTACATTTAAGAATTACAGAACAACGACACAGCTTACATCACATCAATTTACTGTTGCTAAAGTGTGGAGAGAAGTCGCACTATTGCCTGATTACCAACTTAAACCGCTTTCTGTCTCGCACTTAAAGGTGTAAATTGCAACTGCACTTTTGTTCCTATAGTTTAACAAAAGCACCCTTTTCGATGAAACTAATATGGTCTCATCCATGTCTTCCCTTAGAAGCCACAGACACGTACTATTCGGTGAAACGATACAGAAAATGGGACTGTATCCATGTCTTCCCTTAGAAGCCACAGACGCGAACTATTCGGTGAAACGATACAGAAAATGGGACTGTATCCATGTCTTCCCTTAGAAGCCACAGACGCAAACTATTCGGTGAAACACAGAAAGGGACTCCATGTCTTCCCTTAGAAGCCACAGACACGAACTATTCGGTGAAACGATACAAAAAATGGGACTGTATCCATGTCTTCCCTTAGAAGCCACAGACACAAACTATTCGGTGAAACGATACAGAAAATGGGACTGTCTCCTTTTGATGACAAAAGATATCTGATCAACGCAGTCAGCAGTTATGCTTATGGACATAACAAAATACCTGGAAATGCAAATAGCGACAGTGACAATATAACCTCAGAAAGTGATCAGATCAACACATTTTCAATTATGTCTGTAGAGGACTTTGAAACAGAGTACAATGTCACTATAGATAGATATCGTGCATTCACAGTCGGTGACTTTACCAGTACGCCTTGTATAAAGGCAAAGAAACAGACGAGAAATGTGAAATCAGATAGCAAGAGCGAAATTCTACATCTCGGCGAGGGAAACAGTGCCTTGAACGTTGGCACGAAAGGTGGTATGCAATTATCGGCATCTTACATGGACTTCTGGCAAGTCATGAACAAAGATATGAGATCAAAGTTCAGAGCGGCGTTCCCTTTGAACACAAAGTCTAATTCATTATCTGTAAATGATGTTGATGTTGATAATGATGTAGAACTCGCTCGGTGTGGTGGGGATGGGCTGTTGGCACATATACCCGACCAAATTTTCCAGAAGATCTGGCAACATAAATATTGCATGTTTACTTAAGGGCAGTATTGAACTGAACTCCAAGTACAAGCAGGGGGAGATTATTATGTTAAACAACCAGTGGGTCTTAGAAACTAAAGTCAAGCATGCAAGTTAACAACATCCAAAATATTGAGAAATGGACCAATGCTTTCTTAATCCACAAGCATACACTTAAGGAAGTTTCAAACTAAGGCCCATGAATTACTACAATTCATGTCGGTCATTAGGGAGGCCGCCAATCAAACTTTGCAAGGCGGTTTTATGATGAATAGTTCAGGTTACGACAGCCTATGAATCCTCAACCTTGGAATATAATTAACTCAGATTTGTGGCTACGCATTATGTTCTTACCCAAAAGAATGAGTCATAGTTCCCACAGTAAGCCGGCTTCAGCTACACAGTCTTCTTACAACCAAATGAGATGTTCCGACTTTAACAATGGCTGGTGTCTTTGGACACCATGTAGGTGTGTGCACATCTGTGCTTACTAGTCCTCTCTAGAATACAATTGACTAAGCAGTCCAATATGTAAAGACTATGCAGCACTAGTCACAGTAAATTAATCACTAATATATACAGTAAACTCGCATAACACGAACTCCTCGGGACCTATCAAATTTGTTTTTTATATCCAGAGTTCCTTATATCTGTATATCAAACATGTTCCTTATATACGATGTGTTTAAATGCAATAATTAAAACGCCATTCGATTTTTGTGACTATATATACGTTAATTAAGTCGCAAATTTAAACGACGTCACCAATCAAAAACGACATTTCATTGGCATTGCGTTAGAAAAAGTGTCAGATGATAATATGTAGGTCGTGACTGGGTCAGGTGATATAATTCTATATAATAAAGATGAATATACTGAGTTGCATCAGCTTTTACCTACTCATACTCCTGCTACAGAAGTAACAGTGCATTTTTCAACGGGACAGAATGTTTCAGTAAAACCAAAATCTGACTCCAAACATTTATCTATGAATAAGTGGCTTACTGCCTTCCTCACTTTTATTGACATTTTATTGGCAGAAAAAGCTGTCAGATTTGTCCGGTTTGTTACTGTACTGCAATAGAATTAGAGACTTAGAGAGTACTTTTGGTTTCAAAATCTATAAACGGATCATTGACCAATCAGAAGACCGCAAATTTTATGGAAGTGTAATAAAATTCTATATAATAAGGGCCTGGAGTCCAACAGCAGCTTCAGCTCGGCAGCTCTCACACATTAATTTTCGAACTGTTGGTCTTGGCTTACTTGAATTTTTTTTAAACTTAATAGCTACGTTTGGTGGACGAAAGACACCTAGCAACATTGTACAGATGTAATTACATTATGATTAAACAGATTTGTGATAATCAATAACTTCATAAGTAGTGTTAGCATGTTAGCGTATGAAGGATAGAAGCTTTGATGATTAACTATGTCCATAAAAGAAATAATCTATACTGTTTCAAAATATATTCATAGACTAAACATGACTTTAAATGTAGCACAAAATTAAATTTCAGACACAGAAAGCTGCTTAAATTTAGTAACTGCAATAATTTTCATAACATCAACTAACTGCAAATCAATGGTAATTAAAACTAGTACCAATAAATCATTAACTTTCAAATGTAAAACTCTTGTCAACATGGAAACATTGCATGTAAAAGTATTTTCATCATATCTGACTGATGTCACTTTGTCATAACACAAGATACAAGAAGATTTTTGCATACTGGCATCATTTTTTTGAGAGGTTTTTATTTTCGCGAATGAGGCTCTTAGCAAATTCCTCAAACTCACTAAAATAGCAAACAAACAATAGTTACTGCATAATTATAGTGCTTGTTTGCAAATTTAAAAAACCTGCAAATAAATACAAAATTTGAAAATATGCGAAATAAACAACTCGCAAATATAAAGACTTTTACAGTAGTAAACATTTCTAAGGAACAGCACCATACATACAGAATTTTACTGTATGTAAATACAAAAATACTTAAAATCTTTAATTTCCTGTGTGAACTATTATACCACAATTATGCAGGGGCACTCCTTTCAAATAACAGGGGAAACACTCAAACTGCCGAGAGTAACTTCAGTCTAAAACAAGAATTTATAACCAGACTGTCTGTTGCTGAAAATTTCTTAAAAAGTTAAATAAACATTAAGATCTGTTTCACACTTATACCCCATACATTTCTTTTTATACTAAGTTCTGTTAATGTCACAGTTTTAAATAAGTACAAGTAAAACATGAAGTCTGTCACAAAATGACTCTTCTTTTAAAATATACCACCGTCAAAGTCTATATAGAACTGATAGTATCATTTTACAACAATTTAATATTTGATGGGAGCTTATGCCACAGATTACACTGTACACGACAGGACTATGGGCTGGTATCAGAAACTGTTACCAAATGCTTTTTTATTAAGTGTTAAAGCATTGAAATTAATTTCATGCTACAACAGGTTTGCATACTGCAGTAATGTGGTGACTTTTGGGATTATGGGATAATACAAACAGTGCAGCTACAAAATCATGACTCAAATTTAGGCTTTGACTATAATCTTTACCTTATACCAGAGTTCATATGTTCATATCTAGACCAACTTTGACAACAATTCTTTTCCAAGTTTGATGAAAGAATTTAATTTAATTCCAGTTAATGTTAAGGAGATACAATATGGTCACCAGATCAAGACTAAAATCTTCACTCAAGTTTGACGAAAATCCTTCAAGGGGTTAAAGCACTATTTTAGCAAATAAATGAACAGATAAAAATTAAGGACATAAAACAGTTTGTTTACAACAACATAATATTGTATGAAAGCTCACCCATAAAATTTGATTTGTTACATAAAAGTTGTAACAAATATCACAGATAAAAATTTGACAAAACTCTATCCTATTTAAGACTATTGCACCTATATTGCACCTATACTATCCTATACGTTTCTTGCAATCCTCTATAAGATCTCTCCACGATCCATCTGTCCAGTTCTCTAGCCTCCTCTTCCCTCGTATATCCGTCCTCACATTGTGACACGATGTAAACACAACATGTTCCCAAGATGGATTCAAATTTGCACCTACAAAGAACATTCAAAATTAAAAAACTGCAACAATATACACACCATACACAATCAGTTTGATAAGCTGTGCTATTCATATAATTACAAGCACATTCATGTTTACATGGTACAGCAGCTTTGTGCATGAAGGGGAGCAGTGGTGTAGAGTTTAAGGTGTCGGCCACTCATCCTGGAGGTTGCGGGTTCGAGCCCCACTGGGGTCACGACTGTACTTCCTCATGTGACACCAGAACTGGTTTTTCCACGAAGCAGACTCGAGAGTGACTCGATAAGCTACAAGCTTTCTTCACAATGGAGCTAAAATAAATTAGTATAAACTAACTCACTGTTATAATGTTTTACATCTTTTCTACTATGAATTGTTATGCAAAATTATACTGCTTTTGATTGTATTTTGAAGTCATGATACCAAATCGGTATGTGGATGAAAAATATTTTTATTTGTTTGGCAATCATTCGCAAAAATTGCCACAGATCATATGTTAAGTTTCCATGAATATTACAACAGAATCACTATTTCTTCATTTCTTTGACATCTGATACTATCATGTTTTTACCTAAGTGTGAACTATTCTACTGATACAAGAATATCTCTGGAAAGGGTTTATGATAGTGTCTTAGTTTTAAATTTCTGTAACTGCATCGGATAAATGCTTAAGTAAACTGTTACAGTGTAAATCAGTTACCTGTTATGTCTGGTCGGTCATCAATAAGAAGATGGCCATTTGCCATTGTTTTATCTTTGGTTATAATGATTTTCTCACACCAATGTCTTCCTAAATGTTTCTCAATCCAGTGAAACTGAAAAAATACGAGTCTAATTTATATACATGTATTAAGGAAATAAGCCAATCTTAATGACATACAAACATGGGATTTGATTTAAAAACAGAGGTCAATTACTTTCCCCAAGTAACCATTGTGTGAGGACTGAAATGTACACCTAATTGTTCTTGAGTTGCATTCAACATTAAGTCACTGAATGTGTCCAAAACAACCATCAGTTGATGTTTAAAGAGCAAATGTCACATGGTGTTGGAGTAACCATTCAGTAACAAGTTTCAAAACAGTGCGCCCTTGATCTGCAAAGGAGTGAGCTAAAACCCGAGTGAGGTCTTAAACAACCATCCTGTTCAAGAAGTAAACCAAATGATTTTGGAGTAGTTGTCCAGAGCCCACTGGTGTGAAGTATGAAAAATGTTCACAAATAGTTGTTGTGATATAGAAAGGAAATTACTTGGTCTCCAGCAGAGACAAGACATACATCAGTCAGAAAACAATTACTTCACCTTCCTCGAAAGGGACATAAATAAATACTAAGCATACCTTTTCCTGTAAACAGTATCTGTAGTTATTCAGGGGACTAGTGCACACAAAAACATCCACCCTGAAATGTAATTTCATTAGGGATCATTAATTTTATGAACATTTGAATTTTTTTCAGATAAATACTAAATTTCAAGCTTTGGTTACTAGTGCATCCACACAATTGTCTACATTAAGACACAGCGAACTAGACTTTTGTTCGAGGTGTGTTGGTTGTCTATGATTTAGTTCAATATTTAACTTTTTTTAACAAGTTGGTTTCAGAGCTTTTGCTAACATTGATTTTTTAGCATAGATTTCTAACAATCACTGACTTTCACAAGAAGCTTAACAACATCTTTAAATGGACAGTAATACACTGAACTACAAATAAGAGAATCTTTTACCAAGATATTATTGTATGTTAAAGCGACTGCACTCCAAATTCTTAGTAAATTTTAATTTTTTGGTAAAATCAATATATATTCAATTTGTCAAGATTATTTTCTTTGTGTAAGAGCTAAAAATAAAGGTAGAAAAAATATTTACCCGAGCCAGGTTTTGAACCTCGGATCTTTAAACAAAAATTTACGGGCTTAACCTACTACACTACGGAGTCAGCTGATTTGATGCGAGTTAAAAATATTGATATACCAAAGAGCCCACCCGTTAGTCACGGGGTGATATTTTCTACAATAAAAGTAAGCAAAACAACACATTTTAATTGTTTCTTTTGTTAGAAAACTTGTCACGTTATCATAATACAATGCCCCTGATACAGTAATGATAATTGTTTTCTTGAAATTGAACATTTTCTTTTTTTATCATAACTTGTACACCTGGAGTGCAGTCGCTTTAATACAAGATACCCTCTTTCATAATCAAGTCAACATAAATGTATCTGTTTGTCCATAATCATTAAAACTCGAAATAAATTTGAATTTTTGATGACCACTTGCCCTTAAATAGGAGTGATGGTCATGGCATCACACGGCAACTTTGATATGATTGCTGGAGGGCAATAACAGTTGTGTTTACAATGCCTGTGTATCGGAAAGGAATTTTCGAATGTTTATAACTTTTTTGCTATATGAAGGTTTTAAAAGTTCATGAAGTTATCATATGCTCTTTAATATATCTCTTTGAAAATAAAACCGTTTTTAATGACACTTGATTTTTCATAAAGACTTGTTGCTGCTATAACCATTTATGAAAACAGTGCAAGTTAAGCACTCGAAAAATTTTCATTTTGAATCTTAACAAAAATTGAAATAATGAATAAAGTGAGTATTTTACTAGCTACCCAGAGATACAAAACATTTTAAAATATGTTTTGTTTTAATAAAGTGACTGCCGTTAAAAAATACCCCTTACAATACAAAAACATGGACTACCGACTGCTGCCCATCGCATTAAATACCTCTTATCAGAAGAAAATATTGCGTAATACAGGTTTTTGTTTGCAAACACATCACTCCTATTTCATCTCACATCAATTCATTTACCAGTATACAACATCTAAATCATGTATGGATGTAAACAATCCTTGGTTAATAGAATAGAAAATTGTTTATTGGGATCTGAGCTTTTGTTTACAAAAGATCTGATCTAGCGTTTATTTTAATATTACACTATACAACATCCTATAGTATATAATACTGACACTGAAAGCTTCAGAAAGTCAATGGTCATAGTGGTATGTCAGTGGTTTGCAAGGTGATTGCAGACTCCAATTAGCAGTTAGAAGCATAGTTGCTAATGGCAACATAATTTTTTGGGCTTCTTGTACAGATGCAGCTTTTACACTATGTATCTTAAAAATTTATCTGTCAGTAATAAATCCACATTTATTAGTGATTTTAACCCATCTTATGAAAGTAAACTAATCCAAGCTTATCATTAATCATCATTATAAATTCCCTTTCACTGTTCTAGTTCCAAGCACTGAACAAAAATACTTTTTTTTTTTACACACTAAACAACACTGTATCTACATGTATAAAAGCACTTAATTGAACAGATCTACATTTGTACTTCCACACTTTATGGGGAAAAATGACACATTGTTTCAAATATAAATTGTATTGTTATCAACTGATAGTTGAATGTAAAACAATTACTGTATATAGTGGAAATTTCTTTACAAAGTTGCTGAATACATGTACATAACAAAGTGTCTCCAAGAAGTAAGTTTTGTATATTGAAAATAGTCAATTACAAACCCTTCCATTTTGTTCAGTTCTCTTGCAGCATCTACTGCACCTGGGATTTCAGTAAGATTCTGGAAAAAGCCTTTAGTGTTGTAGATGCTCGCACACAAAGGCTGCAATATACCAGACAGTAAGTGCCATTAGCTGATGAAACACAAACAGCATTTATTTAATTGTCTCACACTTTAAAACTGTCATAACACTCAACTATGTATGACTACAAGTAATACAAACTACAATGAACAATCAACGTTTACTAAGCATCTAAAGAACTTTAAAGATTGTTGCAAACAGATAATAGGTCAAGCCCACACAGTACAATGTACTTGACTTTTGAACCATGTAACTGAGTGTTGCTCTTGAGACTTGACACATCTTCTCGTCATGGAAAAATTAGTGTGAATCTGACAGTCTCAGACTGTAATATAGTATACAGAGTTATTACAGACATGTCATTTGTTATTGAATCTGCTGATGGCAAGATTTTCCTGCATTCAAATCTAAAAGCTTATTGCACAAACAGACAAACAGCAGATCTACCTTCACAAGTCTTGAACTGTTACATCCTGGTGATCCATAAATGGACTTAAGAAGCAATTTTATTTGAGATCAGATCATTTTGATGCTTTGTGGCATTTTTAATGTTTTTTTTAATTACGTTTTCAAATTTAGCAAATGAAGAAAATGACTTTAATAAACATACTGTAATGCCTGGTTTAATTTTCTCATATTGTTCTCTTAACCAGAATCCCTCGCGGTCTTCCATCTCAATAAATGGTTCATCTGGATATTTCTTTTTAAAAGCTTGCAAAAAATCTCCTTCAAATTCGCATAATACACCATCCATGTCCAGCAGCACACGTAAATTAACCTGTCTGTTTGAATACTGCTTGTAAAATGCTTCTCTATGTGCCATTGTAAATGATGTTAATGGCAGTGATTTCAGTTTCTGGATAACCTGCAAAAAAAACATCAACTTGTGCAGCAATTATTTATACTCAGTATTCTAATTGCTAGGATATATCACCCTCACAGATGCTTGGGTTTCAGTAGAGCAATTCTGGACCAACACCTTTTCTATTCTTGTATTACTTTTGCATATAGTCATAATTTGTTGTTCTTCTAAAATTTTTCAGTCTGGGATGTAACTGTTTTGAAATATCAAAATCATAATCCGGCAAACTGAGTTATTTGTGTAGCAGAGGTAATAAACAGCACTTGTACATCCCAACATTGGTAAATGACAGCAAGGCCTATTACAATGTATGTTGTGCATAAATAGATGAATAAGAGCAATAATTGAAAGATTAGTCTACACATTTCCCAAATGAGTGTACAATTTTTTTTATTATTATTTCATTGCACATGATGTCAAAATCAACATTTACTGGCATTGGCAAGCAAGGAAAAGCCGGTGGATTTTGCACCTTTTTTTCATTTATTTTAGAAATAATTGGACAGAAAAAAAACGTTGACTATTTTGCAGATCCTGGCCTTGGCCTCCGTCGAGGGAACTAATTTTTGTTTATATTTTTTGCGCATGCTTGTAAATATGGGACCTCAAAAGGGGTACTTAAAGCTCATGAAAAATAGACATTACAGCAGGAAATGTCGGCGTCTGGCATTTATTGCCGATATTAAGCTCATGTCATGTTTAAGACAAAATATTTCAAAAGTATTAAAAATGATTATTTCTAATTGGTTTCAACTATGAATTGTCTTTGAGAAATGATATCAATTTTGCTGGAAGGAAACTGTACTTTTGTCAAATCTATCTATACATGTAGGTGCAACTTGTTTTGCTAAATACCCTGCACAGCTCTCCAACCGGAGCTCGATTAAAACTCCCGACATTTTTCTGTGTGTTTATTTTGTTATAGCCTATGATTTCTTCTCTAACTAAGGGGAAACACACATTATACAATTGGTACAAATTACTTCCCTTGAATTGAAGAGTTAAATCTTCCGGATATGCCGTAGTATACGGAACTAGTACATGGTTCGAATTTGTTCTCAACACCTTTTAGCTTGTTGAAATTAGCATTTTAACATGATTTTATGTTTTTAGAAAAAAAAATGAAAATATTTCCGCACAGTAACCAAATTTGACAGTTGTCACATGACTCACCAAGTGATCAATGCTGCGAGTATGCTGTTCTATCTATCTATCTATCTATCTTCCATATAGTCAAACCCCTGCTGGGGACCTAGACTTGACGCGCGTCAACTGACAAGAATGTTAGTAAAAGAGTTGAAATAATGTCTATAAAAGTGATGGAAATGAGTATATTGTTAAAAACAGGTTAAAATTAGAGAAGGTATTTTACCAGTCATATGTTCAATAACCGATGCCAGACTGAAATCAGGGCCGACAAGTTTATGATATCAGGTGGTAAAGCATTCCAGTGGACTATTGTTCTTGGGAAAAATGAATATTTATAGTAATCAGTTTTAGTTTGGACTTGTTGGAATGCATGGGATGGGATGTTCTAGATGATCTTGTAAGAGGGATGATATATTTTGGGAAAGGGTAGCCACCTGGTCATGCAAGATGTATTGAAACATGACAGGCGTTGGTCAATTCGAGGTCAACCATTGAAGGCAAGTCAACATGTCAGTGACACTTGACATACGGCCAAAGTCATGTTTGACCCACCTAGCCCTCTCTGGCGGACTCTATCTGGTCAATTAGATTCATGTATAGGGGGACCAAACCATGGAGCGTATACTGGGGCTGACAATTGTCTTGTATGCAGTTGACTTTAACCTTTCTGAATGAACTTTGATGTTTCGGCGTGAAAACCAAGTGTTTGATTCGCCTTTGTTGTGATGTTATTTATGTGTTTGTTCCATGTTAGATCATTTGCATATTGTAATGCCAAGGTATTTTGCAGATGGAACTGTTTCTAATGTGGTGTTATGTAGAAGGTATTGTGTTGGAATGACTGTTTTTCGTTTTGTGATTTGGATAACCTGGCATTTTGATGGATTAAATTGCATGTCCCATTTTGTCTCCCATTGTTCAAGTTGGTGTAAGTCATGTTGCAGTAAGCTAGAATGAGAAGCGACAGTCAGAGATAGATAGATGCCAGTGTCAATCAGCAATTTGGCGGACTTTGGGTTGGACATATTCACCAAGGTCATTGATGTATATAAGAAATAAAAGAGGTCCGAGGACCGAGCCATTGTTTACAATGAAAATACAATATTTTAGTAAATACTGAATAATTTGACTGTTTTTTCCCTCCAACTAAAAAACACTTGCTCGAATGTTATGTGGTACTGATACTCAGAAGTTAAACGTGCACTGTTCATATGGTTCATGCTTAGTGAAGCGTAGAAAACTTACCTTGGTCGTAAAATTATTCAAAAATTGCTTACCTTGATCATAAATTGTTGGAGAATCACAATAAGTAATTTTTTAAGTTATCTAATTTATTTATGAAGATAAAGACTCTACGGAACGCCTGTAAATAATGCCAATCTGCGAGTTTTTGTTAGGGAAAACCAGCAGAAAGTGAAACTGCAGGTCAATTTTCAGAACGTACAGTAAAGTAAAGGCACGATTGGTTAAAATGTTTTGTATCTTGTAAAACTGACCAGTTCGCCTTTATACACTTTCTGTATACATTACTTTCTGTAGTTTTTTTGCTGTTGTCTTAATTAACATTTTATGCTTTATATGGTCCTACATTCTATATAAATAATAACAATCCTGCTTTCTTGATGTTTTCTTCTGCTCCTGTAAAATCATGCTTCGATTAAAATCGAGAACTGATATTTTATTCGTTCATAAATGAAATGCCTCCGAAGCCTCGGTTTCGATTTGTAACTCATATGTTCCGTGCAATGTTGCCAAATTTAGTTTCACTGAACAAAAGTTAAACGGTTTTCACTATCTCGTAAGTATGCAGACGAAAGACAGAGGGTTTGATGATAAGCAGAACTGACGTACAAGCGATTGCAAGATCAGTACGTCAAGTCGCAGTTCACAAACTCATCACTGGACCTTCGGACAAGGCGAAGTAATAAACGAAACTGTTTAGACGAGAAAAATGCACCTTTAGAGAGTTAATTTTTTTTGAGTTTTTTTAGGTCGTTGAGTAGGCCGCTTACCTCGCTCTATATATAATCAATTTAATCAAATTAATGATGGCTGGGAGGGAGCGCCGGGGGGTAAAATGGTGGTGGTTTCGTCGAAATACTGTCGTCAAACTTATCTTTGTGCTCAATATAAAAAGCTGGGACGAATAAATATATTTTGTTATTCTTGCTCAAGATACATGTACCAGTAGTAAAATTGTTACTTCAAGCTGATTTAATTGCTTAAAATTGATTGTTATTTGTCCATGTGTACTCGAGTCAGTTAATACAACGTGTACAAGGCAAAATAATACACACTATCTAAAGAGAGAGAATAAAACTGGTGGGCATATGTTGCTCAATACTGAATGGGAAGTTGATCATGAGGGGTTCCCCCTACGGGCCAGCAAAACTCATCATTTATAGAATCAAGGTCCTGCAATTTCTGGGTTCTTAAGAAGTTATGTATTTCATGGTAAATTTTGACATTCATTGGATAGCCAATTAATACTACATATCCCAAACTTAAATAGAAAGCTTTTTTTCTTCGAAGTCATATAGTAATAAGAGATCTAAAGTTAATATATTTTACTTCACATAACACCTGAGCACTGTATATTTTACTTCATCATACGCAAGAGGTCTTGCTCTAAAAGCATAATTATTTCTATATAACTAAAGAGTGGTCAAATATGTATCAGATTTACCTTGTCTTTTTTTAATGAAGAAGTATCTCCTACTTTTATATGTAACATTTGTACTGCTTCTTACCTTAAACATAATTTCTGCACAGCAAAAAAAAAATAACCTGCTTTCCAAGCATGTAACTTTTGAGATAGTCGTTGTTATTTAATACAAATTAAGAGAGAATTTGAATGGGGTTACCATGATCACCAGCAAACTCGTTAATAAGTCAAGGCTATTCTCTTAAAAGTTATGTATTTCTTAAAACAATTGTAAATAATATAACAGATGTAAGACTTCATGAAAGCAATTTATACCACCAGATAGATTAACCCCTGTTATAATAGCCAAGTTACATACTACTACACCTGAGCATTTCTCTTTTTTGAAAGTTCAGAGGTCTCAGTTATATGCATAATATAAAAGCTACACCTTTTTAATTGAACTAAACTACATCCTACCATTTGTAAAGCTTCCTTTAGATATTGTGCACTGTAAAACTGGTAAAAACTCCAATAACATTGAATATCTTTATTTAATACAATTGGAGAATGAAATCCATACCAGGTTAATAAGTCATCCTCCTCTAAAACAAGCCCCAAATCACCCAGAAGTGTCACACCACCAACACATTAACCCCTGTTATAACACTACACACACTACGCACCGAAATCAGGTACAGTTTGCACAAACACATACACTTACGAACAAACTAATCCTACCAGTAAAGATTCTTAGATATCTGTAAAACTGGTAAACTGATTTTACCAAATTTTGTAAGCCTGCTTGGAAATCCAGTTAACACTGAACAGAGTTTGATGTGATTGCGAGAATTCTTTTTTTTATAATGTGATTGTTATATTAACTTTCAGCTGAAAACTCTTGTACATGTATGTAGTATGAAAATTTACAAAAGCCAGCTCAGATGCTTTTAAAAACATTCTGTAGTTGACGTTTGCCGATGTTTTCAAGAGCTCAAAGGTCTGATAGCTACTGAAAATTAATGCCTGAACTTACCTATTCTACCATATATTAAACTGAAAAATAATCCAAATTCAGTTTTCATATCAATTTGATTCCTATCTTTAATATAGAATATGCAGCATGCCAAATTAAGCATATTTGAAATAATAGTAAAGAAATGCTGACCGAATCTGAATCAACATTTTGTTCTAATTTTGTATAGCAAGTGTACATGCATATGTTACTATTATGTAAGTTGCTTCATAAATAGTTGCATGTGGATGGAGAGAGAAAAAGATTTTGGTACTATTGAACATGGTGACGTTGATGTTGAAGCTAATTTATAAAGGTAGGTATACATCCTTTTAGAGACATTATCAGTCTTAAATTTTGATTGTTGTATGTTAATATTTAGTAATACTCAAAGGCCATGGTCATGTTGAAAAATATGGAGGCACACAAGTTCAAATTAATAGATTTATTAATTAATAAAAATACAACAACAACAACAAATTTTATTATGTATTTAAGCATTACAATGCTTCTTGCCACAAACTATTTGTTAAAGTGTAGAAGTATATTATCATATTTCACTAACACACAGAAAAGATTGTCTATTTGAAGATGAAGTTAGAGGAATTTATTTAACATTTTTAATGTAAGAAGTGTTCAGTTCTGTAGCAATAATTTATCGGTGTGCACAACTCCTTTGCTCAGTTACTCACTACTAAATTCAATTCATGAAAGAAAAAGTATTTTTTTATTTTCAAAACAACACTTCCAAGAGATGAACAAGATATGAAGATGGCAGTTATTACATAGCACCACAATATGATATATTAGTGTGTTGAAAGAGTAATGATACTTTAGAGTCAACACATAGTTGTGTTTCAAGGAGTTGCAGTGACTGTAGAAGACTTCAAAAGAACAGATGAACAGCAAGACAGAAAATTTGCAAGAAACTTTCAAGTTAAAGGATTTACTAATAGATATTATATAACATTTACTGAAATGCAGTGTTGCATGCGCAAAATAACAGTTCATTGTAATGCAATATTTCTTGTAGCTTTGAATTGTAGATCTTCAATCACATTTTATGTTTGTATTTCAAATTCAAAATAAATGATTTTTTCTTTTTATACAAAGTCATAACTTTTAGTCAGTAAGTAGTTATAATCAGTTAATTGGTATAAACTGTAGGTATCTGCTTAAAACTACTGTACTGCCCTGTATTAGAAAGACTTGTCAGTCAATTATCGTTCTGGTTTTCACATTTGTATTGTAGGAAACATCACTAAAAAACAAGGTTATGTTAAAGAGGCACTCCCTAAAACTAGATGTTCTCTCAAATAACTTATTAAAACTATATAATACTACATTTTGTATTTTGAAGAAAAGTATCTGCATCCATAAACGATTCAGCCAAAAAGTTAGAAATCACACGGGTAAAATTTGTGAAATAAGATGCATTGTGGTACTGTTATGATTTGATACACTCCCATTTTATAATTAGTTTTCATTTTTGGTGGAAAGCGATTTTTTATTAAAAGTCACTATATTGGCATTTTGCACAGAAACCACAGATTTATATACACTAAGGGAACTTCTAACGCTACCTTTAGTCTTTATTCATTATTTAAAAAAAATACTGCAAGAATGTACTTGAAACTTCACACAAATAATAAATAGTATATTAAACAAATTTTGTATGATTTTTATTGCAATCGACCCATTGGTTTTTAAACTACACTTGCTCAAAGATAATAACCCACAAAATCGAAAGTCGCAAAATATGTCGTTTTCGTTATGTGTTAATTGGACTGAATGCACGTATAAAAGTCACTGCTACTGGGCCTTGTGTGCGGTCACATTTCATTTTTTCTCAGATTTCAATCTACATTGACTGAATACCCTATAAGGTGACAATATTGTACATATTTTCGAAAACGATGTTGCTGGGAAAACAATAACCAATAATTAGAGCGCCTGATTATTCTGTTTAAGGTAACTTTATGCTGTTATGATACTTCCTAAACTGTCCGAAAATTAAACCATTCTACACATGGAACCTGTGGATGATCGCTACCACTTTTCAGAACACGGGTTATTATAATAAATTTAATCTCCATTTCATACATGTTGGAATCTGAGTGGCTCAAATTATTGGTCTAATTGTACGGTGAAATTTTTGCAGCTTTTTTGGTCTGCGCTTTGTGATATTGTTGCCGTTGTTTACAGGAATTTGAGTTTGTGATTTTAGTTTTAATATATTATGAATTTACTGTTGTTTAACAATGTAGAGATGGAATAACAAATTTAAATAATGATTTTAAACCTGTGAAATGCGTTGTTCATTTTTGCAACTTTCGATTTCGAGGATAGGATACATTACACGTGCAATAAATGGGTATTTACGCAGCCACCAAATAATGTATTATTTCACTAGCGGTGAAATACAACAGTTCATATGTTGTGAAAATGCATTTAAGATATCTGGTACAGTTTCTAAGATATATAAAAAAATATTGAAGGTTGGCGTTAGCAGTTCCCTTAAGTGTATATATGTATGTTGTTGAAAAATGTCTATTTATTGCCTTGAAAAATGTTTTCATTATTTACATTTTGCAAAAATAATTTACTATAGATATCTGGAATGCCCCTTTAAAAACAGCCACTTAATGTGTGTGTCAGTCACTATTCCCTGAATGTTCAGTTTTAAAACATTGTTATCTTGATGACTGGCATCCTGGTCATATATAGGTTGCCTTTATAAAGAGTTAACAAACCTGGTGACATGAACAATATAAATTATAATAAATGTATTTATGTTAATGTTATTTCCTCTTTTGATGAACGTTTTGATTCAATGGGTTAAAAATGGAAGTAAATTGTTTTATATGCAAGTTTGATAATTATGTATGTTATCTATCTTGTATTTGGAATGACTTTCTAAAGAAATATGAGACCTTAAAAGACATAACAGATTTTAAAATTTGGAAGGCTTTGGAAAATGTTTGCTTTATGTAATACTTTTCAATAATTCTTGACAAGTTTTGAGACATATTTGATAGGAAAGAATTTTTGACATACAAGTTGAAGACCATGAAAATATCATGACCTTGCATGCAGTGTAAATGCAGATAACACAAAATCTTAACGGTCTCCTTATATAAGCCTGGTTTTCTCAAACTCCTCGTATTGTATCAAACTAAAAAATTTGTAGCAATTTGATATTTTAATAATATTAAACAGATGGCATTTTAACTTTTTGAGTGAATATGTTACAAAGCACCAAAAAAAAATGTCCTTAATTGCTCTTTAATTAATACATGTGCTTTAAAAAATCTTGAGGGGTTACCTGCATTTTTTGTTTAATGTGAAAACATCTCTCTTCAAAGTAATATGCTCAGGCAATACAGTCTTTGAAAATTTTATTGTTGTACAATATATTAAGGACTTTGTTATGACGTAGATTTGAAGTTGCATGTGTACGCTACCCTATGTGTATTTTGTAGAACAGGAACATATCTGGCCACTTTTGTTTGATAAAATAGATGTCTTACTATGAACAAAGTACATCAAAGTCAAAAATCAAAATAAAAAAAACATTAACTAAAGAAATACCTTTGTTTTAAAAGTCCATTTTAGGCTAGGGGTTTCTACAAAACTGCATAGCCTGAACAAAAAGAAATCACCATCACTATATAATGTAATCATCCGTGTAGATGCAATGAGCCTAATTGTTTTTTATATAATGTATTTAAAGTCACAAAAAGCCGAAATAAAAGAAGAGGTACCTATCATCAAAATAAACCAATTTCAAGGTTATAACATAACACAAAATTCGAAAGTATGGTGTCCCATCTGCACCATACATACCAACACATTACTATTCAAGCCTATTGATGAATGCCCTCATTTGTCAAATTTCTCATTGAATAATTGTTTCTTACATTATATGTTGATCAATATGTATCTCAGAAATGGGAGAATAAAAGAGAATATATATATTTATTATAATTAAATCGGTCGTCAAATACATATTCAAATGAATCGGCTGTTCATTTGTTTGTGTCAAGTTAGAGTTTTGTTTTCTCATATCACCATACTTTTGTTAGTATTTTATAGCCGCAAATATCCTGTGCACTTCGTGCCTTAAACACACAACTGTTACTACTGATATATATGTCCATATAGAAACAAAATTTTGGCAATTTTAATAACATGCATTAAATGACTTATGTAAATAGTTAAAGGCTCGTTTTTTCCTAAAATTGGGGGGGGCCCCTTGAGTATATTAAGGATGCCGCCAAATGTTGTTATTCTTATTTGACTTGTTGATGATTTTGCCACCATACTTTCGCATTTTGTGTTCTGGAAAAAGCTTCTGTTTCATATATTTTGATGGTGGGTACCTATTTTACAAGGGTTTTTTGCAACATTTTGACCATTCTATAAAAAAAATTAAGGCTTGTTGCATATATATAAGTTTACACTATATAGTGATGGTGAATTCTTTTGTTCAGGCTATGTAGTTTTGTAGAAACCTGAGCCAAAACTGGACTTAAAAAACAAAGGTTTTTTTTTTTTTTTTATTTTTTTTTTTTTTTTTTTTTTTTTTGTCGTAACAAGACTTTTGATAGTCAGACTGTTTTATAAAACAACAGTTGCCAGTAAGGTTCTTGTTCTTCAAAATTCATATGGGGTAACATGCACGGAAATGTAGTCATAACATAATACTTAAGTTTTTGCTCTCAAATGGTTAATCTATATTTATCAGAGATCAGACTTTTGTCTGAGTTTAACATTTGAAACGTGTTTCTGTATGCATTGACTAGTCCTAACATTTAGCTTTTCAGAGCAGGGATACTAAAATGTATTGTCTCTGCACATTGAGCCACATTTTTGAATTTGAAGTATCACTATTATTTATTTATTTTATGAAATAAAACTTAGAGTTTTCAGTTTCTTTACTGTTTATCATAAAACGAAACTGCACTCTGGCAACATTCTAGGTAGAAATGTCAAGTCAACATACAATTTACATTACTAGTCACCCAGTTCTGTGCACGCGACATGTTTAAATGAATATGGCAAAGGTACTGTCTCTATGACACAGGCAAGAATTTGGCACAGCAGCAAAGTTTAACAGTTTCATTTTTATAATAATTAGATACATAAGAAACCCATTAGAGTCTGTGACTTCAGTACTAGATTTGAACAGGTAGTACTTCTGCAAAGAAAAAGCCTTTTTTCGCAAATTACAAATACATAAAAAAGCAAATAAATGTGTAGGTATGTGTACGGCATTTCATTTACATTATTATGTGGTTAGTTGCGGAATGTGTTTGTCGTTTGTTTTGGTTAGATCTATTACGCTTTCACCAAAATGTTTTCTCCCAAGTGACCCTAGTGGACTTTGTAGATAAAAGGTTTAAGGAAGATATGCAGCACACTGACACTGCACTTTTAATTATTGCTTACATATTGACCATTGTTTTTCTGTACAGTCAACTGCACACTCATCTCGTGATACCTACCACTGTATTCTATTGACTACATTTTTCAATATGTTAAAGGAATTTGACTTTAAATATATTTCGAAGATTAAAAAGTAATGGAAAGAAATTAACGCTCTCAACCTGCGTCTTCCGTTTTGGAAAATGAACTTGTCAAACACATAATTATTTCCATATTGATAATGGAATGAAGTGGATATAGTTATTCTGGAGTAGTTTCTTTAAAGGTCTATGTTGGGAGAATTTTATGTCCAGTCTACATTATCACTCTAAATTCCTGGACAGAGCTAGGTGTCTTATCTCTGTCAAATTTCTGGACAAAGTTAGGCCCCTTTTGTCTTAAGATAAATGCTGTATGGGTACCACTTATTGCCTTAACCCTTTGAGACATTGCTTTGAAACTTTTAATGCTATTTCACAACTTTACCCCCATCTGCAGTCATAACTCTGTCAGGTTTCAAAACCATAATCGCTTAGAATCTGGTGTTTTCTGATCCATTTTTGACGGATGTTTGTGATTGGTATTTTGTCAGTTGAATATTAGTTAACATCCTCATCCCAAAATGGGCAGGAGAAGGAATTCTGTCAAGCATTTTATAATGAATTATGGCCCTTTTTCTTGCTAGTTAAACTCTGCATTCATCAGTTAACTTACACAATATTGAGCCATTACTTTGAAAGTTGTCTTTGGACCTAGTGTTCATGTCTTTCCAAGCAATGCAAATAACTATATATCACTTTTTTGATTTTACTAAAAATTCTTAGTGAAAGTATTGTTGCCCTTAACTAGTATTGAAAATTAAGAACTGTTAATTAATGTTGGAAAAATTTGCACTTAGATTAGTCCTATTGACAAATCTTGTTAATATGAAAGGATGTTCATTACCAAATATATTGAAGATTAAAATTATTTTAAATCTAAACCGGTGTGTTCAGTTTTGACAATGCAAAGTATACCAATTAGTTCCAATTACAATAATGAAATGGATATAGTTATTCTGGAGTAAGTTAAAAGGTTATTGAGAATATAATTATCTACATCATTTGATTTTTAGACTAGAACATGCAATATTGAGCCAGTACCATGTAAGGTGTATTGAAATGCGTTTCATAAACTTGCCCTGCATGATGTTGGCACAGCTTATACGCACATATAAATTATACATAATGCATAGAATTGCTCTTTATGATCGCTATTTGGATCTATTTGATAGGTAACACCTTAGTTAAAAGTATTAGGTGATAGTCAAGTACTCAATATAAACCTAACGATTGTGGACCTTGTGTTTATGTCGAAATTCCCAGGTCAAATATTTATATTCAGCTTTTATCTACCAACAGTTCTACAGATTCAGATCTTTGGAACCATTAAAATCAATGTTAATTAATCTTAGAAAACTTGCTCTAAACATTAGTCATAGAGAAATTTATTCAGAATTCTCAATCCGTAAATTTTTGACATGCTAATTTGTAGTTACCAAGCAAAGTGTACCTGTTGCATAGCCATATAACTGGTTAATGGGATATGGGTTAAAAAAAAAAAATATTCATTGTTTTAGTCAGACCATCCATTGCCGTACCATTTAATGTTTCTGAAGTCTGATATCTTGCCCTACATGATGATGGACCAGCTTATGAATTTTTGATGTTACTTTTTCACCTAAGTGTCTATTTGATACTAAACTTGGTTAAAGGTATATCAGGCATAACAGCCGCAACCCTATGACCTTTGTCAAGGTCAAAATCCCGGTTCAAAGCTTTACGCAAGTACTCCAACAGTTCTACAGATTCGATCTTTGGAACCAGTAAGTCAATTCCATAGCATGAAAACTGATTATGATATAACTTCACACAGTGCTACGTACTTGTTCTGCTTAGCATGTGTCATGCGCAATAACCAGTCAATTGCTCTCAAGATCAAGGTCACACTAAGGGCTGAAACACCACTAAATGCAATTCTGTGTCCAATCTGTATTTTCCACATGCATGGACTGATTTTGATATAACTTTACACAATAGTCGCCCATACCCCAATGGTGTGTTATGTTCAACAACCAGCCACCTACTCCCATGGTCAAGGTCACACTTGGGGTTCAAGCAGTGACCAATTTTGATATAACTTCACACAGTTGTTGCCCATATCCATAAGGGTGTCTCATGCATAACAACCAGTCACCTGCTCTCAAGATCAAGGTCGCACTATTTTGTGCCCGATCTGTATCTTCCACATGCATGAACTAATTTTGATATAACCTCTCACAAATACTTTTACCTATACCCCAAGGGTGTGTCGTGCACAAAACCTGCCTCCCATACCCACGGTTAAGGTCACACTTGAGGCTAAAACACTACTACATGCAATTTTGTTTCTGGTCTATATCTTCCACATGCATGTTTCAATATAAGTTTACACAATTGTCACTTATGATTAGGGTCTGTCATGAGCTCCCAAAATAAGGGTCATACTTAAAAGCTGAAACTTAGTAAATTCATAGTGTTGTGTACACCCTTCATTATAAGATTGTTCCAAATGGGTAGGGAACTTGATATTGCATGGCAGTACCTTGTCAAGTACGTGGTTCAGATGGAAATATCCGTCTGAGGGTAACTGTTTTGGCGGGAACTTCCATCTGAACCAAGTATCTTGTGGTAGAAACTTTTTCTTGCATACCGTTTGCACTTTAAAATAGATATATAGATAGACTTTCCCAAACACAGCATCTGACTAACGTTTGTTTTTATATTAAAATGCATCATTCGACAAGTTTGTATTTAAATATCTATTTTAAAGTGCAAACGGTATGCAAGAAAAAGTTTCTACCACAAGATACTTGGTTCAGATGGAAAT
>JAFMSR010000002.1:58385838-58398398 GCA_022818135.1 Saxidomus purpurata | reverse complement strand
GTAGTTATTAAAATTCTATATCAGTTTATATCTCACTTAACTTGTCTAACGGTTCCTTGCGCCTAAGCTTGCAGTCAACGCCACATCAAATACTAACCAGTTGTTTCTGTGATTTTGCAAGCCTCGAGGGACCGTGGCTGCGACTGTGTTGGTTAATGTCGCTGAAGAGGATGATTTTTCAATAAAGTATTACCGCGTAAATTTAAGGTATGGAAAAGATTCTGTGATAATTTTAATTACTTTAACTGTCACCGACCACTAAACCCGTTGTCGTTTGTATCGAGTGGGTGGGGTACGAAAGGCATTGCATTAGGGTCTATGATAATACATTGACAGACAACTCACCGACACGACAATAGATCGACACGACAACTCATTGAAAATTACATCGACAACTCATCGACAAACTTCGGCAATACTTATTATCCAATATAAACATATATGCATGGCATATCGGTGTGTTTGATGCCACGTTCTTCACTAAGATCAAACAAAACTCGTATGTATATGTGCGTCGACAAACTGCGTGTTTGTTCTTTGATCTCGTGACACCTGCGGCTTTAATAAATATTTTAAATCAACATGAAGATGATGAAGATTTTTAAGTTCTGAAAAAAAAACTAAGTACTTTTGAAACGTTGGCGACGATGTCTGATTAGATCTTTGTGATTCAACATAACCATTCAAATTACCGCAGTGCGACAACAGAAAAACTAAAGTACTTTTTGAAACGTTGGCGAAGATGTCTGATTAGATCTTTGTGATTCAACATAACCATTCAAATTACCGCAGTGCGGCAATAGACTGACGCGACATTTCGATGAGTTGTCTTTCGATGAGTTGTTGTGTCGGTCTATTGTCGTGTCGGTGATTTGTCGTGTCGATGAGTTGTCTGTCGATGTATTGTCGTATACCGTTGCATTGTTTAGATTCGGTGAATAGAATGGCCGAAAAAGACTGAAAAAACAGTTGATAAAGACCAAACCAACTTTTTTTAAAGAGTATATATTACTTACGGTTTTAATGAAGAAATTTGTAAATATTGTATTACAAAACTTGTATGTAAAAAGACCGCACACTAACAAAGTTCTATGCTCCTGCGTTTATGAATAAATTATGCAAATGAACCACCAAATTAGAATTACGGTAAGCGCCCTATTGCACTGTGCAAATCAACACATGTATAGCTGTTACTGTCTGTTAATAGCTATACATAGCTAATGTTATCATGTTTTACCATGCCGACTTGAAATAAAAATTTGTTGTATCTTGTCCGTTTGCAAAGCTCACCATGTTTAACAGTTTTCTTCAATGTAAGAAAACTTTATTGTTAAAATTATTGATTGAATATTAAATGATAAATAAAATAAAAGAAATATGATAACAACTGACTGATGATTACGAGCCTTATAAAAGTTCAGAAATTCATCGGAGCAACTGGAGATTCTGTCGCCGGGTAGCGACTGAAGATAACGTTTTAAACCAACTTTGAAAATTTTTTTGAACACGCTGACATTTTTTTTCTAACAGATATTTGAATATACTTCACGAAACTACCAAATTTATGGTGTGTCCACTTTTTTAATCTAGAGTGTTCGGGAAGTTAAATTCATTTGTTTACATAAAATTGTACCATCATTCCTGAATGAATGACTGTTTCGGATAAATACGACTTTATACACCTACGTAACATAAAACGGGTCGTAACGATTATAGCCTCTTTAGAGGATGGTGGACCTAATAAGCACAATTACAAACAAACGTAACATAAATCCTTCGTAGCGCAATGCTATGTTTCCCCATTGACATGCGGGAGATCAGAGTTCAATTCTCCGTCGAAGATTATTGTTTTTTTTTATTTCAAATTCATAAACAGTCAATGTATAAATAAAGTAATAAAACAATACTTAAGTCATCACCCACTACAAAATGATAATATTTTGAATAATACTACACTGTATTGATTTATAAGTGATCCTTAACATTTTCTAAACCGAAAGTAGTCGTTACCAATTGGTAGTTCTACTGGTGAGATTTAATTTATAAATGTTATCTTGTCATACTCCCGCACACCTCTATTATTAAATACCTACGCATGCCCTGTAAGCGGGTTCAAAACTATGGAATAAATTTGATATCTGGGTTGGGTTAAAGCCCGCGCTTACTCTGTGCAAACATTATGTTTACATCCGGTCGTAGCATACGGATGAAATAATAACTGTTGTGTATATCGTAAACTTTCTGGATTAGCACTCGTTTTTATATTGGATGCAGCACACAGACAAAAATTGTTGACTTCTACAAATTCCTTCAGTTATTGATATGTTATAAATCGTACATTATCTTTGAAGTTGTTTTGTAAACTTTAGCAGTTTTTCGGTTCTTTTTCAGTCTTTCAGTCATTCTACGCACCCGATTAAATTGTAAAGGGGTGATTGTTTCGCAAGATTAGGTGATCATTTTTATTTTTTGACAAAATATCAGCTTCCTGTGACTATTCCAGAAAATATACTATCCTATATTGAAAGCACTTCACATAAATCTCTCTGACAAACCCTTTAGAGCCTTGGATAAACCATTAACACCACTCAGGTATTAGAATGACTACCTGAACAACCTATGGAAGGCATTTTTCTCTAAAATGACACCCCTTCCCCCGCCCTTTTTTAGAGGCAAGCCGTCTTACTATGACCCCTGATGGACAAGGAATTTTGGCCGGTGTAACATTCTAAACTGACCCCCCATGGAATAATGACCCCCGGTCATTATTTTATATAGAACAATGACTCCCGGTCGTAATATTATGACCGGGGGTCTTATCGCTATGACTCCCCACACGTGAAAAATGACCCTCACATAGAATTGTCATTCCCTTGGAATCATGACCCCTAACCCAATCAATAACCTAACCCATGTAAGTGCTCTTTCCACAGCATAATTATCCCCACCGATGGGCGTCGGAGGAGAATATGGTAATGTCACCCGTCCGTGCGTGCGTCCGTGTGTGCGAACTTGCAACATTTTTTTGTGACCGCAAATCTTCATTCATTATTGGACGGCATTGATTCAAACTTTCAGGGATTACTACTACCGATGCCTAGTTGTGCAGAAAGAAAAAATGGATTTGCTCACGTGTTCGGGAGTTATGGCCCTTAAATTCGAACAACATCTTATTGTCATAGGCGTCACTGGTCGAAAACATAGGACTTTCCCCCAACCGATTTGCATATTTTATGCCCTTGTGATATAATTGTTTACTTTTTCTGCTAAACGCCTGAAAAGTGACCAAATACCCCAAATCCACAGAAAGATGTCTCTTCAACAATATACTCATTTGAATATTTCTAACGACGAGGAGCGTCACAAGTAATAAAACCACTTCACTACCCCACCCGTTTCGCCTATTTTGGAGGTATATATGAGTGACATATAGGTGACATAAAGAAGGTTAAGAAATGTGACATCACTTTCAGGGTGGCATCAAGACATTGTGCTTTTCCCCGTATGAATTGCCTTTTTACAATCTTGCACTCCAGAAAATGAACTATTTTACCGTCAATAGCATTTTTTCGTAATGAGCCCGCGAGCCTATGCTATTACGAAATTAGTGCAACATGTAGGATGCAATAACAAAATGATGTTTCTTCTAAAATTTCGGACACAATCACCGTTACTTTAAGTTCCAAGAATGCTTACACTACTTTTTTACAGAAGGTAAATTAATAATTATATACATGTATGCGTAACATAATGCGATGTCACAAGTTACGAGGCTGTTAAAGGTACTATCTCAACAAATCTGGGAAAAATCTTGAAAAATAAAACTCAAGCCTGTTGAAATACTTGAAGCATGATACCTAGGTAACAAAGATTTAGATCTAAAACATGTTCTAAACAAAAATCCATGCACCTTTAAAACAAGGGTTTCGTTATCTATGTTCTAAGTATGTTCTACCGTATACTTTGCAAGTTCCGGGGTTTCAAGTTGCCAAAGGATTCCTTTATGTATCCCCATTCCACTAGGTCATCTGTTTCTATTTGCAAGGTTTGATGCGGCGAAACAATATCCCTTGGTGAGACTTATCCGCTTTAATAAGCAACGCGCTATCATTACGCCACCGAGGCTCACGGTCAAGATCTTTCATGTAGGGACTAACCAGCTGGCTTGCGGAACGTCGGTTGTTCTACCCGGCGCCCACCGGCCTGAAAATTGCCCGGAGGGCACGCGGGGTCTTCCTCCACCATGTAAAGCTGTATGTCCCCACCACGCCTCGTAAAAGGCGGGAGGGTCATAAAACTGGGAAATACAACAACGCCGCATCGGCCTCAGCCGGTATAGCTGGTTTTTAAGATGCTTTGTTATGCTACCGCAATTCGGTGAATAGAGTGCTTATTAAGGTGGTTTGCCAGTCTTCTTTGACGTCGGTCGACGTAATAATGGTCAAAGTAAAGATATCGTATTGCCCTGATATTTGTATTCATATACAAGGACACCTCTCCTTCATTTTGTACGATTCAGATCTTTTATATTCCTTTTTGTTTAGCAAAAGGCTGTTTCGTACAATTATGAAAAATTAGAGTATCTGATAAAAATGGCTTATTTTGTTCGCTGCATTAATTACAAAAGCAACATTCGGATACTCTTGACAAGGGAAACAGAATGATATAAGTCAGTGTTGTCAATCGGAAATGTCATAAAATGTCACTATGATGGGCGTTAAATGTTTTAAAAATGTAATTCTTTGACCTTAGAGTGTACCATACGAGCTTCGGTGAACGATTTGGTCGACGAAAAACGATTAATTTTACTAACGACTTACGCAGTCTTTTTGCTAGGAAAAAATTCCGAACAAGTTTATGAAATAAAAAAGAGGTCTTTCCGTGAAATATTTCTACAAAATGCGGTAGAAGTAAATATTTGCATCGCGTGCATCATTGAAGTAGCCCAAACGTCATTCGACGTAACACAAGTTTCAACGTTACAAAATCTTAATGTAATTGCTGTTTGTGAAAAAATTGACGGTAAGACCCTATTTCTATTTCATAAATTTGTTCATATTCATATTATTCATATTCAGTTTACGGCCTCTTTAGATAGCTAGAATTGGCTAGTTTTCAGGCAACGATGATGCCTTAATTTCACGAGGGAAACATGCGTTGCACACTGTCCAACTTCCCGCCTGAAATCAGAACCCAGAACCTCTGGATTAGGTCAACGACCTTAACCGCTCCGGCAACTCCAACTAATGTTTAAGCAATATCACTGTAAGTGACAAATGGTTTGAATCGTTTCCGTAGACCAAGTCTCTCACCAAAGTTAATATGGTGATGCTATTGCATCCCAAAATTGTGCTTTTTTGTAACGTTTAGGTAGGTCATTACCTTTCGTCAGTAATAAAAGTTGTCACTTGTTTGAAATTGGTACATGCGTATATTGGCCCATCTGCGCTGCATGGTAGCGCTTTATTCACATGACGTCCCGTGGCGTCATTTACTCTAATCTGGCGACAACGTACCGGAAGCACGCCTTAATGTGGTTATTGTTATGTTATTTTGTCATTTTGTGGACCCACTTTTTATTTTCACATATTTCAATAAGTTCGCTATAATACTTGCAAAATATTCTATCAATCGATTTACCAACTATTACACTTTAGTTAAAAAAAGTATTACATTTCCGTCGAAAAGCAAATGAAAACGTCGAAACGTCATTTTTATCTGCTCCATGCATTTTGGCATTTCGAATAACAAAGTAGACGGTGAAAGATTTTGTAGTGTGACAGTTTACTGTTTTTGATACTTATAACTGAAAAAGTGAATAAAAATAGGATGTGTTCGCCTTAAATTTTCAATAAGCGCTCTTGAATAATATCACTGTCAACGCGAAAAAGTGACAACACTTTTCTGAAATAGTTAAATAAAGTGATCGTTTACGTACACGGGTAAAATGTCAAATGATCACTGGACTTATTTTTCATACGTAACTCCGAAAACTCAATATTTTAAAGGATGGAACAAGCAATTTCTCAATCCCTCGTTTTTACCTATATATTTATGGAAGAATACTATACCAACTTACTAATTCCTAGCCAAGTGTTCGTCTCCTCAAACTGTTTCAAACAGTTTCACCACTCTCAAGTCTTAAATGCTTCGGAACCTATCCTGACGACCCTTACTAGCACCGAATGATTATAACCAATCGACCCACGAATAAGAAATCTCCTTTCAAAATGGGCCATGTGTTATAGCAAAAGGCAGTAATGATATAACCCATAAAATGAGCCTTCAATTTTACAAGATACTGTCAAATTACTTTCATTACATGTAATCATCAAACTTTTGAAAATGTGGCGTGCAATTAAAACTGTTTTTCCGTTTTTGTATTGTTACTTTATCAAGTAATTTATAAAACTTGACACGTATCCTGTTTTTCTTTTCAAACCATTCAAACAGAATTTTAGCCATGATCAGTGAAGTTTTATTGTGGTTCAAAAGGTGTACTGACTGGTATCGGTACGAATCAAATTGTAATGATGTTTGCATAAAACTGCAGGATGCTTTGTGCTTAGATAATGATGTTTTTCTGCCCACAAATGGTACAAGTATCCAAAGGTATATGACATTAATACCCGTGTCATACCTCATTTTATAGAAGATGGTGCGATGTTTATACCCAAACCCATATCCTTTATATATATCATTATATAAACACTACCTGTTAGCCGTCCCAGATTCTGTATTGTATCCTTTACCGCAAACATGCATTGTAGATCCGGGTTTGATATAAGTCTCCTATGACGATTAAGTGGGTATTGCGGTTTTCCGCTCCCCACTCGGCCGATATACAAAATCGAACGTAATACGCTTCGAATAGTGCTTTAGTTACATCGCATTAAGACGACCGTATTTGCAACCGGTTCCCATATTGCCCGTTCTTACCTGGGATCCAAGCACTTGTTCTAACACGTTATCTCAGAGATTACAGCAACTGGCAATCTACTTGATTGAAAACTTAACCACTGAGACGGTCGACACCTCCATGCATATACATGTATACTAAAACACTATATCCTGCATTTATAAATATGTATGTTACAGTTAATGCCGAATAAAATAGTTATGTTATGTGATGGTATGTCATGTCATGTTATGTTATGTTATGTTATGTTATAATCCAGAACTAATATTAAATTTGGTAAATTTTGCTCAAATAAAAGCCAAGTCCGACTTTCATTCTTTCCACAAAGGTGCTATTTTGACCAGTTTTAAACAACAATTCAGACACTGTACATGTTATTCAAAATTGAATTAAAATTAAAGTCACCTGCAAGTAGGATGCTCCTGGATTTTAGGAACTGTTTGAAGTTTCAGAAATTATCTTTATTTATAACATTTGTATCTGCCATCAAATATTTACAAAGTAAAATACTATCAAGTTTTTGCAGTTAAAAAAACTGTCCAAAGTATTCGACTTTCGGACAACATGATTATAATGCTTTCCTTTTATTGCCGCAACAACAAAATAACTGCAATGATGGAATGCATATCAAATAAAACCACCAAAACATCACTGTAAAGTTGAATAAAATTTATCATTTAGTTAATAGGAGATGCCGCGGAAGTGGGATGAACTATTTGACAGACGGACGGATGACAGACGCACGATAGATGACGAGTGATGGGAGAGGTCACTGCGTGCTCCAGGGTGATAAAAAATACAGCATAAGACATAACGGGAACCATAGAGTTAGTGAAATAGTGTCGTACGTAGCATCCTCATAAACGCATTCGTAACGACTTTTTTCGATTTCCGACCGCTGATCTCAGATTAGCAGGACTTTTCCGTGCCTTGATTGAAATCAGATATTATACCGTTGTAGTGGCATATTTCTGCCACGAGATAGCTATGACGATAAAGTTCTTTTTAAATGTTATTTCGATAGTTATACACCATGAAAAACATTCTGAATGATGTTCGGCTGCGTTACCAACGTGCAACCAGCATCGATATAATCATGTCTTTCGTTTAGGCCGTTGTATTATTTTGTATATACATGTATACTCTAGCTCATCTCACAACGGCTGTAAACTTATTTATATATATAGCACTGTGAAATAATAAAACAAATAATGCTAAATTAAGAAGATACATGTAGATCAAATGTATCGAATATTATTCAAAGTTTAGATGGTCATTTCTTTCTGTTTTGTTGTGTTATGTCATAACTTGTTGACTTTTCGGGACTTTACAGAGGCTTACTACGTTTCTCGGTAAAAGGTGAATCCTTGATTTTATATACCTGGAGAACATCAATTATTTGATCATATTTACATGAACGGGAGTATGCTTCCGTGTTAAAGAATACGAGAATAGAAATTATCAGTGACATATTGTCATGAACTGAACGTCATCTCTCAAACGTCGTTCTTTTGACGTTCAAGTGGTATCATTCACGCGTTATTGGTGAAAAATCTAGGACGAAGACGTCCTGTTTTTATTTCATTAATTGTGTTCAAATATCATCAAATAAACACTGTCAAAATTACATAAACTTTTACCGTCCCGATTTTGAAATGTTTTGTAAAAATGGCAAAAAGCGTGGAAAAACGATAACGTTTCAAACGTTATTTCAGTTGCTTCAAGCGGAATCACGACATGCCTTGTGAAAAGAAGGAAAATGTTTTTACTTGGATGTATAATACATTTTCTGATGACTTTGATAAATTTACAGAAAGAAAGTATGTAACGTATCAATAAAGCTATGAGAATAACTTCATGACGGGATGGTTCCGGTACGCTGACACTAGAGGGCGTTGTTAAATGTCGTCATGTGACGTCACGAAAATAGAAACGTAACTATGCGACGCAGATGGACACGATATACGCATGTACCCAATTTTTAAATAAATGTGACAAACGCCATTAAATATTTGCGTTTTTAAACGCCCACAGTGAAACTAATGGAACTATCAACAAACTTATAATTATCATTCTGTTTCCTTTTTTACGAGAATTCAAAAGTGATTTTAGAAATCATTTAGCACAAAAAGAATAAGCAATTCATGAAAAAGAATTCTTAAATATTCACCAGTTGCACAAAAGCCCGTTATTAGGCAACGAAATGGAATACGAAAAATCTGAAACATACACAACTAACCGAAGGTCTCATTGTAAATGCATAGCGAGGAATCATGGCAATACGATTATCTTTGCTTTTCGACCATTATGGCGTCGCCCGACGTCAGAGAAGACTGGCAACCCATTTTTTTTAACTACAGGCCACATTTTTGACTCGATCAGAACCAAACTTGGTCACAATATCAACCTTAATAAAATCTAGATCAAGTCTGGGTCATGTGGGGTCAAAAACAAAGTCACAATTTTTGCCTGATCCTCACCAAACTTGGTCAAAATGAATATTTTAATGATATCTAGGTCACGTTTGAAACTGGGTTATGGGGTCTAAACTAGGTCACGAGGTCAAATCCAGAAAAAACATGTGAATGCTTTAGAAATCACATTTTGACGCGATCTTCACCAAACTTGACCGGGATCATAAAATTATGACCGGGGGTCATGATAATATTATGACCCCCGGTCATATTACTATTACGAGGGGTCATAATAATATGATCTCCGATTATGACCACCGGTCATAATATTATGACACCCGGACCTAATAATATCATGACTCCAAAGGCAAAATGAAAAATTGTTATCCTATAGAACAACAAAATATTATCTGTTTTCTTTAAATACTGACCCCTGTTATAATCTGGGATTTTCTTGATCTTTCAATACAGCAAATATTTGTACTCTCCAAAATAATCCATTAAGTTCATGGACCGTCAAATGTTTGTATAATGTTGTGAAGTTGTACCGGTTTATCATTGTCCGAGTAAAAGCGTTCAGATTTACCAGGAACTTGATCTTTTGATACAGAATAATGTCTAAAATGACCATCCGGTACAGCTTCATGGTCGAGGTAAGAGGACGGGAGGCGGACTTCGGATCCACAGGTCGTGGGTTCAAAACCAGCCTATAACAAGTTTTTTTTTTCCATCAAAGCCTCTTCAAACCATAAACACGTGCTTGTCGAGGGACGGTGTCCACAATCATTCCTAACTTTAAATAAAATTTGGTATAAGCTAAGATTCTACCCAAAATCTCTATGTTTTCAAACTTTTCAATAGTGATTGACAGTGATTGATTAAGGAGCTACCCAAAGGCCTGGCTTTCTTTTTTAGCACATTGATTTAAGCGGTGACTTTGAACAATGCCACCGCGGTATGAACAAAGGTTATCTGACGTCACTCAGTAGAAAAATGTTACCTTTTAAGATGAAAACAAAACCAGAAAAATGAAACTTTATCAACAAATATTTTAGCTGATATGCAATAATGTTTGTAACGACAGAAATCGAATATACACAACAAACAATTAGAATGAGTGACCAGTAAAAATGTGATTGGCGTCAGATCGCTGATAGCACATTATGTGAATCTTTCTAGTCTGGTTTTCTTCGGGTTTCAGTGTTTATCAAATGCCATATCTGGAGAAGCAAAGAAACAAATCTTCTCCGTAAAATAGGCTATATAAAGGCTCAAAATCGATGACGAACTAGCATATAAAATATATTTCCAAATGTTTCTATTTTCGTAAACGCTTTATTTCTAAAGGGTGATCTCAATTTCTATCAAGAAAACATGACCAGAATCATTTCAGATGACTAATAAAAGATGATAATACACTGTTTATAAACAAAACCAAATTATCCTCCAGCCTAAATATCGGTTCTCTCTATTTCTATAGTAACCTTAAAACGACTTGTATATCTTCTATTATTGTAATACTTCTTCTTTAAGTACAATAATGATAATTCAAATGAAAACCATTTTAAATTTCATTTTCAATAGATGTACGCTTATTTCTTAGCGGGGCCTCTAAGTCATACTGCTGTCGTGTCAGCTGTAGACGCAGCAGCAGTAGAAGCAGCAGCAGCAGCAGAAACAACAACAACAACAACAAATATAAGCAATAGAAACACGACAGTGACTTGAATTGATATAGAGTATGTTAGTAATAGGTTAGGTGGGGGTCAATATTTTATAGATAAAATCGTGGGGGTCATTATTTTATAAGGGGTGTCAGTATTTTTATAGAAAGGAGTCACTATTCTATATAAAATAATGACCGGGGTCATTATTCTATGGGGGTCAGTTTACAACGTTACACCGGACACTTTGGTCCACAGGAGAATTTTGGACCAATAGACCATATTTATCGACACTTTGGACCATATTTATAGTCACTTAGGACCAGATGTATTGACACTTCAGACCATCTTTGTCATCATATATCATAGAAATAAACTGGGATTATTATTATATCAATATGAATTATATGTTTCTTGAAGGTTAATAACTCCTTCTCATTTGTCACTGGAGGTATAATATTGTATAAAGTACCTAAATGCTTTGTGTCTGTCGGTATTATGATAGCAAGTGTTACTGATGCAAAGTGTGACTGTGATTTGCAAACTTTGTAACAAGTTGGGCCAAATTTAAAATAGGTTTGTTTGCTGTCTCTCGACCGACCAGCTAATAATGCTGTGCTCTGAATATTTTCATTGGACCAAGCCGGTCAGTTATTTTTTATTTTTTTATCATGTTGACATGCAAATTTGAGGATGAGACCAATGAAGATGATAGTTTAAAATTGAATGTTTCATTTTATTTTTTTTATTTGTCTTAAACAGATAAATAAAAAAGTTAAATTGCGTGCCTACATTGACCTAGACCCAACTTCAAAGTAGGTCGGGAGACAGCAACAAAGATTTTTTTAAAGTGTGGCCTTGTTGTTTTAATAATTGACACTTTCAGTCATTGTCTTGCACCTTTTAGATCATTGTGTATAACGTAACACATAACATTTTTGAGTATCTAGTTGTGCATAAATGTCAGAAATAAGTTAAAGACACTTATAGTCAATGGTAAATTACGATCCTTCTTTAAGTGGTCACCTTGCTTAAACAGCCAAATTGACTGTTTTCCTTGACTGACCGCTTAGGTCAGGTTAGACTGTATTAGAGTAATAATTATTGAAAAACTTGATAATATTAAGGTTGCATTTTCAGTTTTTTTCAGCAATAAAGTCATATCTCTAGCATTTTGGTTCAGAATGTTAAAATATTTGTATATCTATCCAACCCGAATGTAAAGTAGAAATTATATTGAAATAAAAAGGAATACTCAACGTTCTACATACATGTACTTTAATATTAAAGGGGAGTAATAACAAAAATTTATAAAAGATAATAAAATGTAAATTTCTGATAGGTATCTAACTCTATGTAATGGGTCTTTTTTGATCATTAAATAAATCTCTAACAGAATGTAGAAAAAGTAAAAAATTGTCATAAAATGTTGCTTAAAAGTAATTGACCGCCTTTAAAAATTCATTTATTCTAGCATTTAGTATTGCAGTAATAAATTTACCAAGACAGCTCAATATTGTGATGGGTCTGTATTTGGGAACCCTTTACCTTTGTAAATGGGCT
>JAFMSR010000002.1:58367583-58385338 GCA_022818135.1 Saxidomus purpurata | reverse complement strand
GTGCCCTGCACTTGAAACTACTTGTCTAACACAATAAAGTTTGCCGTTTCCGCAATAACATCACTGAACATTTTTCTTCCCGTTTCGGTTTTGTTCAATAGTTTAAATACATACAAGAAATACATTAATGTACGCTTAAAATTTAATGGTCTAGTGTTATTTACCAAGCAAAAGTAATGTTTCACTGTGACTAGCAAGATATTACTAGTAATTTGCTGTATTTTTGCATTTGTATTTAAATACCAGATATCAAGTGGATCAGATGAAAACTCTCAGAAACTTTTTAAGTGTTTGAATGTAGGTTGGGTCCAACCTAATGGCACATCTATACATAACTGAAATTGGCCAAGGGGTAGGGGCGGGCCATGGTTAGAGCCCCTCCACGTGGTGTGGCCTGGATGTGACAGAATGAATCAAAAATATGTGTTCAAAATGACTTTTAGTTCTAGCTTTTAATGGATAAAAATATTTTAGTATCATATTTGCAAAGTTTAAAACGCATTAACAGAAAAAACACGTGTTTTATATTTTCCGTTAAGATTCATTCTGTCATAACTGAACTTTCTTCTACTAACTCTATTGCTTTTTTATTTCACGATAACAGTATTTATGTGTTATTCTAACATCAGTTTAACACTGTAACATTTCCCTTTCGAAAAACTAAACTAATGACATTGTCTCTATAGTTGTATTGTATTGGTGCCTACACGGTAAGCCGATAACGACACGCCTATTTATTCGTCCGCATCATATTACAGCCATAAGTGCGGAAGGCGAATGAGATCATTACGGCAATCTTCAAATTGAAAACAAATGCAAATAAACTGATAATCCCGCATTTTATTGCCGTTTAAATGAAAGATTTTAATTTATAAATACAGTTAAACTTCGTTCGCTCGAACTCGAAGGGTCCAGCGATTTCGGTTCGAGGGATCGGTAATTGGAGCGATCGAGGTTTGTCAGCATGATCAGTCACGGAGGTCGCCATACATCCTTTATCGAGACCACATTGGGAGTTATTGCGCGTACAATGTTACGCTCATGTAAATGTGCATGTATATTATAAACTTGTAGCTTACCCTTGATTAAAAGACAAATTAAAACTCACAGTTTATTCTAAGTGTTGTAATGTAAAAGTACGAAATGTTTGTCATTCATTAAATAATTTATTCAATTTTCTGAAAAAACAAACTTTAAATTAAAGCCAATCTGCTACTTATTGCTATAAACATCGTGAGCGACTTTCAGTCTGTTTGTACATCATAACCTTTGATTGTAAGATTAATGGGGTGTAGTGTTATATCCAGGATGAAAAAAGGGCATGGGGCTGTCAGAAAAGGGCAGGGAGACAGTGCGCGATTTTCTTTCAGTGAAGGGCATTTCCGTTAATTGTTGTGATTCATAATGTGTGCTAACTTACTACTGTAACACTAGCCTTTATGGCATTTTCCTAACAAGAGTAACAAAAGACATTATTAAAGCACTATATTGTATCTACACTTTATTAGTGTACTAAAATAACATGTAAAACAATGGGAAAACATTGCCACTGATTACATGGGTGAAAGTTTGAAAAACGGAAAATCCTAAAACTGAAGCTAGGGGCCGCAAGGATCCCCCAGTGGGGTCTTGGGGGCCAGATGCCCCCCGGAAGCTCCTGGCTTTTAGTTATTTCAGAGGGCTTCTGATGAATTCCTAGAGACAGGATGTTTAGTTCAGTAGGCTTTGAAACTGAATGGTCATCGACTTTTCTTAGGACAAAATCAAATTTTCAAGAGCTAAGGTGAGAATTTTAAGGGTCGAGTCACAGGTCATAGAGTTAATGTCATAATCTCTAGGTGTGCATGTAATATTTTTCTGTTTGTTTCCTGCATTTTTTTTTCCAGTTCCCCGTTTGTCACATATTTTCGCGACCTCGCATGTCCGCGATTTTCGTTTACATTTCTTCGATTTTTCGCGATTTTAAGTTTTAAATACAAAAAAAAATCTGATAATCCTTTTTTTAACCATCGCTCTTTTTCAAGCTGTTTTAATTTACGTTTTGCAGACACTTTTTCTAATGTTACAATTTACAAAATTGAGTGTTCGTTCTTTAAATTCTCATCGAGAAATCAATCGTGTTCAAACGCATTTTGATCTCCGCCAGTCCGTAACATTTTCTTTTGTTTAAAGTACTCGCAAATATCAAAATCCATCCCTAATAAATGTGTGAACAACTCGGTCATTTAAATAATTAATAATTGATCGATTATAAATATAATTCGCGATGATTTATTCTAAGCACCATGATTGCCTCGGATTAAACCACAACTTTGTACAAATATCAAAGAAAACGCCGACTTATTTCTGACATCACGTACATGTGCAGCAACGACACGTGATTATCGGAAAATAACAGGTGTACATGCGGTGTCTTTTGATCGCCTCGGGCGTTTATGTAATCAGCAATCCAATGCCGAGCACGCGTCGGATTAAGGTTAGGGCTGAATGGTGATGATAAAGGACATAAAATATCATGACTTTAGGGCAAAATGGATGTTGAGAAAGGGCAGAGTGGCGGCACGAAAAGGCGGCAGGGCACGGCGCCACGCCATCACGCTACAGATATAACACTAATGGGGTGTGAATAACACACGCCGTTTCACAGCGCTTGTTGACAGCTGATCATCAATGCATTGTTTGCTCGATAATTGCGATTAGCACCTTTTATTGTTCGAGCCAAAGGATGTACTTTACAATGAAATAGATCTGAAGGGACCGCCATACAGATTCGAGAGATCGGTGTTCGAGGTTTCGGTGGTGGAACAATATGATTTATATAGAGCTTTTGCCGGGACCGCTGGTCGGGTGCGAGCGATCGGTAGTGTTCGAGCGAATGAAGTTCGAGCGAACGAAGTTTAACTGTATTAAATAATCCATTTTCTTATCTCAATAACCTGTAATATATGCATAAAAACAAGTCCGGTTCGCTAGTGTATAGACGGATATAGACTAGAGATCTGATTCCGGTTCGCTAAGGTCGCTGTCTAGGGAACCGGTTCCGGTTCTCTAGACAATGCCTTTTTTTATACTTATATAACTGTTATCAGTAAGTACAAGTCTGTTCAAAGGTAAACCTCTTCGAGGAATACAACGCTGTGGACATAACGGGTTGACAGACCCAAAAACGAATAGGTATGCGAGTTCATAAAATTGAAAGAACAGTTCTAGATAAATGATTCCGAAGGTGGCCATTCTGTGCAGGTGATTGAGAACTAAAAACAAGAAAAATCGAAACGCCAAATAAAATACAAAAAAATGGCAAAAACTATCGCAACGTAAGAAGGTTTTTTTAACTTTAATTTAATTGATAGTTCAGTCATAAGTGACAGGTAAACATACTCACATGCTACTTCCCCGATGCTTAATAAAGAAATGAGACCGCGTAAAGGTCTCATCAGAAATATATGCCTTTTCTAACCAATCACATCCACGAATACAGTTGTAAACACTTTGCCGATTGGATTACTCTTGCGGTACAGTTTGTTTCCCAACGACTGCAACGTGGTCGGATATAAGGTCGGATACGAAGACAATATCTAACTCTTCATGTTTTCATGTTCGCAGCTCAAATAGGCACACAAGCAACAGACTGTCTATCCGACTCCGCCTCTCAACCCCTCAAAAATAGTCTGTGGCATATCGGATCATGGACGTTATACAGATAATCATATGTATATAATATGATCAGTACTCTCATGAACCTATATATATATATATATAAGTAATTAAATAAAAATGACTTGATATGGCTTTAAAATAATGATTTAATTAACTAAATTAACTGTGCTACGCGTTTCATACAATTCATCAGGCACAATTGTAGCACAGTTAATTTAGTTAATTTAGTTAATTAAATCATTATTTTAAAGCCATATCAAGTCATTTTTATTTAATTACTTCCCCGATTACCTGTCACTTATGACTGAACTATCAATATACGTATAGGAAGTGTCTCTAGGTGGAAGGAACATACCTTTGACTGTTTTTCTTAAAGACTCTTGAACAGGAATGTGGGGCATGCAGCACAGGGGTCCGGCCAGTCAGCCATGCGATTTCAGAGCGAATTCACAGCAGGGGTCAATCAGGGTCCGTATATTACGTATATTACATTAGATTATCCACCTTGGAGGAAAAAGTCAAAGGTATGTTCGTTCCACCTATGATATAGGTCCGTGTTTCCTATAATGTAGCCTGCTGTATCGTTATGCGGAATACGGCAAATGCAGATTTGCATTTTACATTAACAGGCATTGAATAACGTGCATGATGGACAGACATTTTAACGGGCCCATTTTGGCTTTGAGCGATTTTGTCATTTACAGAATCTTGCTTTAAGACACTTAACCTTATAAGCTGAGTATGAATTTTGTTTCTTTTTGGCTGAAGCTTATTTTTCTAATAAAATTGATAAAGGTATCAAATTATAGATTTTAGAAAGAGAATGCAAAAGAACATGTCCTTTATTGCCCGCCAACAGATACACACTGCAAACGGGTGGGTGTTACATTTCATCAGATTAAATCGGTCAGACAAAATGAACGTGACACGTGGCGCATGCCAGTGTCAGTACAATTACTACAATCGTGCAACTGTGGACGTACTCACGGTTTTCGAAAATAACAATAAAAGGGTATAGCGATGGAATACTAATGGAATCTGCCTCAGCCCCTCGTGACGTTCACGTCACGAAGCAGGCACTGGGTTTCGCCGGGTCATGCTTGACTTCGGTCTTGTAGCTGCTGAGGCCTTGACCAACACGTAGGGGAGTGGCCCTGACAAGAGTTGTTTGTGTTCTACATGACGGAGGGATGTGCTGCGAAGACTGCCTTCTACACATGCCTAGCGTGCCGGTGACGACTTGTCGGCAAAGCAGATTCTTTGTTGCCTTGCCAAGTCCTTCCTAACAGTGACTGCGTTGGGGGAAAGACGCAAGGGCCCTTTTCAAGCTACATTCTCTAGCTGTGCACAAGAAAGTCCCTGTAAAGGCTAAAGTCACTCCCACCTAGGTCGAATTGACCGCGTGGGTGGACTACTATTGGACTCGTAAATTATCTTTTTGTCATGATAAGTACTGTCTGCATCGTAAGATGGGTGTCTGCTCTTTTTAAATGTAGACAACTTTAAATGCCATCCTTTACTAAGTTTGGGTCATTTCCAATTTAAAAGTCTGCCACATATCAATGATTTGTTTATATACATTTTTTTCACACTTAAAGTTACACTGTTAAAGGAGGAAACAAAATTTAAAAACAAATTCATTTCTTCGGAAAGCTTTAAAAGACAAAACATACGCGAATTTAGACTGCATCTGTATTGTGCAAACAAAAGTGGATCTTCAAGACATTCCCTTTCTACACTACTTCATAAAATGACATTTTCACCTTCCTATCAAATGAAATCAATTGGCGCTGGGGTCAAAGAATAGTGAAAACCACTATTTCAATTTAGACATGTATAAAATATGTCTCTGTGTCCAAGTGATTGAAAAAGAGAAAAAAAAACATAAATAGGTTTTTTTAAACATTTTACAAACTTTAAAATTATGTGAATAATAATATTATTATTAATAAAACATACGGGTCTTGTATATAATATGATGAAAAGTTATATAAATTATCATTGTATAGTTCTAGAATTCAGTAAAATATATTCGTTTCATAGACATATTTTTTTCTTTTGAATCAGTATATGCAGCATAAAACAAAACCCAATATACAGCTTTAAGTATTTTATTACGGGTCTTTATAAATGTTACGTAATGTCCGGCCATAAAACACTATAACCGAGCAGACGAGTCGATCATTCGCAAGTGTTCGAGCGCGACAGTTGGAAAAATAAAATATACGTATACTCGTTTCAAAAAACGAACATTTTTTTAGTATTCCTTTTTTATTTAAATGATATAACCATGTTTTATTCTGTTCCGTTCGGGATCGTAAAAAGTTGTTATAGCGTATGCGCTACGCTTTTCTTTTCAGTAAAACTGGCACATTTTGCGCGTTTTACTATAATGAAATGACAGTTGTGGTTTTAAATTTAAAACATGCAAAATTAATGAAGTCTCAAAAAAAGGCAAAAATCATTAAAAAGGGGAAATGTTGTATATGATTATTAAATAACTTCATTAGTTTAAATTTCATCACTACAGTAGTTAATTATAAACATGAATAGTAAATCAGAGATGTGTATTAGCCTTGTATGTGACACTCTGCTACATGTTTGAGCGGTTCAGTGGTCTAGTGGTTAACGCTCTGGACTGGTAGCCAAGGGTCGCAAGTTCGACCCCGCACCTCTATAAACAAAACTAATGATCTTCCGGATGAGACATAAGACCGAGATGTATTGGTGCTGTACATCGGGCATGTTAAATAACTAGGGACTGTCTCTTGAACGGGACGCGTTCTGTATCTTGCACTATCCCCCGAAAACTAAAACAACTAAAACTCTTCTGGGGGCGTTGGTCATGTGATTATCTGGTACCAACGATAAAACTATACAATAAATACATACATGCGACATGCTGGAATCTTATATAACCGCGGCCGCGACTGTATATAATTTAATCAACTTGTTTAAAAAAAAATACTTCTTATTAAAAAAAAATCATATACTGTAAAATGTTTTTAAAAGGATATATTATACAACACTGCGTATGCAAGAAACGTGTTTCCGTGAAACAAAGACAGGAAATTACTTTACCCGCAGGCAATATCCAGATAATAGATAGGTAAAACGATTAAGGGTTATAAAACTGATCCACTTTAGCCCCATTCAAGTGTAAAGATTATTTGAATTGTTGTCAATTTGTAACCTAAATTTAAATGATTATATCTATTTATCGTTTATTATGATGCATTTGCTTTACTTATAAATGTGGATGTAAAATGTAATTCAATTCCATTTACAAGTACCATGTGAAGAATAAGAGTAACAATCGCGTTGAAAACAGTCTTGTGTTATTTTAATATGACGTGAACAATAATTGACAATATACATTGAACAAGTAATATCACCTATGTCCTGATGACACCACCCCTACCCCTCTAACCCCAGATGCGATCCGGTCACAAGGTTTTGTTTGAATTCATAAAAACTATTATAACACTTTTGTATCAGTTCAATAATTATGCTTTCAACGACAATTGTAATTATTTTTTTATTCACATGTTTTATGAAGTTTTATTTGGGATACGAATCAGTTAATTAGTTTTATCAACATGCCTTGGTAATATTCGTGAAAAATAGTTATTAACGTTGATCAGGCGAACCCAGGGCGAATTAACTTTAAAAACATACTAGTGACAAACTGTTAAAAAGATGTGCCTTACGTAAAATACCGAGTACTGCCGAAGCGTTAAATTCTTATTTAAACTTAACAGGTTAGTTGAGTTAAACTCAAAAAGGACTGCAAAGATATCCATTAAACATGATTATTTTTATATATCTAAATAGTAAAATGAAATATCGAGACATCGTAATAGTGACATTTGTTTTGTTATATTAGCAAAAAGGTGAAAATTTGAATTAAAATGCAATATTTGCACATAAACTGGCATTGTTTCACGTTTCCACTATAATTCAATGCCCGTAAAAACGGACGGTGATAGTTTTTAAACGTAAAAAGGACCATTGATTTAATACTTTACACTGACAAAAAAATATTCATGAAATGGCAGACAAATTAAAAAAACATTTGTGATAATGACAAATTTTTTATGTTAAACAGAAAGAAAGTTATGACGAGTTATTTAATAATATCCTTCTTTGTAAAAACGCATGTGGGTTTTCCAATACACGATGGTTAAAATAGTTGGGGATGTGTGTTCTCTGGAATTCGGCCTAGCACCCCTAACCCTGTAGAACTACTGGGCTCAGCAGGGGATACCCCTACCCCTCCTGTTGGATCACCTGGTGCATGGGTCGTCTCACCCTCGGTACCCAGGTTATTCATACCATTCATGTATTCCGTAATAGACCGTGGCCGTGGGTTCCGACGATGGGTCGCCTTTGGCTAGTGATGGTTACTAGTGATTTGGGTTTGCACGAAAGCTACAGAACGTCATTGGATACCATTGCCAGTGACACACGCAGAACTGAGCACCTTGCCTTCTTAATGGGCTACGGAAAGTTGTTATGTTTTGACGTTTTACTGACTGGAGATTGCAGTCAGGTAAATTATCGACTTTTTTGGCTCAAATTTTATACTTTTACGACATCACGGGAGAGATGCCGGGGTCAGCAGATTACTTCGGTCCAAAATTGAGCTTATAAATTTAATTTCGATAAACTTGAAACTTGGATAGATTAAATTTACCTCTCAGCAGGGTCCGTATATAATATACGGACCTTGCTCTCAGTGAAGATCAGAAATACGACAAAAAGCAATAAAAAATAAATATAGATTTTCGGAAAATAAAAACAAGCACCAAAACATTGGCTAAGAGCTAAGGTTTTGAAAAAAAATCTACTGCAGTAGACTTAAGCGTGATAGCCATGAACACGTTAGGCCAATCACTCAACGTAACTCTATTTGGTAACCACGGCACTAAGAAATAGAGTTATTTCCCTTATATCATATATAAACACCAGTCACTCGCGGGTTATTTGCATTTACATTTATTAAATTTTAATAGTTGTTTCTCATTCGTTTTATCTGTTAACAGAAATGTGACGCGATATTAGTTAAAGTAACGCTGTAAAAAAAAAAGAATTTCGTACAGATGTTTCTACTTTCGGTTTTCTTTCTACAGGTATCAATCACGTGACCATCGCTGAAAACCAATCAAATACATATGTCAAAGACTAATACCCCAATTCGTTTGGAATGGACATACTTTTCGGACGCGAAACGAAGTTTAGTTTTTAACTTGGCGTGACATTTCAGTAACTTGGAGTTGAAGGCAGATTATTTTAGCGAAAGAGGTTCATTCTGTGGGAAATAAAGGTTGGTATTGTTTTCACCTGGTGTGGCCGGGACGTCCTAACAACAAGTGCTACTTATATCAGGTGTGATGATTGTCAGCTAAAAGTAGCATGTCACATGTGAATTATGGGTACTACTGTATATTAGTTTAAAACCCGTGCAAAGTAGTTGGCACAGAACCTGTCTCTAATTGCTGCGACAGGACCTGGTGCTGCACAAGCTTATTCGTATTAGGCCTATCTAATTATATAGGAGCTATTATCATATTTTCTTTTATTATTAATGTAGAAAGAAAATGTAATTCATGCCTCAGTGTACAATACAGCTGAATAGACTGATGCACTACAAATAAGCAGATAAGAAGGTTTTAAATTTTGTGAATGTTAACAATTAAAATCAAAGCGCTGAAGACGCTGGATTTGTTTTATGTCCTTTGTTTTGTTGTGACGGCTATTTCAGTCTGTAATCTTCATTAGTGAAGGCTATACCAGTTGGTAATAAGATATGAACAGAATGCAACAGTTATAAATTGTATTTTGGATCGAATTGTCTCTGTTTCTATTCCCGGTACACATAGACAGCAGGGGTTTTCACTGTACTCAACAAAATGTTTTCGAAGTAACGATGTTCAAATGTTTTACTGCAGTCATTGATATGTATTTTAACAAAATAGCTCATTTGATGGTTTTCAAGATAACGAGGTCTACAGTGGAATATAAGGTAAATTGCCTTCTACTTAAAACAATCACCACCTATGAAATATAACAAATCGTTTAAACATCGACATTAACGTTTTCTGCTTAAGGTGCCCACGCGTAGGAACAATATATGTAGGAACGCAGACTAGCTCGCGCCAGGTCCACAGAATAAACATACCAGTAATAAGGAAAGTTATAATTACGTCCCTTGCCGCGCATTTAATAAAGTTTATGAATGGATGGATATAATCGTAAAAAGAGAATGTGTAAACATGCGCGTAAATATTGCTGGCTGTTCAAAATATTTCATTCTTTAAAATGACGATCAGGGTTAGACATTTTGTTGTCACAGACACTCCGAAACATATGTTTCCGCACAAGGTTTAAGAAATGACCGGCGGGTTAAGAAATCGGAACTATTTCTATAGGGTGTATATTTATAGTTAATGGTCCCTTATTTTTATGCATCATTGTAAAATGAAATACATCTGCGGTTCTTTTTCGAAAACAGTTTACTTTCGTTATATTTACAAAATTTAGCTGATGCTGCATGACTTTATAACATTATATATTTAAACAATACAACTTTCATGTCTGCAATGGCCATATGGTTTCAAATGAAGAATCGTAATTTGGGATTATATGCTGACTGACGTGCCAGAGCTACTTCCAGATTTGGTACTTAAGGAATAGGCTTCAGAAAACGGTATGTAAATTTGTTTGCTTCACAAACAAATAAAAAATCATACCATAAATTCATAGAAAATTATCTCCCCTTATTTCTTTCTTTTTAGCTTGACTATTCGAATAATAAGCAGATAAGGAGGGTTACCATTGCTGAAATTGATTTTCAAGAAACACCTTTACATTGTCATGACTGTTCAGGAAATGACCATCCATTAGTTAGATTACTCTTGACTGAATTTATTACAAATTATGGCCCTTGTTGAACTTGGCAATATTTCACAATTGAAAAAAACATGCATTCAGGTTTTTGGGCCCAGGTGCATGAAATTCTTAATCATGTTCATTACATGCATTTTTTTTAATGACATGCAAAAGTGGTTCCAATAAGCACCTCTTTGGGGACCTCAAATTAGAACAACACAGTTCAACTGTGATAGGGAGATCGAGTATTTGTTTGATTCGGTTTGAACAAAATTCCAAGACTTTTTCATTCTGTGAAAAAAAGTCTGAAGATGAATAATTCAAAAATAAATATAAGCGATCGATTTAGCAGAAACTGCCAGAAAAAAGGTATGACTGTTAAAACAAACTTAAACTGTCAGACAGAAAGACAACAATAAGTAATTCATCATACTGTATTACAGTATAGCTACATGTAGTTCCAACTGGTTAAAGCACTTAACCACCATTTCAGCATGTGCGATCGTTGTGTTTACATGTTAAACAAGTGTTCTTTTGTAAATCTAAGGTCTGACAGCCCCAACTACTTTTGAGGCCTCAGTTTTTACTATTTGCAACAAAAACAAGATTACCCAATGAAAAAATTATTTCATAAAAAGCTACAGATTTATAAAAGATTGCTGTCGCTACCGGTTCCAGGGCCAATACGTATGCCCTCGGACAAATAGCAGGGCCAATATCAAATCACTCATTTATTAAAATACAATAATTTTTTTCACATTATTAAGCACAACAATTTACATTGACTAGCATCGTATTTGTATGTAGACTCCACATTTAAACATGTGTATTTAGAATGGCCTCTTGAATATATCTCGATGAACATATTTGTCTACTTGTTGACACTACATACGGAGTGACTGTGTCATGATAGTGGCCTGTAATGATTTAGGCTGTATGTGTGATATGAACATTTTATTGTCCTCCACTGCATAGCGGGAGTGGGATATAGGAATAGTCTTCGTCCTTCTGTCCGTCTGTAACATTTCCTTAAGGTAAAAGGTTTGGGTTTTGAATTTCCTGTCTGTTTCATATCTTCTTAGCCCTTTGAAGGATTTTGATGAAACTGTTGTCAAATGTTTACCTCATCAAGAAAATATGCAGAAGCCATGTTCTGGCCACACCAACTCAAGGTCAAGCTGTTGGATCTGTCCACTCTACTTTACAGAGGCCTTTTTTATGACCACTTGAACAGATCAGTAACTTTATTTGCCTTTTAGAAATCCACGCTTTGCACCTCTGAGAAAAAACTACACTCAATAACAATAATACCTTCAATATTCTTATTTGCAGCAGGGGATATAGCTGTATGTCTTGTAGACTGCCTCGTTCAGTTGAAATTTGTTATACCAAGCATGCAGTAGTCTCTACTTGACACTGTAAATGGACATAACCTGTTGAATGATCAAATAGATGCCTGTCTTAAAACCTACCTACTTGAGAACTCTAAACCTCTTGTATTAATTTTGGTCTAGTTTTGAAAATTCATTCACCCTGGGTATTTGTGATATAATTGAAAGGATCTGCAGATCTGCCATTGAAAGACTGGATCAGTGAAAGAGGATTTACAGTGTAACACACATATATCACCTATTGTTGGCTCTGTTTAAGGTATATAGGTAGCTTACAATACAGTGTAGTTGTCACCTGCTAGTATGATAAGATTCATTCATAAAATGTAATACATTTAGTTACAGATACATATATATATAGAGAATATGACCATATTGGTTTGCTAGCTGTAACAGACACACTGAGACAAAATGATGGAACTGTGACTACAGTCTTCCACCTTCGGTTAATAATGTTTAAGTTAGATTACTTGTTGGCCATTTAGATGTAGGTCAGTATTAACCTGTTCTGCTGAAAAATAGAAAATTCACTTGAAAAAAAGTAAACCAAACTGTCTACTTGTTTACCATTGGTTGAACCTTTTTACTGCCAAATGTCTTCTAGCTTTAATGGAGTACCGTGTGTAAAAGGTTACTAAATGCAAATTGACTGACTGAATAGTGATATAGACCTTGATTGTGAAGGCTGAATATCAACTACATGTACACAATATTAAAAAGTATCCAGGTCTTTCTGGTGTCTTGTTTCACATTATGTCAAGGATTATAAATTATACAGGGGAGGCATTAATAACTTCTGATATTTTGAAACCTTGTAACACAGTCATACATATATATTTAATAGTTTCCAGTTCATTTTGATATCCCTGTCGAGAATTTGATGAATAATTCATGAACTATTCATGAACTAAGTTCATGAACTATTCATGAACGGTGCATGAACAACAATTTGGACAAATTAATTCATGAACTGTTCGTGAACCCGATTCATGAACCCGATTCATGAACTGTTCGTGAACCCGATTCATGAACTGTTCGTGAACCCGATTCATGAACTGTTCACGAACGGTGTCCAAATTGTTGTTCATGAACTGGGTTCATGAACAACAATGAAATAGGTTCATGAACAGTGGTCAAATTGTTGTTCAATCTTTGCAGTCTAGAAGTATTTTTTCAGCTTATTCAGCACTAGATAATTGAAAAGACAGACAGACGACAGACACCAAGCGATCACAATAACATATCTTGAGCACTTTGTGCTCAGATGAGCTAAAACAAAACATTCAATATTTACCTTAAGTTCAACAAATGTATATTTCAATTAGTAGACAACGAAGTCCTCATTGCAAAAACAAAACTCGACATGGCTCGAAACAGCTACTTTTTTCATTAACAGATAATACAATTTTGCAGTCTCTCAAGAAATATTCAAATGGACCAATTGAAGTTGGAAATGTAAAATGAAACAAGTGTGTGTATTACAATTTAACAAATTTAAGCATTTAGTCAATAGTCTTTATTGTTGTTGGTATTGAGTGTAATGTCAAGTTATAAAGAAGAGCTGTCCCTCAACCTTGCCCTTTGAGGTAGGGACGTTGTTCTTGCCCACTACACATTGTCTTCATGTGCTGAACAATTGTGTCAAGTTATTATAAAATTAATCAATGTACGACAAAGTTACAGTCCGGACACAAATGTACGCATACATACAGGATTCCATTACCTATTAACTCTGTGCAACCTTGCCCTTTGAGGTAGGGAAGTGGCTCTTGCAAGTGACACGTCTGCTTGATGTGCAGAACATTTGTGCCAAGTTATTTCAAAAGCTTTTAATACATGACAAAGTTACAGCCCGGACACAAAAAATGCAAGGGTGGACAACTTTAAAAATGGGTATTTCTGGGTACTCTCCCATTGCTTCCCATTATAAGAAGATACCAAACATTGCACTAACCCTAAGCATTAGACCTACCCAACAAGTACCCTTTCTTGTTGGGTACCTATACTGGAATGAAGGATATAGTACCCAATATATGCCTATTAGTATGCTCGGACGGATGGTGCATTTTAATATGCCATCCTTCGAGAACATAAAAATTGAAAAAGCCCTCTTGTCATAATTTATAGAGTCAAACAATAAGATAGTAATATGAATAACTGTATTACAAATATAAAATGCCATAATTTACCTTGAAAATCATGCAAGTCACAAAATAATGAAATTTCCAAGGAGAGTTAAGTGCGACATAGAAAATACTTTAATAGGTCTTTACACATCTTAATAATGATATATGAGCGCTGAGCAAAGCTACCTGGGGAATCCCACATTAAATTCTTCAAGACTTGACAAAAATCTATATTAAACATGTCAAACAATTTGATCTGTAAAATTTAAAGTCAACACAGTTCCAATAAAAAAAAGCTTCAAATTATCACTTTTTTAATGACTTCTTGCTGAACAATGTTTTTTCCATGGATGTTACTTCCAACACCACTCTCTTGAGCAAAGCAAATTTTGTAGCATAAAGTTGTGGCTATACATTATTCATGCGTTTGATGGTTTTCTTGTCAGTCCGAGTGGAGTTAATCAGCTCATTGAACTTTTGATGAACCATTTAATGAACTTTTGATGAACAGTTCATGAACTTCATGAACAGTTCATGAATGTTCATCAGAATTCATCAGTTCATGAATTAAATCTCGACAGGGATTGCTTCCCTCATCCATAAAATCACTGTCTGGGTTAGCTTGCAATGGGGTCTAGTCCAAGGTTCTCTGCAGTGGTTCACTGATTACAAACATTTCCTTTCAGAGTTTTTTTTTTGTTCTTTTTACCACTGTGTTAAAGTATAAAGTCACTGGAGAAAAAATTTGAAACAGTTTATTTAATTACAATGTAATGTGAAATCCATACAGATCTAGTTCCAAAGGTCTTCATTAAACCTTTTCTGAAATGAAATACTAAACTTAGTTTCAAGTGAACTTTTTTTACTTTGGCATGTGTTGCTTATTACAGAAATAGCTCTAAAAGTACTATTGTCAAATAAAGTACTATGGTCATTGTTAAAGATTTAATAGTTACAATATAATATAATGAATTTGAGAGATTTCTGAAATTTGAAATGTATCTTGTTTAAATAATCTAAGATTACTTTTTCAGTTTTTGGCAATTTTAAGTTGCTTATGAAAGAAATTGTAAAGCATTCTGTTTTTATTGTATCATGTCAGAAGGATGGTGTTGAAGGCTCCTTCTCAAGGTAACTGTAACTGCTGCCTGTTAAGTAGTCTGGTACTGCAGGCTTAAGTCTCTCTTTTATCATCAATTGTTCTATGTTGTGATTATCTGCCAACTTATTTTTCACAAAAATTATTCCATTTGCCACCAAAGTTGTGAGATGATTGAGCCCATCACCCTTACTGTAACTTTTATTTATTGAGGGTCATGGGTTTTGAGCCCTGCTACAGACAATGTCAGTCTTTGTTGGAGAAAAGTGACCTCGTTTCTAGGAGAATAATTCTTCCTGAAGAGCACTAGTTTAATGAACTGCCTGTGTCTGTAAAATAATTGAAAATTAATAAATGGTGTTGAAACTTGAGAAAAGAAAAAATAAGAAAAATGATCAACCCCTAGCCGAAAGTTATAATGAAATATTTTATTATCATCTAGTCATACACATATGAATAATGAACAGCTACCATCCAAGTATCATTTATAATTTTGTCTAATATGAGGAGATAAGTTTGAACAAAGAATTGTCTGTTCTACTGTAAATATCAGTATAAAATATTTGACAGGCTTCAAACAAAGTTCAGTCATTTGACTTCCCTGATAAGGCCGTAGCTGTCATTTGTCAAAGTGTTTGGATGTTTATATATATTTTGAGATTTCTGGTAATCCCCAGCTTTGATTATTTAATGTGGGACAATACACGTGTTTAAAGTTACAGTTAGTTTGTTTTGTAACAAAAAAGTCCTTGACCTACAGAATTTTAAATTAGGGTAATATAATTTCCTAAATACATATGCATCTTGAAACATCAGATTGGTAGATAGTACTTTACATTTTACCTTTACGTTACCTGAAATGAACATGAAATTGAAACAGAAAATTGAAAATGTGGGTTCCAAATGATTATTTCAGGGGTATACTGGAATCAGTGCAGTGGTAGGTCAGTCTGTCTACTAGTTAGTGGAGCAAACTCTTCCTCCTTTGTTTAGATGATTGCAATGAAAATCGGTACATTTGATCACCTACAAGAGGCAATTTTTACATATATCCATCAAGGTGTAGCAGAGTTGTGCCCGTTTGAACTTAAACTTTTCTATTGCATGAATTCTATACACCATGAGGTAGTTTGTGGAGTAAAGTCCTTCTACAGTTTTTTAAGGATTGCATTGATTTTTTGGGCAAACAATCACAACTATGAATATGTGCAAGGCACAGGTTTTGTACTTATTGATCGAGGTGTTGCAGAGTTATGCCCCTTTGAACTTTGACATTTCTACTTTTATAGCATAGGTAGTTTATAGAGCAAACTCTTCCTTCATTTTGAAGGATTGTAATGCATATTGGTATACATAATCACCATGAGTAGTAGATTTTAAAGACACAATTTCAGTTTTTATCCACCAAGGTGTTGCAGAGTTATGTCCCCATCAAACTCGGACATTTATCTGTGACAAATTAATCACAACAGTACAACACTGCTGTAGAAGAATTAAAAACCAATCAAAAAATTCTGGTATTATGTACAATATAACAAGTACACTTTTCTCTCTGTGCCAGGAGATTGGGCATCAGAACATACAGTGGTTGGAGGTTGACATTTTAAAATGCTGTAGGGAACTGTCAGATATTTTTATATTGACCTAACCTATAGAATTTGCAGTTTTATGCACTTTGTTTTCAGAAAATGATAAATGTTTTTAACAACACTGTTATCACGACTATTCTACAATAGTTTTTGATACAGATGCAAAACGTTTATTTTTTACTCGTATCTGCTGCTATTTCACACCAAACTTGGTTCATGTCTAGCAACTACAGGTATTTGAATTACCAACCTTCCCTTTACTTTATTTACAAACACACTTGGTCCCATTGCAGGAGTTTTCAGATATCTAGTTATTTTCAACAGGAAGATTTGAATGAAAGAGATTTAACATGAAAGTGTCTTCTCCAGGTGTTAAAAGACTAGGGATAAGGTGTATTCGAAAAGGGGGAGATGGCTAAAGTCATAAAGTCTATAAATGGACATTGTGGTCAATGGTTTGTTAATGGTGCTTAATGAATACAGGGGTATCATGTTCTATTTAAATTGTTAGAAAGGTATGAAAACATCAGAGAGAACTTGTAGACTATTTTATCAAAATTTACTTGTAGGAATAAGTGGCTGAGATTAAAGGTGTGGCTTAGTAAATAAAGCTTGGCACACCCTTTTTTTCCCATCTTACAAAAATCATAAATCCATACAGCTAATTGGTTGGTCAGTCTACTCTTTGTCAACATTTTTAGTGCAAACATTTTCCTTAGTTTTTGATTCACCTTTTGCAAGGAGATCATCAGGGACTGAGGACACATATTTTTCTCTCCCCTTGGTTTGCTATTTGCAGAGTAAAAATTTGGTGTAAAAATCTTCTATGTTTTTTCTACCAATTGATAAGAAAAGCATTTGAAAAGTAGATTTCCATAACATAGTTGAAATTTCACCTTGATTTAGTGCTTACAGATAGGTATTGCTCCTGAACAGAAATGCACATAAACCTAGCTTGTGGCTGGTTACTAGTATAGTGTGTAATTATTCTGTTCAAAA